>SKCR01042818.1:0-465237 GCA_019454045.1 Zanthoxylum bungeanum
GAAGGAATTTGAATCAATTGGAAGTGATGCCTGAGAAGAAAAGCATTTCAGAGTTATGATATGATCATAAGCTAGAAGTTTGGTAATACAAGAGCTAAGGAAATGAAATATACTTACATTATGAATTTGAGCAGCACTTATGGTGTTAATTTCATTCATGAATGTAAGCTGTCTGTTATCAAGATTTATGATGCACTCAATGAAAGCCTACAAATTAAGAACGGTGTAGAATAAGACAAGTAAAGGTATATCTATCTATTGCAATAAGATTGAAGAGTACAGTATGAACCTTGACTTTCGGCATGGTTATATGAAATAGCTGAAGGTTCACTCCAATATCACCAACTAATTTGATTTGAACAACATTTATCTTCGAGTCGTCTTCTGATAAATCCCCAGAAAGGATTTGGTTAACGTTAACGCAATGTATCAAAATGCGTGTTGCCACATTGACATTGTTACTATGAGCCGGTTGATTGAATCCTGATACTCTTAATATTCCTACAGGAAGTTCTCCCATGTAAACATGAAGCCTTGTAGGGCTAAATTTGATGCCGAACTTGTTAGGATTTTGAGCATTTAGGATTAAAGAGACAACAGATGAAACAAATAGGGTTGAATTTGAAGGTGTGTTAAGATCAAATGAAACCACTCTTAAGGTTTCAACAGAGAAATTAGGCTTTTGAGCCTTTACAATGAAATAACAATGGATGTAGCCAATACCAGAATGGAGATTACAAACAGAGACAAAATAAGAATGAACAAACTGCAGCTCTTGATAGAATATGCATGGCAGATTTTTGGGCAACATAGATTATCAGAATTGTGTATTCTGTCACCCATGAAAGGCCTTCATGTTTGAGCTTTATCCATGCTAATTTTAACTGTTAATGACATCTTTTAGCGCAAGTAATGGAACTGCTTCAGAAAGAAGCAGGAATAATTTGATGTTTTACTTTGCCCACACCCTCTTTTATTCCTTTCTTAAAGCTGGCAATAAGTCCCCAAGGGGCGCAGCCCAACGGTTTGAGCTTCAGGTTCAAATCCTAAGTAGCACCCTTGTAAGAGCCTGAGACAGCATCGGTTTACCCACGCATCAATTGATGACGTGGGATTTCCCGGTATTCCCAAAAAAAAAAAAAAAAAAAGCTGGCAATAACGCTTTCAAATAAACTTTTTGCAGAAAGGCATGACTGGATTATACTCATATTAAGATGAGCATTTAAGTGTTCAAGTTTTACATTTACCAAACAACAATAACAATACCATTATACTATAGTAAAAACTTGATAGATATTTTTGGCTGTAGCATGAATTGGGAACTCTTAGAGGTCCCCCTCCTAGGCCAGAAATACATGTGACACAAGAATGGTTGGTCAGTTGTCACTCAGCCACAGGCAAGGGACCTCTGCTAAAAGCTAGCCTTTGCATTTCATAATTGCAGCCACATAGCCAAAGGCAGGTCCCCTCCTTGCAAGCAAGTAAACCTTTGCTTTTTCTTTTATCTATTATCCGTTTTATTTTGCCCTTTGCTGCAACGCTGAGGAGGTTCATTTTCTTGGGTGTTGCCATTAGACAGGCATAAGATTACGGTTTCAAATAGTAACCGAACCATTGATCAAAACTTTTAACAAACCGGATCGCAAATCATAACCGAATTGGATGGATCCGGTTCGATTGCGGTTGGTGCATTTCTAACCGACGGTTGAACCGAATTTACGATTCAATCGTAACAAATATTATTCAGCCGTAAAAAAACCTGGTTCAACATTGAACTAGATTTTTTTTACCGTTGAATCGGATATTTTAAATTATTTATAATATTTAAAAAAAAAATTAAACAAAATTACTATTTAACTGTAACCGTGCGGTTCAATTACTGTTAAAATTTATGATTTCGACACGGATCGATTATGATTCGGACAAAACTGAACCATAAATCCGTATGGTTTGATTACGATCCATCTCCCATATAACAATTAATTCTATAACAGGAATGGAAGCCCATTACACACGTCACATTAATGACACTCGCACGTGACCAAGTACATCCCCAGGCAACTTCACATGTCCTGACTCCTGAGGATGGTTTGACACGGCCTCCCATGCTTGCATGGTTTATTGCGAAAGCATATGTCTTCATGTGCTACAGCCCTTACAAAAATATTTGCATATACACCCCCAATTCAAAATTATATATATATATGTAATACAAATATCATCAGAATGAAATGATGAAAAAGCTTGTCCCCTTTCAACTTCTGGCCAAAAAACAAATACTTTGGGAAACCCAAAAAAGAAAATCCACACTTCAAGAAGCAGCAACTAAAATTAAATATCAAAGTTGATAAAAAATAAAATGGTATGATGATCCAATATCTAATCTTCAAGCTGCATATAGCTCAAAAGACTATCCCAAGAAAAAAAGCAATATATGGCACTGGTTAAACAGTCACAAAGATCATTGGCAGAAACAAAAATTAACAAAGATGACATTCATCTGGTTTCAGTATTTCATAAAAGATCACACATAATCATCATCCATACATGTCACTAAATTGCAAAATGTATAAAAGTTTAATGTCTCATAGGTTAAAAAGGAACCTAAATACCTATATATACTAAGATTCTACTAAATGCTTCCGGAGAGCACTCTCCACACATGGCTTAAGCATGTCCGACAGTTTTGTACTGCATGCATCTCAAAACAGACAGATGATGACACAACCATTCCAGAAACCTGCAAGAATGAAAAAGCAAGAAACATTAAAAGAGATCTCAAAAAACAAAAATCAAACAGTAAGAAGCAGAAAGTGAGAAACTCACTAACATGTAGCCTTATTTACAAAACTAGCAAGAGCAGGAAAGTTTGCTCAATAAACTCCCCCGAGGGTAGAAGGCAAGTCATCAAAGCTCCAGAGGTTCAACGGGTTTCCAACATCCTGAGCGTTGTCTCCATTCAGGAAGGCATCAAGGGAAGCTTCCCAGCTTCCATCAAGATACGGCATCTGCAAGAACTTCATCTGATTGTCAAAAGCCAAGAGCTCGTCAGACAGAGACTTTCCGTTGTTATCCTGAACAGGCACGGCGGTCTCAGAGTTAGATTTCAGTTTTTTTGTTGGGTTGGCAACCTCGTCCACAAACTGAGATTCATCAACTTCAGGGGTAGCGGCCAAAACAGACGAGATTTCAGGAGTCTTTGGTGCCTGTTCTCCACAGCCAAAGTCAGAACAATTAAAGGAGTTACTGCCTTGGTCAGAATTGAAGTACAGAGGAGTATTATCAGTTGTTGGTACAAAGGGTTTGAATCCGAGATCTCCATTGGCAGGGAATGAGCCCATGTATCCATACTGATTCACTGTTGGTTTCTCCTCCAGAATACTTGCACTGCTGTAGTAGTCCTGATCGGAGTTGTTCAAGTAATTGAAGTTATGGTTCAAACTTGGCTGATCGGGGCTTAGGCTTGCCTTGGGAAGTGATTTCTGAGAGTTTGCATTAACAGAACGCTTCGGAGAAACACAAGGAGTTTCATCCGGAAAGTTCACCTTAGCTTTCTTCCCGCGGATCCTACGAGCTTCAGCATCATAAGCTCTAGCAGCATCTTCAGCGGTATTGAAAGTTCCTAGCCAGACACGAACCCCTTTTCTGGGGTCACGGATCTCAGCAGCCCATTTTCCCCATGGGCGCTGCCTGATTCCCCGATATTGATTCTTCCGCTTTCTTTCCGTGGATTTTTTAACTTGCCCATTGAATTCCATGGGTTTAACAGCTGTATACCCTTCGATAATTGAAAAACTAAATTAGAAATCTTATATGTAAGCACAACCAGTAAATAGATGCACCATAACAAAGAAACAAATATCATAATGAATTTCTATCATTAATGACAGAATCATAGAACAGTCAGCAATCCGGGTAATTTTTTTTTACCATCATCAACAACATACAGGCCACACGGTAATGCAACACCATATACACCAAGAAATCAGTTGAATTCCATCACGGTAAGAGGAAAACTAAATTATCACATGATCTATTATATTATTAAGCGATACCAAAAACGGGCAAGCAACAAAGAGATATACAATGGACAATTATATATGAAAATCTCATCCATGAAAGTTTAGCGTGAAACAGAGGAAAATTAGAAAGAAAGAAAAAGGAAATCTCAAGAAAAATTAAAAATCTAAGTTTTCATTTTGTAAGGCTAAGCACCGGATCCACAAGTAATGATCCTCATTTGATATCGGGTAGACAACTTCGAATCCTCCATATATAGTGGATCACATCAATAGAGGATTGATTTGACCGACCAAGGAAAAGTAGTGTTAGATCTACATAAATCTGGACATCCCAGGTACCCAAACAAAGAAGACCAAACTGAAAGAATGAGGTATCTCTAAATATGATAATCCGAATTATGAATCCAACTTCAGCATCACAAAACCAACCTTTCAATCTGACTTCAACAGCACAATTTTAGAAAGAAATAGGTGAATTCGATGGAAAAATTACAAAAGCTCACTTCAACAAAATGATCCACAAACCAAGATCAAAAGCCAAATACAAACAAAATCAGATAAGTACAGGTTTGATCAGAAGTGGTTTGACCCAAAAATAAGAATTTTATACTCCAATCCAACAAGAAGTTTCATTCAAACCCAAAAAAAAAAAAAAAAAACATGAAAATCACACCACCAAAATGTTAAAACTCCTTTTTTCCATTAAAAATTGAAAAAGATCACTATATCCCACAAGATCAAAGCATTTTCTTTCAATCACATAACTTGTAAAAAAATAAAAAATATTTATTACAAAACAATCAAGAACAGCATCAATAAAAATCACAGCTCGCAGAAACTTCTTTTTGATAAAAAAAGGAAAAAGAAATCAAAAAACATATATCCACATACAAAAACACAAGCTAACACATTTTAACATTCAAAGCCTAATAAAAATACAAAAAAAAAAAAAACGATCTTTACAAAATGATGAGCTACAATCATAACAAATACATGTACTGGGTATGTTCAAGAAACGGTTACCATGAGATTTGCGGGCAGCTGAGTAAGTGAAAGGCTTAATATCAGACATCATCAAGTCAGCATCAACGTCCAGGCCATCGTCTTCATCAATACCAGATTCTACGTCGTCGTCCTTGAATCCTTGAAAGTCAGCTTCAAAGTCATCGTCCGCGATCGGCTTCGAGTGCTTTTTGTTGGGTGATTTCTTCAGATCCGGCCAGAGGAAATTCGCCGTCAGCTTCCGTGACCTACCGGTGGCGGTCGGTGGGTCGAAGCCTGAAATGATGGCACCTCCACACATGGCTAAATGTTTTTCTTTTCTTCTGGTTTGTTCAGGGACGAGAGTTAAATTATTTTAGAAAAAGGGAGTGAAATGTAAATTTGCTTCTGTTGGTTTGGAAGTGTTTTTGGTTTTTCTTCAGTGAGAATGAGGCTCAAGGGTTGGTGGTGAGTGGGTTTTTATATTGCAAAGAGAGATGATTATACTGTTTTGCCCTCCTGGGAAGGCGGGAATTACATCATGAGTTTAATGGAAAAAAATAAAATACCTTGTTAAAAAGAAAATAGAGATACTACACAATCCAAATATATATATATATATATATTCACTGTTACAAATTAATTTTTTTTTTCAAAAATATTGGAAAATCATGCAGTCAAAATCCCTTTGATGTTCGAGAAAAAATAATGAAATTTTACAGTGTTTTATAATTAATCAAAATCCCCTATAGAAGATTTTATGTTATTTATGTGACTAGTTTAAACTAAGTGAAGAAATATTTTAAAAAAACAAATATTTTTTTGTAATTTATTAATTTGGCATTAATAATTTATGTAAATATATGGTTATTTCAACTCAAATACAATACTCATAATATCTGAAGACTCAAGTCCAATTAAAACAAAATCTAACGATATAAAAATATTTATATATTATGTATTTTTCATGATAGTGGAAAAATAAATTCGCATAGAAAATCATTTAGATACAATAAATTGATAAAGCAAAAAAGAAAATAGGGTAACTAAAGAAAATAAATATATGACACTCATTGGAATCTTCTACAAGATATATGATATGTCAATTGATCCAACAAAAATGGTGAAGGTAGAAAGTAAAAGTGAAGAAAGGTAAACGGTGAAATGATAAAAGTTGAAAAAAAAAAGAGAGATGCATGCATTAGAATCTGCCGTCAATATTATATAATAATTTATTTAGTTGTATAATTGAGAGAGTTTTCAAAAAGACCAAAAAAACAAAAAACAAATTGGGCCCCCTATGCTGTCCAGCGACCACCCTGTAGCTTACGACAAATTTGTTTTGTGAATCAAAAACAAATAAATTTCTAAACATGTTAACGATCAGTGTTTTTTTTTAAATATTTATTAAGTATTTATTTTATGAAAATTTTGATTAAAAAAAAATTATTAATATTTTGATAATTTTTTTTATCAAAATATTAAGAATTTTTTTTTTTTTTTTCATTAAAATTTTCCTAAAATAAATTATTAATAAATGTTAAACAGGTTACTGTATATTGCCACTTACTTAGGCAGCTATGGTGAGCATTTGATGGGTTTTTAAAATGAAATATTACGAATAAAAATTATATTATATATTAAAATTTAAAATTTTTATAAATTTAAGAAATTTAATTTTAAATAAAATTGAAGGGAACATCCAGATTGTGTATGGATTCAGTGCATGAGGCGCATCTCTCTGCAATCTATAGAGAAGGAAATAATGCTTCCACTGATTGATTCCCTTGCTTTCTGCTTTTGGTAATACAAATTAAAAATCTATCTGGATTTGAGTGTGATGATTAATTAATTGATGGTGCCATTTGTTTATTAAGTCATCAAGATGATTATTATTTTCTATACATAACACAACTGAAAAATAAAAATAAAAATAAAAATAAAACCGAACAAAATTAAGAATAAAATTTTAAAATTCGCGGTAAAAATAAAACAAAATGAGAATTAACAATAAATATTCTAATCATACTTATAGTAATATATGTATATATATATATATATATACTATAAAATTTTAACAAACAATTCACCGGAAGAAAATGATATTTAATGTTGTCAAGTAAATCGTCGCTAAATCGACAGGAAATGAGACGTTAAAATTACAACATTTAGCGTCGCTAACGTACTTTCAACGTTAAAAATTTATGTTTTTAGCGTCAACTATTAAATGATGACCCTAAATACGAAAATTCGTCAAAAATTAGGATCGAACTTAGTTAGCTGCAACAATAAAATAAAATAAAATATTGTGATTATGAGATCCACTTTTAATATTTCAGATTTAGAAATCTTACTATTTATAATACATATATAGTAATTATTACCCAGTTAATTTATTTCATGAATTAATTATAACAAACCATATAAAAACAATCATACATTTGATGATAACTTTTGTCTATAACAAGTCCCGTTAAGTACTTAATTATGTTAAATATATAAAACCAGCCACATAAACGGTAACAAAGTTTGTCAATAATTAATCCATATTTAACTTAAATATAAATAAGATTATAATTTATATATTATAATATAAATAAGATTAATCTATATTTTATATTAAAAATTTAACATATTACCCCATCAAAATAAAATTAGCTACTCGTAATTTTATTACTGAACGAAAAATGAATTACGAGAAAGCCTCAAAGCCTTATGATTTTGAAAATTCTTCCACCGAACGTCTTTTTAAGTTTCTGACTTCTAAAATTCAAATGTCATGTCCATTTTTTTAGTTATGCATCAAAATTATTATTTCACCTACATAATAAATAAATATCATAATAAATTAATATATAAAACATGAATTTAATTATTATTTTACAAATATGCTAAATTAAGGGGATTAATGAAATTATAAGTGTAAAATAATTAGTTTATCTTTTATTAGGTGTATATTTTTTAATGTTAATCATTAGCGATGTTGTATATTCATATTTTAGTGTCGCACATTGAGTTGGCAAAGCTAAATGTATTACAAATACTCTGAATAATAATAATAACAATAACAACAACTTATTAATAATATATTAATTATAAATGATAATATTATGTATAATAATAATAATAATAATAATAATATATTAATTATAAATAATATTATTCAGAATAATATTATTATATAAATAATTATAATAATAATAACAATGAGTTATTAATAATATATTGATTATAAATAATAATATTAAGAATATAATAATAATAATAATAATAATAACAACAACTTATTAAATTATATATTAATTATAAATAATAATATCATAATAATAATAATAATAATAATTACTTATCAATAATATATTAATTATAAATAATAATATTCATAATACTATAATAATAATAATAATTTACTAATAAGATATTGATTATAAATAATAATATTCACACTAAAAACCGTTTTTGATTTTTCTTTTTCGTTCATCAATCTTGGATGATGATGCTAATCCTTTATTTATTTACTTTCCGAACTTACTGGGTCGGTGGACATATATAATTTCTGAGCTTGTCTAATTCAACAATAAAAAAATTATATATGTTTTGTTTGTTGTGTATATATTTTATAGACATGGTGTTTTATTAAATGCCCAATTGAATTTCTTTTTTTTATTCATAAAAATAAAAGTATTTGTTAAACTTTTATTTTTATATTTTTTAGTATAAGAAGGATTAAACAATGGTTTTTTTTAGTAAATTTGTATATAATGAATGGCGTTTTACTATTTTTGTTATTTTTTTCCATCTAAATTAATAATCAACTAATTTTAGGTTAGGTAGATGAGATATATGTGTGAATAAGTCTCCAATGGATGTTACTTGGTGTTAAAAGGTTTATGACTTGTTTATCAGATCATGAGTTCGAGTTCAGTGATGCATTTCTTATAAGAGTCTGAGATATCTGAGGGTTTTACTTGTATCATTTGAGCTCAGATCAGATTATTTGACGGCGAGATTTCTAACGTTAGAAATAAAACATGTGTGAAAAAGATATATAACTCCATCCAAGTGTTGGTTTTCCAAACCTAGTGAGAGATATGTTAAAATTACTCTTATATTATATCAATTACTAATTTTATCCATACAATGTGATCATTAATTAATCAACATGGGCATCTTTTTCCCTCATTTTTGTTTTTTTGTAATTTTAATATGACCACGTGGATGATGATTCCCTAGAAGGAGGTAAAGTAGAATGCTCGTGATTACACACTCTCTCCGTCACTCCGTGTGTGTATATATAGTCAGACTCAATTAGATATATATTGATAATTTATAGTCTGTATATTCGTAAAATAATATAATGCTTTATCGTGTAATATTAATATTTTATCGTATATTAAAATTATTTACACAATAAAATATTAATAATTTACGTGCATCCGGATAATAAATTATCCGATATGTATTATTTAGAGATAATGTCAAGGGCTTCATTATTTTAAAATCAAGTGGATACATATAAATATATGACGTCCATTTATTTTGGGTTGACCAAATTGGTGGCAAATTTTGACTAAGTGGACGGTATGATCACTTGATCATGATCCAAACAAAGGCCGCCTGCATGAGGTTGACGAATTAGAGAGGTGATAAATTCAAGAGATTAAATTTTATGACAAACGTTTGGATTTTAATTCATATTTATGATTTTGTAAAAAAAAAAAAATGTTAAGAACATGGACAAAAACATATATATTTTATAATTAAAATATTTGACAAAACCAATTTGACTATGTGTTTGAGTTTTTTTTTTTTTTTTTTTTTTTTTGTTTTAATAAGAGAGTGGACAATTTACATATAATTTTTATCACTTTATCTTCCCTAAAACGGGAATTTCTATATTTGAAAAACAACTCCACCAGATTTACTTGATAGTCCAGCAAGGAAAATTTTATTTATCTAATTATTTATTTTTAATAGAACTTTAAATTTTGTTTGGGAAGTTACTTGTGCTTATCCATAATCCATTATGCCAAAAGTGAAAGATGCCAAATATATAATATGAAATGCTAACGAGTGTCCTAAGGGCACTCAATAAGAATCTATTTAATGAAAGTTTTGATGGAAAAGAGAAAAAAAATCATTAATATTTTGAAATTTTTTTCATTTCCCATAAAAATGATGTTAAAACTTTCCTTAAATGAATTTTTAACGAGATGAAACTCGTTAACATAATCTATATATAATATTTTTATATGGGTGTTCATTTTCATTTACGAAGTAATCATTTGGTTAGTACACCAAATGATAATTAATAATTTTTTTTTTTTTTGTTTTATAAGGTTAATTGCCAGTTGTAAACCTATTTGACATATTATATTTAACTTGTTTATAAATCACGGGTCGCCGTGGTTTTGAATGTTTTATTGTTTTTGATGGCATTATTGAAAGATTAATCACCATAAAATAATATTTGATATATTAATAGACTCGGCCGGCGGTTCGTTCCGGTACCGAACAAGCCGGTTTCCGGTTCCACATTTAAGTGGAACCGAAACACCGAACCGAACGGTTCGGTTCGGTTCAAAGATTTTTTTTTAAAAATTAATAAAAATAAATGAAATGAATTTTATAAAAAAAAAAATTTATTACATTGAAGAGTTTGAGCTTAAATTTTTAAAATTTAAGTTGCCTACGTATCCTCCAAGGGTGAGAGGAATCAAAGCTCACGTAGTTCCATTACAAGTTTTAGTCTTTTAGACATATCCCCTTTGTAAATTATAATTTTACAATTATCAATCATCATTATCAGTTGATCCTTCGGCTCCGGTTCCGCTTGCACTTGTTGCAGAAGCATTATCGAACAAATCTTCAAAATCATCGGGGGCATCTTCTTGTTGTCTCAGATCAGCTCGAGTCCAATCATCCACACAAGATGTTGCTTCTAGAGTGTTTGGATGTAATGAAGATCGCCTAGCTTCCAATATATTACCTCCCAAGCTGAAGGCTTGCTCAACCGCAACGGTGGAAATAGGTGCTGCCACGATCTCTTTAGCAATAATAGATAAAACATGATATATATTTTGATGCCGGTTCCACCATTCAATGATTTTAAAATTTTTACTGCATAGACTTTCATTAGAAAATTCAAAATTTGTAGATAAATAATTATCTAATTCAGGGTTATTAGTTGTTATCGTATCCCTATATTTTTTATTTTGTTGCAATAACCAACGATCCACTGCGCTAAGTCTTGTTTGAATTACTGGTTCGCTACTACTAGATTGACCTAATGTTCCTAAGTTATATATTACAATATAATCATTAAAAAAAATAATTAAATCACTTCGTAATTTCGTCATTATGCTCGTAATATCAACATCATCTAATATTCCTAAATAAACATAGTAAGCTTGTAAACCACCATTCAAACCTTTTAATTTAAATTTAGGATCAAAAACAGTAGCAATAAGATAAAGTAAATGAATTTCTCTAAAATAATTCAACCATTTTACCTTCATAGCAGTAATGGCTTCGAGCAAAACAATATCATTAGGGTCGTCAGTGTCAACATGTTCATCGAGAGTGCCAACAATATTCAAACTCTCAAGAAGAAATAAATGTGCTGTAGGATAATAAACACCGCTAAAAACTAAAGTAGCATCATTAAAAACTCTTAAAATATCTAAAAAAAAATTCACAAATATCTCATTGACTAGGATAAAGTGTGATATTTTGAACATGTTGAGAAAAAAAACTACATAATGCATCTTTGTATTGAAATGTTTGACATAAAAGAAAATAAGTAGAATTCCAACGTGTTGGAACATCTCTTGAAAATTTAATCGGTTTAATACCATTTATTTTACAAAACTTGGTCCATTCTCTCCTAACTTGAGAATATGACCAAATACAGTTAAGTGCCGTTTTAATTGGATAAAGGAAAGGTGATAATAATTTTAGTCTGTCTTGCATACATATGTTAATGACATGACATGTACAACGAATATGAAAAAATCGACCCCCTAAATTTGGTTCACATAAGGATTTTAAATCATGAATGGATGCAATATTTGCAGATGCATTATCAAATCCAATTGTTAAAAAATTTTCTACTAAACCATATTCATCAAAAATTATCTTCATCATTCTATAAATATTATGTGCAATATGTGGGTCATCAAAAACTCCAAATGCAATAAGTCTTTTTTGCATGGTAAATGATGCATCAATCCAATGACAAGTCACACACATGTATGACTGTGTTTGCCAATGATCACTCCAAATATCAGAACATATAGAAATACGACTTTTCATCTCTTTAAATATTTCATTTAAAATAATTTTATCATCTATATATAATTTGAAAATATGACGTTTTGTTGTATTTCGAGTCATTCTACATACAACAGGGTTTAAAGCATTATGCACGTAATTAGTAAAATGTAGTTTTTCACCAAAGCTTAAAGAAAGATGTGCCATACATGTTAATTTCGCACATTCTTCTCTATTTTTTGCGTCAGAATATTTAAATAAATCTACACTACTCGTACCTCAACTAGATGATGCGTACCTGGCCATTTGAGTCTGCGTCGTATCAATGCCAAATTCAACCGGATGATGTTTTTCCATGTGCTTGATCATATTGCCATATCCACCAGAAAATTTATAGATAACCCCACAATAGTTGCAAATTGCTCGTTGTGAACCATCTTCTAGGCGTTCCAAAGTAAAATGAATTTTGAAAATATTCGAGGACCGAGCCTTAACTTCTCTTCTCCGTGATTGTGCACTGACACTAAGGCCGCTCTCTTGGGTTGGCATATTTGACATAATGTTCTCAGATGAGCTTGTCATTTTTCGTTTGAGAAATTAGGAAGAAAAATAAGAAAATTGGATAATTGTGATGCGAATGATAACAAATTAACAACTAAATGAATTGAGATTGAGAATAAGAATATAAGATTATAAGAGAATTGTATTGAAGTAATATTGAGAATAAGAGATTTATAGAAAATGAGAGAGTTGAGAATTAGTGTGATGAAATTATGAAAAATGAATCATATTTATAGAATTTGAGAATTTGTTTAATACCAAAAATGCCCCTAAATATAACCGTTTTATTACCGTTATTAGGGGTACATTAGTAATTTGTATTTTATATAATAAATATAATTTATTTTTTTTTTTATTTGGGCTAGTAGCCGTTGGGGGCGTAGGGTTCCTGTTGGAACCCTACGGTTCAAAACCGGAACCATTCGGACCGGTTCGAGTTGGGGTGAAACCCCAACCGAACCGGTCCCTTTCCGGTTCGGTTCCGGTTCCGAACCGGAATCTTGGCAGGGTCTAATATTAATGTTATAAGACGTGACAGTTTGAACTAACAAGTCTCAAATTTTAAGTGAAATAAAATTATTACAAAGTTGGTGATATAATTGGATAGAAATCAACAAATTGAAATTGAATGGAATGCTTTGATGTAATCGAAAGATCTATTGTCAACATTTAAGAACATTATTTTGCTATATAATTTACTGCTAAATTAATAAAAATTCAAGACAATAATTTTATTTTGAATCATGATAATTATACACACATATAACACATTTAAAGAAACACATTAAGCATAAAATCTGACTTTTTATTTAATTTTAATTTTTATTATACTTAGAGTGTGTCATTTAGGAATACACTTATTATTATTGTTTCACGTTGCATTAGTGGGTTTACTTTATAGTGATAGCAATGAAACTTATCATTTTTTATTTTGTTGTTTATCTATATATTAGATATTATCCGTGCATACGGTACGGTGTTACATAATTTACCATTGTCATTTTCAGAGAGATTTTATAATGAAATAATTATGTTTTTTTGATTTGTTTGGTAATTTTCAGAGAGATTATATAATGATAATATTTGATTTTTTTTTTATTTGTTTGGTAACTTACAATTGTAATTTTGAGAAATATTCTATAATGAAAGAATTATGTAGCCACATAAACATAGATTTTTGGATACACATTTCATAATTTTTATTTATGTATGTCAATTTTCTTGTACAAATTGATCAATTGAAAAGTACACCCAATGAAATGATCATGCTATTATTGTTTTATATAATGGTTTACTGCAAGTTGCAAACCTAATTGACATTATTATATATTTCATATAGTTCACAAATCTGGGGCATCGTGGTTTTGAACATTTTCTAGTTTTTTTTATGGCAATATTGGAGGTTAATCACAATTAAATAAAATTTGTGGACTAATTTGACGTTAGATATTTCTTCAAGACTTTGAGTTAACATATCGTATTAAATTTAGATTGATAAAGATATATGTTTATTAATTGTGTCAAAAATTTTAAATAATATATAAATTTATATATTTATTAATTATTTAATCTATATATTTATTAATCATTTAATAATCATGTAACTCATTTAGCATATATATTAAAAATTTAAAAATTTACCTTGTTTTAATATATTTTCTAAAATATTTCTAAAATTCCTCTCTTTTCTAAATCGATTTTAAAATATAAAAAAAATATAATAGAATAAAATAAACGAGCACACCCGATAAAAAAAAAGTTATTATCATTTCAGGGCTTATTTCAGAAAAGGGGTGTTAAATGTTAATCCATCCATCCATTAAATTTATCTTTTAATTTCTTCTCAATATGTAATTGAGTTTTAAACAAATATTATTATGATTTCACTACTTTAAAAATTAGGAAGTAAAGAATGAGTACAAAAAGTATTGGGGTGTAATATTTTATTATTATATATTTATAAAAATTTTATTTTGCTATATGAAGTTTTTGGGAAATAACAAATTGATATAATAAGTATTGAGATAATGTATTTTACTATTATAATAAAATATAATTTTTTTGTAAAGAGATAGTGGTAAATTTATTTTTATTTTTATTTGTTGTAAAAAAAATAGTAAAATGTATGGATTTATAATAAAATATAAATTTTATAAAGATATATTAGTAAAATATTACACATTAATACTTAAATATATTCATTTGTTATTTCCTGAATTTTTAAGTAGTAAAATGATAATAACCCAAAACATAATCAAATAGTTAATTGCTTTATAAACAAGTTTGCGTGTTGGGAAAATATTTAGAAAAAAGAGGAATTTCAGATAGTAAAGAAAAGTATGTTTTCATTATCATTATCCTAAAGAAGTGACTTGATGGTATAGGGTTCATGATATGTCATTCAGTTTCTGGGTTAGAATCCAAATGTATATTTTTTATAAGAGTTTGAGACAACCATAAATTTTATTTACTCCGTTTAAATATGAATCTGATGATCTGGCCGCGTGATTTCCAACATTAAAAAAAAAAAAAAAAAAAAGGATATTGTCACAATCATATTTATTGGAGACATCGAAAATGAGATGCAAGGAAAATGGAAAATGAATGAAGCCACCAAATATCACACACAGTGTACTATATATGAAAGTAACAATCCAAATTCAATATGAAGGACCACCTATGGATTCTTATCACAAGATGAGATGTTGATGTAAAGTTTTGGAATATGCAGAATGTGCACAAAACTATATTAAATTTGTTGGCTTAGGTCATTTTCTTTTATGGGGCCCTTCAAGTTGCAGGATATCTTGCAAGCAACAGGACATGTTCACTTCATCTGTTTGTTTGACCTATGTCACCATTCCATGCCCCTTCACGGGAGGCGGCCCTAATCGAGAAAAAATACATAAAAATCATATTATATATTTAAAATTTGAAATTTTTTTAAATTTGTAATTCTAATTTTATATGAAATTTTCGAGACCTCGGTCAACTGCCTTTCAGTCTGAGAGCCACCTCAGTCTCACTTTCTTGCATGAGAAAATTTGTCTTGAGAAAATGTAACAAAGTTGGACAGCCATCGAGCAAAGCACAAGTAGTAATTCGATTCTACGTGGCTTGCAATTTTCCAAAAATTACATTGAGGCTTGCCTGTGGCCATTAGGCCCATGAAAAATTGTGGGCCTTGGGGTCGATTTCAATAGGCCCATCAAATTAAATAGAATTATAGTTTCTCTCTTAAGTTTTAAATAAGATGGGTGCACAACTTTTTTCATTCACCTTCGAATTTCGTATTGATTTTTCAAGACGAGACGTCCAGCCAGCCAGGTTAAAGTTGAATGGCAGAAGAAATACATGTTTCTATTGTATGGTAAGAATATTGATCAACTCATCAACCTATCATTTTAAATCAAATTGAATATTTGTCCTCCTTGTGCAGTATAAAATCCTAATTAATTTTTTTTTTCAAATTTAAGTAAAAAATCATTTTAAGTATGATGATAAAACATTTATAAATGTGATATTAAAAAATATTCAAAATAACGTCAATATGTAATAAGTGCTAAAATATCTTTTATAGAGATCTTAACTCACAACCTATATTCACCAACAATTGTGTGGGTTGATAAAGCTAATGCATCATCGTTTTTTAATTTGATGGTGTATGATTTAAAATTTGACGGATAAATTTTAGATTTGAATTGAATAGTTCGTTTTTTTTTATAATAACATGGGACATAGACAGCCGGTGGTAGAAAAAATCTTCCTTTTGTACCCTTTGAACTTCACTTCATTTTCTAAACGTACATCTCATTTAATCACTGATACCTGAAACCGTACAGTAAGGATTCCACCTTATTACAAAATCCTTCATTTTCAGGCAAGTTGAATTCTCGAGGAAAATCCCAAATGCAAAAAGGGTATTTATTTGTTTTTATTTATAAACACTTGATATTTATTTTTTTGAATTTACTGCTAATTTTTAGTAATTAACGTTATAATGAAGCGATTTTGCATGTGTTATGTGATGGGTATTTTATAAAACGCGTGATTTTATTGGCTAAAAGGGTTTCTTGATGGGTTTATGGTAGATCATGATAATCTTGTCTTGATGGGCAACCTTTTTCATTCAATCAATTATTGTTAAGTGGAAAACCTTGAAATGGGTTCGTTTTTTTTTGGTTTTTTCAGACGGTTTCATTGTGATGATGCATTTGTGTGACGAATTTAGTTGCAATTACAATAATGAAAGGCCAATAAACAAAAATTGTTAAATTTCAGCTTTATTATCTTTTTGTGGATCTTGGTTTCTGATGGCTTGACCTATTGCAATTGTAGTGATTTTAGCAGAGGAATTTTAAAGTGAGGTAAAGATGGTGAAGATGACAATGATTGCGAGAGTTACTGATGGTCTTCCATTTGCAGAGGGACTGGATGATGGACGTGATTTGAGAGATGCTGAGATGTACAAGCAGCAAGTAAAGGCTTTGTTTAAGAATCTTTCAAAAGGCCAGAATGAGGCTTCAAGGATGTCGATTGAGACCGGACCCTATGTTTTCCAGTATCCTTGTGTTTTGTTTGTTTTTATGATGTCCATGTTATTGCTTTGAATTGTTCCTTGTCATGCATGTAGAGTTGATGTAAAATTTTGATGTTAATTATGGAGTGACAGTATTTCTTAGATTTTTTTTTAATATCTGCTGCTCTATTTTCCCATTTTCTTCCTTGTACACTGCGAAGTAGGATGCTTCAGAAGGCATTACATGCCATATCTTAATGTTATCTTTTATTAAGAGAGAATAAGCCTAACATCTGGAACTTATCACATGTATCTTTTTGGAAGTGTGACCGAATCTTAATGTTTCCTTGACCCAAGTTCTAGTTATATCATTGAAGGACGTGTTTGTTACTTGACAATGTGTGATCGTGCTTATCCCAAAAAGCTTGCTTTCCAATACCTGGAAGACCTCAAGAATGAATTTGAGCGTGTTAATGGGGCTCAGATTGAAACTGCTGCCAGACCTTATGCTTTCATAAAATTTGGTAGGTCTCACTTTTTTGTCTTTCCATATTCCATAAAATGAACAATGTTTCTGTTCACATTGTTTTGGTCTTACTGCTGGCCTGATCTTATTTATTTCTCTCTCTATCTTTGAAGATACATTCATTCAGAAAACAAAGAAATTGTACCAGGACACTCATACCCAGCGGAATATTGCAAAGTTGAATGATGAACTTTATGAAGTCCACCAGATAATGACTCGCAACGTGCATGAAGTTCTTGGTGTTGGTGAAAAGTTGGACCGTAAGATACTTTCCTTATTAAGTTCACCTGATTCTGGTTACGTCATATGTTCTTTGAAGGAGTTATCATTAAGTGGATGCTAAGTTACCAAATAGTTCAAAAGAAAACAGGATTTAGTTGGACTTTGCTCTTTGAAGATGGTAAATGGTTTTTGTTTTGGAATTACATTCGTGAATTCTCTACTGATAGTTATGAACATACTAGTATACTACAGAAACTCATTTTCTGGGTTTATTTACAAGTCTCCTTACATTCACATTGCATATTCTGGTAAGGCATCTACCGTCCTTTGTTGATTAACTAGTTGGTCCAGAGACATTAAAATGCTGTGGAAACCAAATAGTCTTGCGCATGCAGCATAATTTTTATGTATGAAATGTATTGCATACTCGGGTTCTTTCCAGTGTAGGGCTAGAGAACTATAATTTTTTTAATGGGTAATTGTGGTCAATGGTTTACCTTGTAATTGTATTTGTTCATGAATAAATAAGTGTCGATATATTTATAAATATGTTTGCATTTTGTTATTTCATTCTCTCTGTAGGTTATATTATGTATTTATGTTGTTTTCCTAGATTTTCCTTTTTTCCAGAACATTAACCATGCAAATCTTGTATTGTTCTCTGCTCCACTTGTGAACTACTCTCTCTCTCTCTCTCGGTAGATCCTATTGATTCCCCCTTATATTCTCGAGCAGTTTGTCTTTTGAGTGTTATTGGTGGTAACTGTTTCAAATATCAATTTTGCAGAGGTCAGTGAAATGTCCAGTCGGTTGACTTCAGAGTCGCGCATATATGCGGATAAGGCAAAAGATTTGAATCGGCAGGTTAGTTTACTATTCTAGTAAAACATATACAAGATGATGTTTTTGAAGGCCATTGTATCTGTATGTCAATGACTCAAAGCTGTTGTTATTGGCATGAAATGTGCTTATGAAGTTGCTCAAGCGTCACTAGATACAGTTGAAATTCACTGTCTGCTTCTGTACTTTGTCTGTAGGCTTTAATTCGGAAGTGGGCTCCTGTGGCCATTGTGTTGGGGGTGGTCTTTGTCCTCTTTTGGCTCAAAACAAAGCTATGGTGATTTAATTGCCCTTGTGTGGTTCTGATAGTTGCACATTTTACGTGGGTTTTTCTTTGCATCAACGTCGGCTGCTGCTGTTCATGGCTTGGTGTCCACAATTCAGAGGCATCGGATTTTGTTGACGCTCGTTTCTGTTCATGACACAATTTGGTTAAGATGCATGCTCTGGTTAATACCCCATAGGAGTGGACCAATCTACCCTGTGGAATTGTGCAGGAGAGACCCCTTTAATGAATCAAAGTATATTTTATACAAAACTTTAGAAAACTCTAGGCTCAGGACATTAACTATGCTTTATTGATACCAATATACCATTCATATTTACTTTCACATTATATTCAATACCTTGATCTACTTGATATTGTCTTTTAAGATTTTTATTGAAAAGATTTGATTCTTTTTGCGGTGCAATAATTGAATCTTCATAGTTCCACAGAGCACAATGTCCCGCATTTTCTTTTTTAAAAATGGGAAGAATGTTGCATCAAACATAAACTAGACTGCCCCAACGTAAAATCTTAATTGATGTTTTAAGCCACGTCAAGAGTTGCTCAAGTGATTGATGTTGTTTGGGGATAGAGTTTGGGTAATGGGTATGTATTTATAAGTAGTTAACTATCCTTATTTAACACGAGGTCTTATGGACTAAGGGTTCGAAGTCTTTCATATCAAAAATAAAATCGTGAGAGTTAAGATTTGGGCTTGCAATATATCATGTAATGTTCCAAAATAGAATTTGAATCTGGTTATGGTTTTACCGTTTAAAACATTAGATACCATATCAATTGGACTAATCACTACATTGTCTGTCATTTTTTTTTTTTACGATGGTGATCATAGGATAAGAATGACAAAATGTTTAAGGATAATTTCAGTTGAGTACAAGACAGTCGATGACTTCGGGATAATGGTATTAGTTTCACGATGATCTCGAGATAATGAGGTCGGCCTCGAAATGTGGTCTTCATTGACGAGTCAGCCTCAATAATTCTTTTGTCACCACCTCCACTGCCAAGTTCAGTAACTACCCTTAACTTCTAAGCTCATTATTTCGAGAGGGCCAATTATAAAATATGAATATAAATTGATAAAATTTAAGTAGAAATTGATATTTAGACAAACCAGATGTACCAATCAATAAAGAAATTTTATTCTAAATAAGACGACATTCATCAATTGGATGATCAGATAGTATAATAAATAATTTTACAATATAGTATGTTGACGGCTGATTTTGGTCTCAGGGGCAATACGAGAATATTACTCCCGAGGCAATCCTCCCTCAATAGTGAATTTGTTTGGTTATGGGGGACAAAAAGCAAACTTAGCAAAAGACAGATAAATACACCAATCGACAAAGGGATTTAACGTGGTTCGGCGGATCTTGGTCCCACCTACGTCCACGGGCACAAAAAAGGATGATACTTTTATTACCGAGATATGCTTCTCCGATATCTCTTGTGTTTACAAGTCTGATGGTAATGATTCTGATATTGATTCTCATTCTCATCTCAACTTTTCCCTATGCTTTACCCTCCTATTTATAATAGTGTAGAAATCAGATTCCTTCTCCTACAAGAATTTCCTAGTTGAAACAATTTCATTTTCCCATAAGGATTGCTAATTGAAACTATATTCACTTCACATACCCTATTAGAATAGGATAACTTATCTCATTACCCCATATGATAACTTATCTCCTTACCCTATAAGAATATGATATCTTATCCCCTTACCCCATAAGAATAGGATAACTCATCTCTGGAACATATCTCGCTAAATCTCATTGGCCCCAAACTCATGTGGTCGGGTCGGTATTTAATGGTCTCGATCAAGAAGGGAGTTACCATTTTACCCCTGTCGTGCTGCTTAAATATCATAGTGCCTAAAAAACACCATCAACATCTATCCCCTAGTTCTCGGTAACAACGAGTTTGTGAGTTGATGCCGCGGGAACTATAAAAAAAGATGGTGTGTCGATGAATCCGTCGGTGTCACTCCAGGAGCCGCCAGAGAAAAATGCATTCGCTGCAAATCTGGTCATTTCTGCCACTTTCATGTGCTCAGTCAACGAGGATCCGATATCTACTCGTGGAGAAAATGTTTGCCCTTATGTTGATGACGATCGACTCGATAGGACGTAACCCGACCCCGAGCTGAGAAGAACATTTGGCTCTGGGGGAATGTCACCTCCCAGACCAATAGAGGGCCGACCATGGGGGAGATGCTCTGATCCCATGCCGATGATAAGTCTCTCGGTGGGACGTATCCCGACCCCGAGCTGAAGAAAGACATGGCTCTGGGGGAATATTACATCCCCAGTCCAAAGAAGCCGACTCGGTGGACGTAACCCGACCTCGAGCTAAAAGAAAGACTTGGCTCTGGGGGAATGTTACATCCCCAGTCTAAAGAAGCCGACTCGTTGGGACGTAACCCGACCCCGAGCTGAAGAAAGACTTGGCTCTGGGGGAATGTTACATCCCCAGTCCAAAGAAGCCGACTCGGTGGGACGTAACCCGACCCCGAGCTGAAGAAAGACTTGGCTATGGGGGAATGTTACATCCTCAGTCCAAAGAAGCCGACTCGGTGAGACGTAACCCGACCCCGAGCTGAATAAACCATAAGGCCTCGACGGAATAAAATCTAGCCCCGAGCCGAATAACCAAGCGGCCTCGGCGGAACGAAATCCAGCCCCGAGCCGAATAAACAAGTGGCCTCGGCGGACGAATCCAGCCGAGATCCGAATAACCAAGCGGCCTCGGCGGAACGAAATCCAGCCCCGCGAGTCGATAAAAAGTGGCATCGGCGGAACGAAATCCAGCCTCGAGCCGAATAACCAAGCGGCCTCGGCGGAATGAAATCCAGCCCCGAGCCGAATAACCAAGCGGCCTCGGTGGAACGAAATCCAGCCCCGAGCCGAAACAAACATCGATCTCGGCGGTACAAGAGCAGACCGAGCCGGAAAGAAACATCGGTCTCGGCGGTACAACAGCAGACCCGAGCCGAAAGAACATCGGTCTCGGCGGTACAAGAGCAGACCGGAGCCAAAGAAAAGCAAAGGAAACATCGTTATCGGCGGTACAAGAGCAGACCCGAGGCGGAAAGAAACATCGGTCTCGGCGGTACAAGAGCAGGCCCGAGCCGGAAGAACATCGGTCTCGGCGGTCGTCGGTACAGAGCAGACCCGAGCCGGAAGAAAACATCGGTCTTGGCGGTTCAAGAGTAGACCCGAGCCGTAAAATATATATCAACAAAACGGACTCGGCGGTTACAAGAGCAGACCCGAGCCGTAAAATAAATATCAAAACCATTGTGTGAGCCATAACAAACAAGCATAATCAAATGTCAACCTAAGTCAGAACAGGTTTTACTCACCTTTTTGGGATCCGCTGCCTTTTTTGCAACTCTACAAGGGTCACTACAAGCAAGACTCTTCTTAATACATCATCTCTACATCTCAGCATTCCACGCATCCGACCGGATGACTTCCGCTATCAACTTGGTCGACCTCAAAAACCGAATGGTTTAGTACACACTGAGATATCCTTCTTTCACCAAGTCTTCCACCTGCTCCCGCAGGTCTCTGCACCCATTCGTGGCATGTCCCCTTACGTTATGGTAGATACAGTATGCCCTACTATTTCCCTCCTCAATCGGGAACCTCCTCAAATTAGGCTCGGCCAACAGACCTTTATCCTGGATTTCCCGAACTATCTGGTGAAATCCCTGACGATCGGTGATTTCCATCTTCTGCCATCGTCTTACTACGCGAGCTGCTTTTTGTTGAGGTCCCCACAGACGGCGCCAACTATTGAGGGATGATTGTCTCGGGAGTAATATTCTCATATTGCCCTGAGACCAAAATCCGCCGTCAACATAGTATTTTCTAATTATCAAAATTAAGCTTAATCAATCTAAGTTGAGAGACAAAGAAAGGCATAATTCGATAGGAATGCAATTCTTAGTTGATTAGGAAAATCCAAAAATTGTATTGCAAACGCAACAAATCATTCATGTTTTAACAAGAGAAATGGGTAATAAAATACAAACAAAGAATAGATGCAGAGAATACAAAGCACAACTTATTTGAATTGGCTTCTTCCAAAAAGAGGATTATAACTTTTCAAACCTTTAAATTTTACAAGGAAGAAGATCTCCATGACACAGAAATTGGATTTGTTTATATCAATGACCATCCATATATTACTAAGATAGGCATGGCCTATATATGTCTTTCCAATAAATGCACCCTTTTTTTTTATTTCATTCTCTATCTTTTCATGAATTACATTTTGTATAATAAATAGATTACAATTACATGTTGGACTGCTTTAGGCTAACTCAAATTGAAGATTCTAAATCATGGCATATAAGGCAAAGTTGTCTCCATCATTATTCTTCACCATCCTTTTAGTTCATCTTATGAGTTCTGAGGCTCGAACTCCCAAGATCATCGAGCACATCAAAGCGCCGCCACCACCTATCAGCATCGATAATATCAAAGCACCCCCACCTCCTGTTGTCGTCGACAACACCTGTTGATGGATATTTCTGCGACTAAGGTATTTGAACAGTTCGGCAAGGGCAGAGAGGGAACTTCCCATTCTTGGAGGATCAGATGTCCAGATGTATTGGTCAGTTCTCGGACAGTCAGAGAGTCTGAACACTTCCTTCTAGGAACCGGCCGACCAAAGGACACATCATGACACAAATTTCAGAGACCGACAACATTAGAGCCGAGGCCGACCACAGTAGACCGACGGCTCAGTTTGGTTTTATCTTATCTCTTGGAACAAGCGGATAAGCTCGGATATTTCGGATAAGGACGGGAACAGTTTGGGCAGATCGGCAGATCGTTTGGCCGACCTATTGAACACCGAGGTGTGATCGGGGTATTTCAGACTTTTCTTTGTGACATATATCTCCGCTTGAGATCTTTACAGGCTGGCATTATTATTATTGCTTATGGTAACAGAGAAGACATGTTGATGTGACAGGCCGTCAGAAAGCAGACTTACTTTCGGTGACGACAATCTTGGGGCAGAGAGTCCGTCAATCGCCGAAAACCTGCAGTGCTGACGTCATAAAGATATGGAAACAATGTCGTGTATTCGTTAGTATATAAGGAGAAGTTGATCTCATTTGTAAGGGTGAGAGAAAAAATTGTAATAAAGAGAACTACTTGTAAAAGCATCAAAGAGCTCAGTTCTGCTTAGACCTTCCTCAAAAACAGGTCGGCCGAGCTAATTTAGATAATAAAAATAAAACCCCACTTTGTGCCCGTGGACGTAGGCAAGATTCGCTCCGCCGAACCACGTTAAAACTCTCATTATCGACTTTGTGTGTTCTTTTTGCCTTTTGCTACATTTGCTTTTGGTCTCCCCGTAACCAAACAAATTCAAGGTTGAATGAGGATTGTCTCGGAAAGGTTATCTCGAAACTGCCTCTGGGACGAAAATCACCTGTCAACAGTTGGCGCCGTCTGTGGGGAAAGAGCAAAAAGCAACTTGCGTAGTAAAACGATGGCAGAAGATGGGAACCATAGATCGTCAGAGAGTTCAACATCAGAGTGGATGGAAAAAATGGAGGAAACCATGCGGAAGGATAGAGATGAGAACCAGACCCTCATGAAGACCATGTTGGAGAAGTTGGAAAGGCTAGAAAAGATGAACAATGAAAGGTTGAAGGACTGGTTCAAAAAAAAATGAGAAAGTGAGAATAAAACATGAAGGTAGATAAAAGAGATGGTCAGGACGGAGAAGCAACCTCCCCCTTCACGGAAGAGATCTTGTCAGCAGTATATCCCAAGAATGTGAGTAAGATTTCTTCTTTCTTAAATAAACATTTGTTTATGCTTGTTCATTATGGCCCACATAATGGCCGAGATGTGTTTTGATGGCTCGGGTCTGCTTTCGTACCACCAAGTTCGATTTGTTTTGACTTGTTTTCATGGCTCGGGTCTGCTTTCGTACCGCCGAGTCCGATTTGTTTTGACTTGTTTTGATGGCTCGGGCATGCTTTCGTACCACCGAGTTCGATTTGTTTTGACTTGTTTTGATGGCTCGGGTCTGCTTTCGTATCGCCGAGTTCGATTTGTTTTGATTTATTTTATGGCTCGGGTCTGCTTTAGAACCGCCGAGACCGATGTTCTTTCCAGCTCGAGTCTGCTTTAGTACCGCCGAGACTGATGTTCTTTCCGACTCGGGTCTGCTTTAGTACCGCCGAGACCGATGTTATTTCCGGCTCGGGTATGCTTTAGTACCGCCGAGACCAATATTCTTTCAGGCTTGGGTTTGCTTTAATATCGCCGAGACCGATGTTCTTTCCGGCTCGGGTCTGCTTTAGTACCGCCGAGACCGATGTTTGTTATGGCTCAGGTCTGCTTTCGTACCGCCGAGGCCCATATGTTTGTTATGGCTCGGGTATGCTTTCGTACCGCCGAGGCCCATATGTTTTACAGCTCGGGTCTGCTTTAGTATCGCCGAGATCGTTGTTTGTTCCACCAGTTCGGGGTTGGATTCGTTCCGCCGAGGCTATCTGTTCCACCAGCTCGGGGCTGGATTAGTTCCGCCGAGGCTATCTATTCTGCTAGCTCGGGGTCGGGTTACGTCCCACCGAGTGGATCTTCATTGACATGGGGTTGGAGCTTTTCCCCATGGTCGAACTCTTAGTTGGTCCGGGGAGGTAAAATTCCATCGGACCCTAGTATTTTACTGGCTCGGGTCGGGTTACGTCCCACCGAGTGGATCATCATCAGCGTGGGAGCATCTCCCCCATGGATAGGCATCAGAATTCTCTGTGACCGAGCATATGAAGATGACCGGGGACGACCTGATTGAAGGCTGATGTAGTTTTTTATATCGTTTCTGGAGCCGACCACAAACTGATTGATGTCACACTTCTGATTTTGTAGTTCCCGACACCAACTCGTACACTCGTTGGAACCGAGAACTATGAGACATATGTTAAAGGGTATTTCTGCGACTAAAGTATTTGAACAGTTCGGTAAGGGCAGAGAGGGAACTTCCCATTCTTGGAGGATCAGATGTCCATATGTATTGGTCAGTTCTCGGACAGTCAGAGAGTCGGAACACTTCCTTCTCGGAATCGACCGACCAGAGAACACATCATGACACATATTTCAAAGACCGACAACATCAAAGCCGAGGCCGACCACAGTAGACCTGTGGATCGGTTTGGTTTTATCTTATCTACAGGAATAAGCGGATAAGCTCGGATATTTCGGATTAGGATGCGAACAGTTTGCCTAGATCGGCAGATCGTTTGGCCGACCTATTGAACACCGAGGTGTGATCGGGGTATTTTAGACTTTTCCTTGTGACATATATCTCCGCTTGAGATCTTTACAAGCTGACATCATTATTATTGCGTGTGGTAACAGAGAAGACATGTTGATGTGATAGGCCGTCAGACGACAGACTTGCTTTCGGCGACGACAGTCTTGGGGTAGAGAGCCCGTCAATCGCCGGAAACCTGCAGTGCTGACGTCATAAAGATATGGAAATAGTGTCGTGTATTCGTTAGTATATAAGAAGAAGTTGATCTCATTTGTAAGGGTGGGGGAAAATTTGTAATAAAGAGAAATACTTGTAAAAGCATCAAAGAGCCCGGTTCTGCTTAGACCTTCCTCAAAAACAGGTCGGCCGAGCTAGTTTAGATAATAAAAACAACACCCCACTTTGTGCCCGTGGTTATAGGTAGGATTTGCTCTGCCGAACCACGTTAAAACTCTCATTGTCGACTTTGTGTGTTCTTTTTGCCTTTTGCTACATTTGCTTTTGGTCTCCCCGTAACCAAACAAATTCAAGGTTGAATGAGGATTATATCGGGAGGGTTATCTCGAAACTATCTATGGGATGAAAATTACCCGTCAACAACATCAAAGCGCCGCCACTACCTATCGGTGTCGACAACATCAAAGCACCACCACCCCATATTGTCATCGATAACATTAAAGCATCACTGACGAGTGGTAAATCTATCACTATTTCTCACTCATTTAACCTAATATTTTGTATAGTTTCTTGAGTTTGTGAATATTTTGATGTGTTTTGTGATATTTTGTAGATAAATAAAGTTTCAGGACATTCTGGAGGTGATTTGGAGCAAAACAGAGAAAATTAGCAAAAATTGTATTTTGGTAATTTGGCCGCGTCACGATGCCCAAACCCTTGGCATCGCGACGCCTAACGTGCGCTGAGTCATTGCTAACGTGCGCCTGGTCCACGTGTCAGAATCTGAAAAGTTGACTTTGCTAACGTGCGTCGTGCCACGTGTCACCATCACGGCCGATCTGCTAACGTGCGCATGCCACGTGTCATCATCCTAAGATGCCGACAATCACCATCTACACTAAAATGCACCTGCCACGTGTCAAAATCTCAGCGGATCACACTAAAATGCGCCTGGACACGTGTCGCCATCACATGTTGCCGACATCAAAAAGTCAACTGCCAACATAACAGTGCTACGTGTCACGATCTCGTGAAGCCAAGCAACACGTGCCGAAGATCAACGCGCGTCGCGACGCTGGCACCAAGTTTTGCCTATAAATTCGGCTCTTCGTCACTTCATTTGGTGTGCTTTCCTTGGGAGTTTTTCCCTGTTCTTAAAAGATTGCATCTAGTTTTTGTAAAAATAAATAATATTTAATTTATGTATTTTAATTTTCAGTAGTAATAATAGTTCTTCTTCTTCTTCTCTTTTCTTTTATGTTTTATAGTTAAATTTCTGCTGGGGTAAATGTGAAACTTTTTACTTTTATAATTTAGATTAATCTCCCCTAGTTATAATATATAAATTATTTAAAACCTGACTTAATAAGGATAATGCTATATTGGTCGGTTGGTAATTATTTTTTAAACTGGTTTTAACCTGACTTAATGAGGATACCGCCCGGTTGGTCGGTTGATATTTAATTATTAATTTGACTTAATCAGGATACCGCCTATATGGCTGGTTAGTAAATATCACACATATTTATATATTATAATAAGAGAGATTTCTAAATTATAAATAGTAAAGGTAGATTAATCTCACTTTAATTATAATATGGAAATAATAATATGGATTAAAAGTTGATTCGCCTTAATGGCTGATTTTAATTATGTAACATAATGTGACACCGCCTAAATGGCTGGTCTTTAGGTGACAGATAATTACCGCATATATGACTGATTTATGGATAAATAATAACACCACATTTATGGCTGGTTCAACTTAATTAGATAATACTGGCAATTTCCATATTATAATAATTTGAGATATCTAAAAGTAGATCCTCTATCCCCAGCAGTTTATTTTATTTTAGGGAAGTGATGAAACACAATATCCACACACTTTATAATTGATTTTCTTTATTATGGGTAATTCTTTAGTTTGTTTATTGAGTCTTAAAGCTTAATGCTTTTTGTTGTCATCACCAATAAGATTGATTTGGTAAACTTAAAATGAACTAGACATAGGGATTTTAGGCTTCAGCCTTAGATTCAATAGCTCACGATCTTCCTTGAGGATAGATAACCCTTTAATAGATTTCCTTACAGGATAGGAATATACATGTCGGGCGGGGGTAGCCATAATTGGAACTTGGTCTTAATGAATCCAGGTAATTTGGTTGACATAGGAATATGGTTCAATTGGGTTATACTGGATATATGCGTCTGACCATCGGAAGAGGATTTTGCATATCATCGTGTTCCAGGTTAACAAATTAAATTATTACACATAAATAAGAGAATCAATTCATCTTTATAATAATATTGTGTGGAGTCACGACCCTAGATCATTGAGTCTTTTCTTTTATTTTCCTTAGTATTTTCTTTTGAGTATGTTTTTATTTTATTCTGCAAAACCACATTCAACCAACCAAAAGCAATCAATTCCCTTCTCCATTTAATTAGATATTTGTAATAAATAGATTCAACATTTAATAACAACAGTAGAAATTAAGTCCTCGTGAGATCGATATTTTTATACTACTTGAACGATACGTACACTTGCGTTATACGTGTGTGTTTACGCCGGTCAACCACCACCACCACCTATCAGTGTCGACAATATCAAAGCGCCGCCCCCACCTATTGCGTAATTCAGAATGTAATCTACATATTTTTATTAAGGAGATTGACAATATCCCCTCTATAAATTTTTGGGTTTCACCATTTATTTCTCTATAATTTTCATAATACCATGTAGGTCAGTGGTGTCAAAATCTTAATTAAAAATACATATTTTTTTGACATCAAAAGGATAATAGAGTAATTATGAAAACTATAAAAAGAAAGTGATAAAATCCAAAAACTATTAAGGGGAACGTGTTATTCTTTTTTTTAAAATAAAATAATAATTTATCATAATATGTTCATGGAGGATGAGTCTTAGTGATGAGTCTCGTGAACTGGGTCATTCTTTATCTTAATATGTTCATGATCCATGAATAAGAAGTTGTGATGTTTTCGAAATTATATGTTGAGCATATTGTTATTTTTGGTTGCAATATTGATTTATTTCCCCTTCTAATTCAGTTCATGGCAGGGACTACGGATGACAATTATCCAATTGGATATGGAAAATTGATATACATATCCAAATCCATATTTATCCAAGATGGATAAATCCATATCTATATCCACTTTTAAATATTGGATATGGATATTAATTTTATCCATATGGATATAAATATCCATGGATATTTATAAATATCTATTTTTTATCATTTATTTGAAAGTAAAATATTATAACTGAATTATTTATTAATTATATTAATGTTAAATAATTTGTTATTATAATAAAAACTATTTTAACTAATAAATTAATTATTTCTAATTAAATTAATCAGTATTTAAAACATAATACGTATAAAGATAATTTTTTCCCTGAGTTTATGCATGAAAAGATAGTGTTGGAACTTGGGGGTAAATCTAAAAAAAAAATCGAATTACTAAATTTATCATGAAATTTAAGCCCAACCCAAGTTTCGACTTCGAGCCGACGGGGATTCCGGCATCGAGCTCTGCCAAGCTAGGCACCGAGCCCAACCTGGTTTTGACACCGGACTAGGCCCGACACCAGTCTGGGTCTAAACCCGAGCCGGACCCCTATCCTAATGTCAAGCCCAGCCCCAATCTTAATACCAAGCCCAGTCCCCTTCTTGGCACCAGCCCGGATCTGACTCCTAGCCCGGTTTCGGGACCTCGGGGGACCCGACGCCAAGCCCAAGCCCATGGTCTCGGGAGACCCAGAATCGGGGCCCGACATCAGGCCTTGGGCCTCGGGTCCCAGCACCAGGCCCAGACCCCTTGTCTGGGACCGGGGCCCAACAAGACCCGACACTAGCCTAGTTCTAAATCCGAACTGAATATCATCATATTTTTTTATAATCATATTATCAAGGTATTTTTAATAATAAGTTTTTTAATTAATGACACTTTGTATCTCTATCATTTTTGTTAGATATTTGATAAATAATTAATATACATACCCATTCATTATCCACTCAATATCCAATTGAATATTTAAAAAATTATTCATCTTTATATCCAATATGGATATTTTTACCATATGGATATACCCATAAATATGGATATTTTTACCCATCCCATGGAAGTATTATGTGATTATGTCATAACTTTGACAACTTTCTCTTCTCTGTTGTTAAAAGTTGATGCCAAGATTAATTATAAAAGTAACATAGAAACTTAATCAGTAGTTGCTACTTCTTTAAACTACGACTGTAATACGAATGTAGGCAATGAGTTGCTTGCAGATTGGAAAATGAAGCTCAATTGGGTATCAATCACCCTCTTGTGAAGATTATTAAATCCATAAATTATTTGTTTTAAAAGTACAATCCAAATAAATAGTTTTATTAGTGGCTAAGACAATCAGAACTCCAATCTAACTTTTTTTTAATCTATAAAATCTTTCAAAATCCATCATTAAATCATATTTTAATGAGTTTTTAAAAATCCAATTCCAATACTACCCAGATTTATTATTAAATTTTTTTAAAAAATAAATTAAAATCATGACTGAATACCCATAGATATTTATAGTACAAAATAATCCTAAAAAATCTAAATTGATCACACATCTAAGCCCTTGACTTTCAAAAAGAAAAACACTGGTATAAAGAGAGAACGAAAGTGAGAGAAATAAATACAACATGCCTTTAAAAAGAAAACTACAATTTGTGAATTCATCCAACTACAATATTTGAACCAAAAGACAACACATGCAGCTCATTGATTTTCCAGGCATTAAATATCAGCAGGAAGGTACCTCTTCAAGCTCCATTTTGCATATTGCGTACTCTCTCTCAAACATTAAAAATTCCTGAGAATTATGACAGAAGCAGAACAATGTCAGCCGAAACTAATCCTGAGCTCAAACTCATCTAGTAAAAAGGAAATTCCCATCATTATCTTGATGACACTCATATCCCATTGTAATGGTTGGAACTTGGAAGAATTTCACAAAATCATGCCCCCCAAAAGTAAAAATATGTCATTCCATTGGTATCAGGTAAACACTCCAAGGACGCAAATAAGAATAAAGGAGAGCAACAGTTGCAAAAGTATAAGGACAGAGGTATAATATAAGATAAGAAGTGGGAAAAAGAGAGAGGAAGTGTTTCGATAGTCCCAAAAAAAAAATTCAAGATAAGAGAGTCAATTTCATCCAGCACTCAGATATCATAAAAAAAGGTGTAAAAATTTAACAATATGCTTACCTGCAATTGCTGCTGACTGAACAAATGCAGAAACCCAGTCTCAGAGCAGGCAACTAATTCAATAAACTCATCATGACTTTCAATTTTATTGCCCAACTCCACAAGTGAAATGAGCACCTACAAGAGAATCAAGAAATTGTAATGCAAACGGTTGTTGACGTAGTAACAACTCAGCATGGTCAAATAACTCAATAGTCAAAACACATTTGAATATGAACAAGGGGCTTCTTATAATGAAAATATTTACCTGCATACACCGAAGAATGAGTTCTGGAAGACAGCACCTACGACAAAGTCCCCGCACAATGTATGTTGCTGGGACTTCCAAAGAACCTTCTTTACTCGAATACCAAGCATCTAATCGGCATATCTCCATTGTAACTCCCGCTTGAAATCTAGTAAGCTCGCCTGCATAAAATAATTACAAATTCCATAAGCATTGGTGTGATCATTGTTAGTTGTTCGCTTATTTTATGCACAAATAGTTTCCTCTCTCTCTTGGGAAAACTTCCCTTTTCTCTATTACTTTGAAGAAAACAATCCCATTTCCCTTGCCAACTTGTACTTCATCACACACTAGCATTTTATTTCATTTAATAATATTTCTTCCCAAGAACACTGGCAACCAAGTGAAGCATGCAAAAATTGAGGCTTAAATTGTGCTTCATACCTTTAAAACCAGCAGCCATAACAGTACCAAGAACACCACCATCATTGAGATTATGTGTCCCAAGTCCATCACCCTCTACTGCCAAACAGCGAAGCACAACCTCGATGCAGCAATTGCTGCTTGACGAAATGGAGACATTCACCTGCCAGCCGAAATTTGGATTATGATCAAAGGTGAATATAACAGAAAGAGGACTACTGGAAATGTTGATGCTTGAAAAAAATTGAGTATTCTACATCTCCCTCCTCCTATCTCCATGATTCTCAGTTCTCTTATTAAATAAATATTTGACTGCAAATGGATACTCCCTTGGTCACTTAAAGAAGATGCAGTTCCACACTTCCGCTAAATAAGATCACTCCATAAAGGAGGTGTGGCCCATCAATATTTAAGCAAATCCATTTAGACCTTTTGTTTTCTTATTAAATATATTTTTTACTGAAAATGGAACTCAGTATTCTTGTCCCTTAGTCACTTGAAAAAGAAGCAGGTCCACTTAATAAGATCACTCCATCTATGCAAGCAATTCCATTGAATCCTTTCCCCTGTAACTTTGATCTACAAGCAGTGATTTATAATTGTAAAAGCTATAACTTCATAAAAAATAAACACCTTTCTAAGATCATACAATTTTTAAATTGCTTACATGTAATTTAATTAATAAAATCATTCATCACCCAGATAGCAGAAGAGAAGGAAACATATCCGCACACTGATGTAGTAGCCATTATACAGTACATCTGAATACATTTTTTTTTTTAAATTTAAAATTTTACGCACAACAATATGAATAAACATACCATTACTTGGCGATTCAATATAACTTCCTCGCTCAATGTTGAAAAAAGGGCGCTCATCAATGCAGTGCACATGGTGGCATCTGGATAAAGACATTCACCCGAAGGCAGGCACAGAATTGCAGTGGCATGCAATTCAAGGTATACAGGTTCGGCTGACTCATACATAAGATCTTCAAGGGAAACTAACCAAGGATTTTCTTTTCCTATAATAAGCATTTAAATACCATTTATGCAAAAGCACTGATTAAACACCCAAAAAGCTCCAAAACAAAAGGACACTCAAATGAATAAAATAAAATAGTAATATGTTACATACTTGCCAATTTATTATCTTCCTCAGTTTGAGTGTGTTTGCTGAGTGTACATAAAATGACATGGTCAAAAAACTTACTCTGAAGCAGTATCAAAGACATATTCAGCATTTCCTGGGCTGCTGCAATGGCTCTCTGTTTTTCCTCCAACGAGAGTTCAAGGGCAGGGACATCTGCATTCTCTAGTTCAATTTTGAGCCATTTGCGATACATTGCATCACAGGAGTAGTACTTACTCTATTTAAATAGATAAGGCATGTAAATACACAAAGGAAAACCATCAGGCAAAATTACGAACAGAAGTTACGAAGATAAATAACAGACATATATAAAAAAGCATACCCAATCCTGGAATTCTTTTAGATTCTCGGAAACATAGTCCTCGAGGGTATCAGAATTTTCTGACAGCTGCTTCAAAGGTTCAGCTAGGAAACTAAGTAATGCATGTGCACCTATTGGCATTGCTGGCACTCTCCACATAGAAATAAGAGCAAACTCCCTGAACAATATGTTGCTGCAGAAAAAGTAAAAACACCAAAAAAGGTGAAAGTTAATATCCCACAGGTAAAGAAAATAAGCAACAGAAGAGTCAAGAAAAAGAATTAAATATGCACCAATCATCTATTCGAAATAAAACTTTTCATGAATGCATCACCAAATGGAATGAGAGAGAGAACCAACCTTCTAGAAACAGGGGAGGATAAAATCAAAAAATATCACATCGATATTAGTGTTCATATTTAAAGAAATAACAATAGTCATTTTGCAACCAGTAAGCACTGCAACAAGTTATATATTTTTGATATATTGTAACTTTTACAAGTTATCAGGTTATTAGTCATTTATGCAAAATCACTATACAGATAGAAAACATAGGACTTGAATTACCTGTGTATCAATGCTCTCAGCAGAAGTTTGGCACTAATATCTTTAACTTCAGCAATTGTGGATGGAGGTGTGAAGCAAAGCCATTGTATCGCCATAGCTTTTTGAAGACTATGCAGCCGGTGCTGCTCTGCAACATCTGTTGACTTATCATATTTTCCAAATTTGATTTCCCGGGATCTTGATAGAACCCTGTAATGAGTATATCATAACTAAAAATACCAATATCACACTGAAACCCGTATGACTGGCATTGTTACAGCCCAGCATACCAATAATTATGCCGGAGAAAACATATAACCTACCTCTCAATAATTTCTTCAAAACTGCCTTTCGAATCATCTACTGAAGAAAATGGCAGGTACTCCATGGCAGAAAGGAAGATTTTATATTTCACATGCACACTATTTTCAGGAGAAGAAAATTCGAAAAGTGAGACATTAAGAACTATAAAGAAGCAAGTCAACAACAATAATGATTGCAGGTTCTGACTTAAGATACAAACGTTAAAGATTATAGATTCAGATCGTCAACAACCTCCTACTTGCAGAAATCCTAGATGTTTTGGGATATCATAAGTTAATATTCTGTCATTTCCTTTACAATCTGATATGTATCTTAATCCAACTACAATTATTGCCAAGCAATGAAGGAATGCCATGCAATCCTAGAGTAAACATTACATGTCAATCTGAAGCATACATATTAAAGGAACAAAGGTGAATGGAAAACAAAGAACTTCTATAAGCATTCTCATACTACTAAAGCATTTGCATATTCAAAAAGTAACAATACAATCGCTCTATTTGGATGGGAGAAATAAATGAAAAGAAAAATAATTAGACATAAATGAAAGACTGTAGAATGACTCTAGCATCATGGTCTTTCATCAATTTGCATTTGTGTTATCAAAATGTGAATTTCACATGTGATTTCGTTTACACTACAAGAAGAGAGATGTCATTCACTGAAATAAACTATAGACTGCGTAAAACAGTATACATAAATCTTCTGGAAGGCTAACAATCTCATACAATATCCCTATTCTTGGCTGACTGTTTCAGTTTTCAACTACAAAGATTCTGCAGCCTGCCACATTCACTGGATTGTAAATAAAATCGCTTTCCCTTAATTGCTCAAAAGTACCCAACCATAGGTATCCACGAATCTAATATACACATTCACAGATGAATATGTCACGTGCCAACAATATCAATGATTCATTGATTCTAAGATAACAAAAAAACTAATGTAGAAAACACAGTACCAAAACAATAATAAAATAAACAATGAATTCTGTAACAAGCACCTGCTATTAAGCCTTAGTTCCATCATGTGCACAAAGAGGTCAATACAACGGTGGCATGCAAGCTGGGAAGCATAGACCCCCACCAATTCCTCATGGTGCTCTGAAAATAGGAACATCGCATACCTGTCAACAGATTTTGCAATCAATAGAATTGGCATGGAATCTTGAACTTCACACGAGAAAGGCGTCCTATCATTTTAATATAGAAAGTAGACAAAGACGAAATCATATAGTCCCTAGAGGAATGATGGTTGTGACAGCCAAAATTGTCAGACGTGTACAAAACCCAAGACATTCTTGACATGGTCTGTTTATTTCCAAAATTAGGAAAAAAAAAACTTAACTTATGAGCACAACGTAGACAAACAATGCAAGTGCATCTAACACAGCTCAGGTTGTGATTACGTACATGTGTATAATGAGATCACCAGCATCCATTAGCTCCTTCCTAAAAGGATCCTTCATTTCATCAGCAAGTAAATATCTAAGCACGAGCACTAGATGTGCACCAAATCGAATCATCTGAGGATCTCCATGAGGCCTGAGACAAACCGCAATGCATTTGGTCAACAAAATGATTCTTCTAAACCAGCTAAAGAAAAAAGAGAAGGAAAAAAATCCAACATATGTTTGCAAATACAATTGTTTCATAAGAATTATAATTTCATTATTTCAAAACTATATATTACATGCACTTCACGACATTTATCCATCCAACTCTGGCAATGGCGTAAGCCTTTCTAAGGTAGTAACTAACCTCAATTAGTGTAGTTCATTTAAATCACGAGGCCTGTGTTTTTTTGGGGCGGTTTTGGGAATAAAGGTATGTCTTAAGTCTGAAACTTTGTAACTGTGGCTTTTGAGTAATAGTAACAAATTGTCCACATGCTTACCCCTGTGTGTCATATTAATAACTGCCAAATTGCCTATGGTCTCAACTTACACAAAGCTAAGCACAAAATTGAAAAGCACAAGATGCAGCTTGTCCGTGTATATGAAATTATAGCCTTACAAACAATTAACCAAATATCACCTGAAGATATTTTGATCATCTTCTGAAGGTGCTATCCATGACCATATAAGTTGCAGGAGATGTGGTATATTTCCTAACATAAGCTTCATCTGTCAAGCAATGTGCAATTAGATAGGAGCAGACAGAAAGTTTGTTAATAAAGGAAGAAAAGATCCATCTTAATAAATAAACAAACAAAACACATCATCTAAGTATACTAACATCATGTGCACACTTTTGGAATAATTTAGAAAGGAAAGCCTAAAATATGACTACTGAGTTGCATATACAAATCAGTTGAGATTGAATCGAATATCCTAGAGTTAAAATGAGTTGAGTTCCATGTTTCATAAGAAAAGTGAATAAAAGAAAAAAATTATAACCAATCAAATCTTTTTTCTACTTCCACAGCATGTGCTGTCAGAACAAGTGTACTAGAAGTCTAGATGTAATAGATTACCCTTCAGCTGCAAGGAAAACAATCACACACTGTTTAACTAAATGAAATCTTTCACTTTGCAAGTGTTTCTCAGTTGGTATTTCCTTTCTAATTCACTTAAGGCAGAAGCATTACAAATATGCCCAATACCAAATCCTTAGAAACATATAACAAATCTTAACGTGAAAAATGAAAACAAAAGGTTAGTATCATTTTCCTCTAAATCTCTGTGATCCATTCCAGTTAGTGCAAGTTGCCAAAGACTCATCTTAGTTTAAACTACACAGCAGCATTATTAGAGCGTTTGAACATAATCATCAATAGAAAGTGATTCTTAGCAATGAAAAATGAAAACCACAAGTAAGAAACCTCAATTTGTCGTTGCTGCTCCTTGCAAGCTCGAGTAACAGCTTCATGCACCATTTCTCTAAAGTAGGTAGAAAAGTTGAAGATATCTTTTTTTTAAGTAGTGCAAGAGAAGAACCGTGATATTCAAAAGGAACAGGCATTGTAAACATACCCTGAATGAAGTTTCTGAAGGAGAGCAGAAATATCTCGAGGTTGCTGGTTCAGAACTTGCACTGGCCAACTTTCTGGTCCGACTGAGGGCTGAGAGGTGCCGTTCATTTGTCCTGGACTTCCTTCAATCTCATCTCCAAAACTTTTTAACTGTTCCATTCTTCCTGGTTGCGAACGTGCTAGTTCAAGATCCACCTGAACATCAAGCCATGATTTGGCCATCGCCCAGCATGCTGACTAGAGACATGGACGCACAAGTTCTCAACATATATTAAGAGTGATAAAAAGTTATAAGATTAGAGGAAGTTTCACAGATACAAAGGCCAAAGAGTCAGCTATGCTAGTTATCTCAAGTTCTACAGCTACAAGCTATCCACAAAATCAATGGGGAAAAAAAATGCTGAACAGCGTGGAAATTCAAAAAGTTCCTTAATGCATTCTTACTACTTTTAGTCACATAATAGCCAATCCCATAAAATAAGCTCAGAAGTACATCAGGAATAATGCAAGAAAATACATATGTATATAAACGCTTAAACAAATTCACAACCTATAAGGAGGCATGGGTCATCAAGTCAAGTCACAGTAAGTTTATGTGAACTAAAAGGAAGAGTAGAAGACAATTAACATTTGATATGACATGTCTGCAGAGACTTGATATCGTCAGAAAGTCATAGTTCAGAAAGACATGCAGACACAGCAAAAAAAAGGTTCCTAAACATGATACGGATACGGGATACCATACCACTGTTTAACAACATTTCAGGTCTCATCAACACATTCCCGTTAGAAGTCATTACAAGGTCCCAGGAGAGGCAATGAGTATATGTCATCATTTTCACAGGAAGAGGCCACTCCCAAGACACGAAACACTCCCAAAACCACCTTTCAAAAAACTCTAACCTCTAAACCGGAATTATAACCTAAAAAAACCACCTGATTAATGAACTTATAGGATAACGGTTGTAACCGCTCATGCAAAGTAATAAGGGCAACTTTTTGGTTAAGTTTAGGTCAAGTTTAGCATGCAAGCAACTATTTCCATGGGTTTAGCACATAAGAAAATGAGTGGATATAACAGCATAAACGGATTTAAAAGCCAATTCAAGAATGTTGCTTCAATTTGAGAAAATATACCTCCCAGTCAGTACAGATAGGAAGCACATGGATTAAGTTGCTGCATTGGGCTGCATATACAGCTGCTTCACATTTACTACCACCCTGTTCAAAAATTTTCTTGAAAACAAAAGCGAAAAAATTATTTTAGTTCCTAGAATATGGACCTAGAGAATATTTGTAATGGCAAAGCACCTGGTATGAAAATAAAGATGCTACACGTCCTTATTGGCTAGCAAAGCCAGGTGTATAAATTTAGTTCCTAAATCCTTAAAAAATTAATTCAGAAATGTCGCCAATATAAGAAAATAGAAACACGAAGAACACATTAATAATAAAAAGGGGACAGCATATTGAACTCACCTCTGTTGTACAATAGGAAGCCCATTTCCACAGTCGCCATTGGTGACCAATGCCACTTTCCAGTTCAATGGCTTGAAGAGTTCTATTTCTTCCATTCTTTATCAGTGCTTCAACAGAAGGAGAGAGGTCCATTCCTCCAAATGGACATAAAGTTGCAGCTCTCCATGGCTATCAAAATGGAATTACATATGAGGCTAGGAAAAAAAATAAAATAAGTATTCCATAACTCAGAGTCTCATACTTTTAATTACCTGTCCAGCGGATCGGCATAGGTCACATGCCTCTTCCAGTCTTCCTGCCCTTAATAGAATCCAGACATCTTCTAGAAGAGATTCATCTTGCTTCTGTTAAGGTAAAATAGTAATCTTGCTTAGAGACAGATATTGTACTTGAAGATAACAATACATATTTTCATAATCAATCAAGTTTGATAGTTTTTTTTAGGTAAGCTTAATAGAATTTGTGAGACAGTTTTGTGAGTACTCTGTCATCAGGTAACTGATGAGCATGTTCACGTGTTGGAGCATCAAAATCCATGTGGCGAACAGTGTTTGCATCAGAGACGCCTTTCTTAAGATACCGTTGAGTATGGTGCCAAACTCCAGAATTGGGAAGATAGGTACCAACATGAGATCCTCGCACCTGAAAATATTAATTAATATACATGTCAAAGTCAGTTGATAATAAAGTCTCCTTTCCTAGGAAGAGCAGCAACTACAGAGCATAACCTTGACAGTTGACAGTGACCACACTGCATATTAAGCAGACTAAAACCAGAAGTATAAGTTCTTTAGTATCATAAATCATTGACCAGAAAGTAAAGAACAGCTATGCCTATTCAACAACAGAAACAAAAAGTGAAAAGGTAACATATCCAAGCAAATGTCTAATACCAAATACTAAAAGGGAGGTAACAACTTCCTGTAATAATAGCTCCCAAATTCCATAAGACAATAATTGCAATAAAAAACAGCATGCCATCAAAAAGGTATGACACGTCCAAAAGTAAAGAATTTGACAGAAGGATCACCTTGCTTTCCAAATCAAGAGCTTTAGAAGCTAATCCTTCCAGCCACTGAACAATCCGGAGGCATAATTGTGCTGTATGGTCATTCACAACAAACTGGCAAGCCTCTATATGTGATGTGGAGGGGGACTGTTGGAATTAAACAGATATATGTTACTGTAAATTCTTCAAAAGTTTATTGAAAATTAAAATTTTAAAAGTAAATAGAATCTCCAAAATTAAACAAATAATTCCTGGATAAGTGACAAGAAAAGAAAAGAAAATATATGCATTACCAGGATAAGCTCTTCCGGAGGTTCTTCAGTCCCTGGAAGAAGAACAAAGATTTTCAAATTTAAAATTCAAAGCTCAATACACAAGATTACAACACTGGAAGCCCCAAAGAGAAGAAAGATGACCTAGCACCTAACGCCTACATGCAATAACCCAAAATTAGAAATCATGTTTGTGACCTTGAAGGAAGAAATATCTAGGAATGCATGATACATAAATTCGCCTATCAAGAAGCAAAAGAAAATCGGAACGAATACTGGATTTGCATAATGGTTGACACACGGGGAATATAATCCAATATTATGCCAATACAAAAGGTTGAGTCCTATATTACCCTTTCCTAATATATTACTTGTTCATCCAAAAAGAAAAAAGAAAATCCTTGTGATCTAAGATGTCAATTATAGCAGAAAAAGTTTTAAAGGTTACAGATTTATTTCCTTTCCCATAAAGGTACCACATAAGTGACCAGGTGGCTGCCTCATCGAGCAGGAGCTGAGCTTTCTGCCTCATTAACTTGTCCTCAACAACTCGAAGCCGTATGTTGGACCCATACCTGCAGAAATAACAAAAAAATTGAAGTCAAATAGCCTCCCAAGACACCTAAAATAGCAAGGGCATTGAACATTATAGTCGTTTACAACATTTACTGATGCTTACACCGCTTAAAAGAAAACATACCTAATTGACTCAGAAACATTTCGGCAGGATTGTTCAAATCTTAAAATCAGATCAGGTATGGACATTAACCCTGTGGAGCACAAATAATTATAAGTAAACAATACCGATCATGTAAAATGCTACTCTAAGCTCCGGGGTTGATGATGCATCAATAAACGTTGTTATGTATGCAAATTAAGCACATAAACAGTATATTTCTAAATCACATGGAATTTCGAGTTCAGATAAGCCTGTGTAAATAACTGCCTTGCATCATATCCAACAGACTACCACCAAAACAATAATAAGAAGTACTAAGGATCTTATAAGTTTAAAATAAAATTAGATGGCTCAACTCATAAGGCTAGTCGAACAACTGTCAGAAAACTTAGTATGCCATCACAATATTAATTTAACAAAGACAAAACTAGATCCTAAGTATAGCTTTATATACACATAATTTTGCTCCAAGCACCTTGAAGAGCGGAATCAAGTAGAGATGCAAACAGAGCAAAGGTCGTCTCTCCAATATCTGCCAACGAGTCATCTTCAATCTTGCACGCTTTTAGTGACTGACGTCCAAATCTATGGATTGATTCAACACCAACATCAGGGTCCAAGATCCCAGGACCATCAACTGATGACCTCCTTTTTGAAGCAGATTGCATTTTATAAGGTGTTCCTTCATAGTCAATTCTTCCATCCTCATTTTTTATATTTTCAAGAATCAGTGCCGTGTTAGTCGGGCTGTGGATACTTGATCCATCATAAAACAGCCTGGGCTCATTTAACTTTGAAACTGAACCTTCTTGATGTGGGGATATGCTTGAAGTTGAGTGCCTTTTCCTGCACATGTTGAATGATTGAGAGCTAGTAAAAAAAACAAATTTGTGAAAATAAAGTCCAGAAAGATCAATTAAGATCCCGAAAAAAAGCAAAATACTGTGATATTAAAGCTCTCTAAAGCACGAACAACCATAAAAGTTACTAAGTTATTACTTTTTTTGGAATTTTTCCAATAAGAAACTAAAAGAAAACCTTTTGTGTTTTTCCTTACACTACGCGCTACTTTAACCTATTACATTATCTCTTCTGATCACTGACTTGAACTTGAGAGTTTTTATCATTTGTTTTCTAAACACTACTTTTATGTTTCACCTCAGTCATTTAAAAGAAAAAGTGAGGTTGTAACACATATACTAGTATCCCACTAGTAACAATTTCACACTAACAAATTTACAAGATTAATATATCTGTAACAAATGAAAGGTATTTTCATCTTTTTTATCAAAAAAACAAAAGAATAATGTCCAATCCGTTCACTTAAATGAGGTCTCTGATACATCGAACAAATTCAAATCAAAATAATAGGTCCATATCGGCATATCCATACAAACTAATTTTCCTATCACAACAAACTAGAAACCCCAGTAGAAAGAAAATGCATTCACTAAAAAAATAAAATAAAATAAAACCCTAACCAATCAATTTGTCTCTTTTCTCAATAATTCCTCATCACCAACCAAGCAACTTTTTATTATCACATATTTCCTCAAACAGGTTTGCTGTTTGAGGGTTTTTTTGGTGATGGGAAGACTTTGATTGATAGGAAAGTTAGTTTGATATGTATATGGATCTATAATTTTGATTCCAATTTGTTCTATGTATCAGAGATATTATCATTTAAGTGAACGGATTCGGCATTCTTCATTTCTTCTATAGTTCTTCTACCATTGGACTTAAATTAAACTTCGTAAATTCACCTCACTGACTACAATTTCATTACCAAAAACTAAAAGCATACATACATAAACACAAAAAGCACCAAATTAACCCAAACCAAACAAGTTCAGTCCATCTCCTGACAAGTGCCAAAGAAAATATATTTTAAAAAAGAACTGGAACATACTCTTTGCATTATAAAGACTAATATACATTACAATTATCATCAAATTGTTGGAAAAAATAACATATTTTACCCGTAACGACGATACTGCTCTCTGATAGAAAGTTCTTCTGGGTCGAGGAAGCTTGAAGAGGTCTCCATTTCATCTTCCATTTTTTCCCCCTTTGGGTGATCCCAAAACACAGCGTTTTGGAGTCTCGATTCGAAATCCTGCAACTTCAACTTCAACTTAAACCCTAGGGTATTAGCTTAGTAAGGTTTTTAAAAAGGAAAATAATAGTTTTCACACAGACTTATATGTGAAAAAAATCAAAACTTTTAAACATCTTTAATTTTTACGTTGGGTGATATTTTTGAAGTATAAATTAATATATTAACTGAAATTGTTGATAATAAAATTGAACTTAAAGTTAATTTAAAATTTTCAAGTTTTTTTTTATATAAATCAATTTTCAGATGAAAAAAATAGATAATATCTCTTTTTAAAGTACATTTATTTTTTAGTGAATTTTATTAGTTTAAATTGAATTATAAGTGATTTTATTATTATTATTATTGTTTTGGATACTTTACTTCATTCGATTACATGCTTGAATTTGGAAAGCAAATGCGAAACACTAATGCATTTGTATTAGTAAGAGTCAAATCACAAGTAATACGGAAATTAACTGGATAATTTCCGACATTCAATTTTTTTCGAGGAGATTATGAATGTCGATTTCCTTTTATCTTTAGAAAATGTAATGTAAGAGTTCATAAATTAAATAAACTTGTAGTTACCAATCTGAATCGAAGATTTTACAGATTTTATAAAAAAAAATCTATTTTTATTGATTAATGAATTTTCTCTTTCAAAAAAACATGTCAATAGAAGATAGATTACGTCTCCAATTTTGATCAAATTTTAAGATCTTGAAAAAAAATTGTCATTGCACATTCTAATGAAAGTTGTAAGGTGTGTTAAGGAGAATTATTGTTTATATGGGCCTATATGGTTGAATTATTGCGGGCCTAGAGAGGCTTTTGGGCCGACGGCTCGAGTCCATTATTGTAAACTTAGCAAAGCTATATGATGAATATGATAGCATCTGATTTTTTCGATTGGCCGGTTTAATCCTTGGTTTATCTTTTATGAGCATTGCTAAGATACTTCTTTTAAGCAGCACTTTATGATGATATACTCTTATGGCATGTTTAGATTGATGGAATCTAATTATATAGAATAGAATGAAGAGTAATGTAGTATAATTGTTTTTGAAAAAAGAATGAAGGGATTATAGTAGAATGTTATTAGGGATGATAAAAAAAATTCGTGAGGGACCGATACGTTAGGGGAGAATAAGGAGATAATTTTATATATCTATTAGTTGGACGGGACAAATACATATATTGACATTCTCTTCCAAATAGATGTAAAATCGACTTGTGAATAGTGACTTATACATGACTCAGTAAATTAGGGATGAATAAAATAATTATTATTTCATTTTAGAATAAAAATAAAATCTTTTAAAAGATATAATTTTATCTTCACGGGATATTATTTTCTTAAAGTTATATTCTATTTTCAACCGTCCAAATTTCGACGGCTGAGAATCAATGGTTGTTGAATTCTTTGATTCTTTCTATGACACTATCTTCTACATCATTACATCCAATCAAATAATGATTTTTAAATATTTTATATTTCATTTTATTATAAGTCATCTAATATCATCAATCCAAACATAACGAATTTAAGTTAAGAGCGATCTCTAAAGAAGATATGCGAGTTTGTGTCTATAGATTTCAATTTTTAAGTCTCTAATAGTGTAAAATCAAGTTTAGTTTCTAAGAACACCTAATTTGAGATATAGGTAGGTAAGATGTTAAAAATATATTTGTTAAGTTTTATCGCAAAATCGTCAAATCAATCAATCAAGAATGCACGATTTTTACCGTGGTTCGCCGGAAAGATTCCCGACTACATCCACGTTGAACTCCGAAATAGGGAGCTCGCTGCACTAATCAATTTCAAGATTACACACAGAATCTTGAATCCGTTTACAAATTGTAATTCCCCAAATCTCACAAAGAACCCTAATCTCTAAAAGTGACAATCTCTCAAATTCCTAATTGAAGATTACACTAACTTGGACTAGGGAATAGGCTTAACACTTAGCCAATTATTAAGGGAATACAAATAATGAAAACTCTCTCCTAATTCTCAACCTAAGTGGCCTTTATATAGGATGAGCAAATAAAGGTAATTGGGACAACGGCAAGGATTGCGCCACGTGTCCCTCATCCAACGGATGACAAGGGCTTCACATTTTACAATCTCCACCTTGAAGCCCAAAAACATTTCTCACTCCCAATCATACACAAAGACACACTAAGGCCAATATAGCACAGCAAACCCACCTACTCACATCATCGCTCATGTCGGCTGCAAGGTCAGCCAACCCCCCACCTGCAACAGCTTCATGCAGTGGGAGAGTTTGGCAGCAGTCACAATCTTTGTCCCCATATCCGATGGGTTATCTTCTGTTGGAACCTTCTTAATCTCAATCTTACCACTTGAGATAATTTCCCGCACAAAATGATACTTCACATCCACATGCTTGGTTCTCTCATGATGTACTGGATTCTTGCTCAGATGGATTGCACTCTGACTGTCTGAATACACAACTGTCTTACCATGCAGCTGTTGTATTTCAGTTAAGATACCCTGAAGCCAAATTGCTTCCTTGAACACATCAGTTATGGCTATATACTCCGCTTCGGTAGTTGAGAGTGTGACCAATGGTTGCAGACTTGACTTCCAGCTGATACAATTTCCACCAAGTGTGAAATAGTAAGCTGTAGTTGACTTTCTCGAGTCCCTGTCACCTGCAAAATCAGAATCAACATACCCTACCAAATCTAAAGCGTTAGATTTGTTAAAACATAAGCCATAATCAACAGTAGTATTCAAGTATCTTAACAACCATTGTAAAGCACTCCAGTGTGCTCCACCTGGATTAGATATAAACCTACTTAATAACGATACAGCATATGACAAGTCAGGTCTAGTACTAATCATGACATACATCACAGAACCTATAGCATTTGCATAAGGCACATTTTCCATTTTAATCACCTCAGGTCTAATACTAAGGGAAGACATCTCATCTTCTATAGCCGCTTCCCATTCAAGTTTATGGGTAGACTTTAATGCCTCTCCTAAGCTAGCAGACTCAATCCCATTAATTTAATGACTTGCTATTAATGCACAGAAATACAAATCATTAGTTGAGTAATCATACCTGGTAGGAGGCCTTACCTGCCTCCTACTTCTGTCTCTTGCTAGCTGGTAGTTGGCTAAAGTGTCTTGTGGTGTTTCATCATGCTGCTCAGTATGATCCACTTGATCTACTGTGTCCTCTTCAATTTGTTCTTGTATCTCTGCTACTTCATTTCTGTTTTCCTCCTGGTTATTTCTCATGGGCTGGGAGTCCTCAGATGTCTCTGTGCCTGACATGTCACCGACTTGCTCAGCGGTCCTTGATGTCCCTGGCTCCACCTGCATCTGAGCTCCACCTGCAAGATCAAAATCTGCTAGATCCTTTTCTAAGGCACCTGCATTGTTGTTAGTAGATTTACAAGGAAAACAAATTTCATTGAATATAACATCCCGACTAACTATGACTTTGACTCCAGGTGATTCCCTTTCCCATAACCTATACCCTTTTGTCCCTTCTTGATATCCTAGGAAAACACACTTGATTGACCTCGGTTCAAGTTTACCTACGGACTGGTGAACATAGGCTTCACAGCCAAATACTCTAAGGTGTGCAAGCTTATGAGCTCTACCAGACCAGATTTCTTCTGGTGTCTTAAACTGAACTGAACTATTAGGGCTAAGGTTAATCAAATGAGTAGCAGTATTGAGGGCTTCACCCCAAAAGGCCCTCGGAAGTTCGGAAGAAAATAAAAGACATCTGATCTTTTCTAATAAGGTTCTATTCATTCTTTCCGCAACTCCATTCTGTTGAGGGGTGTTTCTAACAGTCCTATGTCTCAGGATGCCCTCACTAGTACAGTATTGGTCAAACTCAGCATTACAAAATTCTAAGCCATTATCTGTTCTCAAGACCTTTACTTTGTTACTAGTTTGATTTTCTACCAATACTTTCCATTCTTTAAATTTAGTCAAAGTTTCATCATTTGATTTAAGTAAGAATGTCCATACCTTCCTACTGTAGTCATCAACAATAGAGAGGAAATATCTCTTACCCCCCATGTGTCTGGACCTTTGCTGGTCCCCACAAATCACAATGTAGATACTCCATACTCGCCTTTGACAAGTGAATTCCAGTTGGGAAGCTCTGTCTGTGCTGTTTGCCCAACACACAGATCTCACAAAACTCAAGTGGCTTCAACTGGTCCTTTCCAAATTGCCCTGCTTGCTGAGTACCTGCATTCCTTTCTGGCCTATATGGCCAAGTCTCAAGTGCCATATATTAGTCATATCAACATTAGAAGTCAAAGCAGAAATGGGTTTATCCGAGAATACATGTTGGCCATTTAGAACATACAATTCATTTCTCTTTATACCAGTTAGGATCAGTTTATTACCCTTAGATATGTGCATGTGTCCTTTATGTGCTTTATATGTGAAACCTAATTCATCTAGTGTTCCTAGTGATATCAGGTTCCGTTTCAAGTCAGGTACATATCTAACGTCAGTAAGAATCCTAACTTTACCATCATGAAGTTTAAGAGTTATGTCCCCAACTCCCTGTATCCTACAAGTATTGTCATTACCCATATACACAGTCCCTTGGTCAGAATTTCTAAAGTTGACAAACCAGTCCCTATACGGACTCATGTGGAAGGAACACCCGGAATCCAGAATCCATTCTCTACTAATGTGATCCCTACACACAGTCAATGCCTCAGATAGGCACATCGACTCCTTTTCGGCAGCCACAGTGGCGCTGCCTTCATTTTCCTGTTCCCTCAGGAACTTATAACAATTCCTTTTAAGGTGTCCCATCTTACCACAATGATAGCACTTCTTGTCACTATCCTTATTCTTATCCTGTTTATTCTTTTTCTTGCCTTTAGGTTCTTGGTTACTAGTCTGATGATTATTAGAACCATTATATTTCTTTTCATTTTTTCATTTCACGAATAAGTTCGCTCCTCCTCTTCTACCGGTTCTAAGTTCTAGCTCTCTAGCCCTTATACCAGATATCACCAAGTCTAGCCTAGGTACAACTCCTGTGTACTGTAGAGAATTCTTAACGACACTATATTCTTCAGGTAATGCATTTAAAAGGATCATAGCTTCGCTAGAGTCTCATAGGGCTTGGTCAGTTCCTTTAAGGATTTGAGTCATTTTCGTGAATTCATCCAAATTATCATCAATCGACTTACTAGTATCCATCTTGTAATTAAACAAATTACCCTTTAAGAACACTAAATTTGGTGCAGAAATAACAGAATAAAGAGATTCGAGTTTACCCCAGAGTTGTATGGCAGTGTCCATTCCATCAACCTTCCTGATGACCGAATCTCCAAGGTGAAGGAAAATCAGGTTGTAAGCCTCTTCCAGGATTTGCTCATTCGCTTCCTTTTCCATCTTTGGCCACTTTTCTGGATCCGGTTCCAGTGCCAAAGCCACCTTATGGTGGGAAAGCAGGACCCTCATTTTCTTCTTCCATGTGGTGAAATCCCCATTTCCATCAAAGATTCCAATGTCGAGTCTCATCGTCGACATTTCCTTTTCTTTTACAGTAATCACCCGATGGCAATTCCGCAATCACTCTCGGCAATTACTCCCCGACTCAGCCCAAACAGAATCAGCAAGATACACCACCAATCTGTCAGAACACACTTGGCAATTTACAGCCTCAAACCAGTCCAACCAGAATCAACAATTGCTCACACATGAAACTTCAACAGAACTTAATTTCCCAAGCAACAACAAAGCCCTCAACCACCTAACAACAACTTAAGCACAATTTGACTCTATACAATTCAATCTGCCCAAACACAAGACAACAAGTGCAATTCACACAGGGGCTTCTTCGGATAACTCAAATTCGGAAATCCTAGCCCAGAAATTCAGAGACCTTCAATCGGCAAATACCCTAACAGATTCTAGGGTTTTACTCGGCCACCAAGGGTACTTCTCGGCACTTGATTTGTTCCTTTTGAAAAAACTGTAATCTGCTCCAAGAATCTTGAGCAAACCCTTAATCTGCCTCTGTCGAAACCCTTGATCTTCCTCTGGATCTTGTCTTGTTCTTGGCAGTGTTCTTCAAGTGCTTTCTTCTTTTTCTTGGTCGATCAATCTTTGATCTTGCTCTCGTCTATGGCTGTTGTCTTTGATTTGCGTCGATCAATTTAAGCAGATTTAGGGATTTTTCCTTTTGCCGAGAGATGACAAAGATTGATTCTTTGGGCCTTGATCTTCAAATCTTACTCTTCTAATTGGCAGTGACTTCTTGACCGAGTTTAGGGATTTCGTTTCTTCACAGACCGATGAAGAACCTCCTTCTCCTGGGCTTCTTGATCTTGCCGAGTCTTGTTTTCGTCTTCTCCTTGCCGCCCAATTAGGGAGATGGTTTCTTGGGCTGCAACTTTGATCTTCAATTTCGGCCCACTGGATCTTCTTTCCAATAGCTCTGATACCAATTGTTAAGTTTTATCGCAAAATCGTCAAATCAATCAATCAAGAATGCACGATTTTTACCGTGGTTCGCCGGAAAGATTCCCGACTACATCCACGTTGAACTCCGGAATAGGGAGCTCGCTGCACTAATCAATTTCAAGATTACACACGGAATCTTGAATCCGTTTACAAATTGTAATTCCCCAAATCTCACAAAGAACCCTAATCTCTAAAAGTGACAATCTCTCAAATTCCTAATGAAGATTACACTAACTTGGACTAGGGAATAGGCTTAACACTTAGCCAATTATTAAGGGAATACAAATAATGAAAACCCTCTCCTAATTCTCAACCTAAGTGGCCTTTATATAGGATGAGCAAATAAAGGTAATTGGGACAACGGCAAGGATTGCGCCACGTGTCCCTCATCCAACGGATGACAAGGGCTTCACATTTTACAATATTTATATACTCCCCAAAATCCCCTATCTTTTTAATTAAAAAAAAATGAAATAAATAAATAAATAAAGCCTAATAGCAACGTAGCAGTTGATATAAAAACGCTGACCAAAAAGCCCACGGTAAAGTTTTATCTTAACAAGCCAATGGCCGTGATACTACGTTGTTCGTCAATCTTCACCCACACAAATTCCGTGCGATCTCCACCGTCCGATCATTTCTCCGACAAAACCCACGTTAGCGGTTAGCACACTTCGACACTTACAAGCTTTATTTCATAATTGTATACAGCTTTAGTACTTCCTTAAAGCTTCAAACTTGTGTTTGTTAATTCAACTTGTTGATAGTGTACCTGCTGCTTTTTAATTATCTTGTTCTAGTGGGAATAAAAGTTAATGGTTGCTGAATAATTGTGTAAAAAATTTACTTTTTTTTATTGGCAGCTGGAATAGAAAGTGTTGTTGGTACTTCAGTTTTGTTATTTATATTTTATATAAAAATGTGTTATTTTTGTCTTGTTAGTAAAAGGGTGTGGCTAAAATTGAAACTTTGATACACCTACATTTTAGTTTTTTTTTTTTAATTATTATAATTTTATTTATTTAATCTAAAGATATGTTTGAATAAAATGATTTTTTCAACTGAACCAGGGAAGTTGGCTTTTATACTTTGTAAAGTAGAAAAGTCTGCATCATGTTTTGGAAATGTATCCGGTGGTAGCAGAGTCACTCATCTGAGGTTCCGTAGTTGCCTCAAGTCAGAAGGAAGTAGGGTTATCAGCAAAATGCCTCAACTTTGTGACATTCTTTTGAACAAGTTATTAGCACATCAGGTAGGATGGTGAGTTCCCCAGGGTAAGCTTCCTAGTAATTGTTTTGTTTCTTCAATGTGGACTTCATTATCTCGTTGCTTGTTAGTTGCAATAAATTTTTTGTTTTTTATTGCAAAATCTTCGGGATAGCTAATAGCAGTCCTCCATATGCTGCTGTTCACTTATGTTTGGCAACCATTGATTATGTAGAAGGTGGAATTTCTAGGCTCGATACTCTATTTGTTGTTTTTGAAGCTACCATTGGGCAGTGTATTATACGTCTGTAATTCTGTAATCAGATCTTTATGACTCTATCTCTGCCTTAAAAGCATTCTGTGTAGTGATTTTTTTCTGGAATTGCGAGCCACACCTGCACGGCTAACTATATGAGCAGGGAAAGGATTTAATTAATAATAATTATTCCAATTCTGAACTTCAAGTGGAATGTTCATAGTCTGGATACAAGATATATCTCAAGCTTTTCTACTTTATGATAATCTTTGTTTCATTTTTACTGCATCTTGCCATCTGATTGATCTTACCCTTGCTGCAGCCAAGAAAAGTGGAACTGAGATCAACAGCAATAACATTGCTCGTAGCAAATGCCGTAATGCTGACTACACCTTTTAAAGCTTTAGCTGAAACATGTGAGGCTGATAGCTCTTTTTCAAACATGCCTCTACTGCTATTCGTGGCCCTTATAGGGGCCACAGTTGGAGGTAAGGTATTGTCGGCCCCTATGGTTACCAAATGGTTTCTTGCTAACATTTGAAGGCTTTGTGCTAAACTTGCTTGATCAAAACTTACTTGCAAGTATTCAAGTTGTTGCGCATAATGGATAAATGCATTTTGACCAATTTTAAGTACCTTAAATGGGCAAAGATTCATGTGTGATTTTCATCAGTGTGGAACTCACATAGTCACGTGCTAAAGTATATCTGGGAGCGTAACTTAATAATGGGGCAGCAGATTTGTGTTCAATGCCAAAGTCATAATTGTGTTTGGCAAACAATGTCAAATTTTCCTAATCCCATGGCAGAAATTATAAGTTGAAGTGGATATGTAAAACAAGGAAAAAATGAAGCATCCGTGTCAATTTATCTGATAATAATTTGTTGATGTCTTTTACATCTCCACGAAAAGATTTCAGTCATTGCCGTGGTGCAAAGGGCAGATTATAGTAGAGTTCATTTTCTCTGTGACAATGAGTGCTTGTTTTGCAGGTTTGCTTGCACGACAAAGGAGAGGTGAACTGCAGCGAGTGAATGAACAGCTGCGTCAGATCAATGCAGCTCTAAGAAGGCAAGCGAAGATTGAGTCATATGCCCCCAGCTTGAGTTATGCTCCTGTTGGTAGTAGAATACCAGAGAATGAAGTAATTGTTGATCCAAGAAAAGAAGAGTTGCTTTCTCGATTGAAAACTGGGAAGAATTACTTGAGGAATCTAGATCCAGAAAAGGCATTTGCAGAGTTTAAGGCAGCTCTTGAGCTTGCTCAAAATCTGAAGGATCCTATAGAGGAGAAGAAGGCTGCAAGAGGTTTAGGTTTGTTTCCTTACTTCCTTCAATCACTACCTTAGGCCACCCTTCATGTTGTTTTTGTTAATGCAATTTATTTCATGTGGACTGTCAACACATTTAATTCAAGTCCTGATTTCATTTCATTTAGGAGCCTCGCTGCAAAGGCAGGGCAAGTTCCGGGAGGCCATTAAATACCACTCTATGGTTCTACAAATCTCTGAGCGAGCAGGAGAAGACTCTGGAAACACAGATGCTTATGGTGCAATTGCTGATTGTTATACCGAGCTTGGAGAACTTGAACAAGCAGGCAAATTCTATGACAATTACATTGCTAGGTTGGAAACAGACTGATCCATCACCAGGATTACATGGTGCGGCTGAAGTACAAGTAGAGGCAGTAGACTGCATGCGATTCATTTCTCTTGTTTTGTATCTATGTTAAAAATCACAAATATGAATTCAGATCATTCTTGCTTGCATCTTGGTAGATTGGACTTGTCTCTACCTCTCTTTTCTCCATGAAGGTGAATTTATTTTCATGAACTTAAGATATATAATAATACAATGAATAAGAGCATGATTATCTCCTAGCCATGATGAAACAAATGAACCAACTTCCAGTCTTAGACTGTTTTACAAGTGTTCTTGACTACAGATTTGGGCAATTTAAAAACCAAATGATACCCCAACAGAACTATTTTGCATTAATTGACACCAATCCATAACATTTATCTGGTTCAAGGCATCACATAATACAAACAGCAATGTAAACCATCTCTGTAATCAAATCAGTCCAAGCTCAAACTTCCACCCTCATCGGGAAAGCAAAATGATACAAGGGAGAGTGCTTCCACATTCGCAAATAAAAGCTCATCAAACATTTTTACTAAACTGAATCCAAAATATGAAGGGATGAAAATCCACATTGTATTGAACTAAGTTATTTTTGTGTTACTCATCTAACCACTATTATATCAAGAAGTGGCTTGAGGGGGCAAAGAAGAAAAGAAAAGGTACATTCAACAACCCCAAATAAATCTCGATAAAATACATACAAGCATTACAACTGTTAAAATACTCAAACCTTAAGACAAGCTACTGTGAATACTAAACCCAATTTGCTCCAGTAATCAACAAGAAAACATGATACCTTAAGTCCGTACAACCAGCAAAGCATATGGTATAGGAAAGTGGCAACAACCTCACCACTCAATAAAGATTAAAGAAAGAAAAGAAAAAACACATAGCTTCCTAGGGATTCAAAACTCAAATAAAACCTGCAAAGGCAGGAAATATGGCTATTACCACATAAAAACTCTATTATTACTGATAGTACATGAGCTGTTGGGCAGCAGCAATGTTCTGGAACCCACCATCATATATTGCCTGGCTTGCTCCGGCAGAACCCACTCCCATCGCTGTCTGTTTAAGTGGGTGTTGTCCCTGCGGGTGCATCAGGGCATGGACACCGCCCATCTTGCTCATTGCTAGTTGTCGCTCATAGGCTAAAAGGTCAGCAGCTGAAAGGCCTGGTATAGGTGCAGCTACAGGTGGGGGGAGTGGATTTGAACTGGTCCCGGGTGGGGTGGGCTTGCTTCCCCAAGAACACTTCCCAAAAATTAAGAAACGATTAAGCAGTTACTTGAAATTCATGTAAATAAAAGAATTAAAAATAAAAGGTGCATAATATAATTTTAGCATTTTACCCAAGAGTGACATTCATGTATTGTGGCGTAATGCCGAGAGAATATAAACATGCAAACAGGGCCAGCCCTGGTATCCTCGGGGCCCGATACTATTTTTACATTTCAAGGCCCTTGGCCATAGCATAATATTATAATAAAAATATTTGGAGCCCCTGTTCATTAGTTATTTGAGAGCTACAAATGAAATTTTGAGGCGCCCACCTACTGCCAAGACCGGCTCCGCATGCAAACTACTTATAAATCTTCCTCAACAAAGAGTTCCAACAAATTTTAGCATTCTTGTGCACAATAATCTTGTTATGGGGGCAGAAAATGCATAAAAGAAGCATAAAACCACACCTTAATCTGCTTGCCAAGGAGATATGATGACTGGGTGGTGTTGCCCATTTGGATAGCCAGAGCTGCCTCAGCATGTGTACTGTATCTAACAAAACCAAAGCCTTTATCCCGCTGGACACGGACCTCTTCAATCACTCCGGCACCAAGAGAATGGAAGTGGCGATGGAGATCCAGCTGAGTGACCTGCAAACAAACAAAACATCAACATCCTGTAAATTTCCATAACGGTGACTAAGAGTTCGGCAAATCAGCAAATCAACCCATTCTCAAAGAAAAATGAAGACAATTTGAGAAGATTTAAATGGGGAAGCATGAAAGCCCACCTCTCTGCCTGTACCTTAAGGCCTAAACTTGAACTAGTTTCTAATATTTAATTCAGATTTCAGAGCATATTAATGTATTCACAAACATAATTATCTAATTTATGTGCACACACAAGGACACATATTTGTATGTGGGTGTCAGTGTGTGCACATAGCATTTAAAACAAAAACAAAAACAAAAAAGTCGGTGGGTGAGGAGTGTGGTTACTTGCCTCTGGAGCCATATTGCCCACATATACAGTAGTATATTGGGGATTGTTCTCAGGGGCCTCCGTATTTGTGATCTCTTTACCATCTTCTGCTCACAAGCAAAGCAGCAAATGTTAATTTATTTTTTCAAGCTTAAGAAGCTCCTTCTATTCAAGAAGGGGAAGTAGCATGAAAATTTAGAGGCCTGTTAAACCAATCTCTCTTTCCTTTAACTTTGCCCTCCAGGCAGCCAGACAGGGCACAAATATATAATAAAATAGAACCACCACCCAAAAGCAACTATCTTTATCATAAAAAAAAAAAACCAATGTACAATTACTTTTAAAAAACTAAAAACAATCCACTTAAATTGACACACCTGAAGAGCAGTTCGTTAGTTCAACCACACTTTTAGAATCAGAGCTCTGTTTGTCCTCATTGGTTCCGGCACCTTTTGTCGCCCAGTTACATCGTATCTGTCTACTGCCAAGCCACTTTCCTGAAGATAAAAAAAACTAGTAGAGCAAGGGTCGAAAATAACATAACAGAAGAATCACAACAAACGTGAAAAATACATATCCAACGGAATTACTTATGTTACAAATAAACTTGGCATATTAAACTACTATGTGTTCCTTCAACCCAAAATACAAAAAACACAAACCCCAAAAGAAGAAAACAAAACAAAAACACTAAACCACTATACATCCTTGTGTATTCATATTATCTTGATTTTAGACCTACAGAATATTAAAAAGTACTATAAACATCCTGAATTTTAATTGAGAAAAGCCTCATGATTATGACAATGAAGACTAATCAAATGTACTGAGAATAGAGAAAAAGACAAAAATAATTTTAAAATAGTGAGGAAGACGCTAATATGAAGGAAAATGCACCAGTCTTACCAGTTAGGTCGTTTATCGCACTTTGGGCATCCTGCAGAGGGGGAAAAATGTCACCATCATGATAAGAAACAATTTTAACAAAAAACTATCTGCAGATAGTAAGATATAAACAGTACCTGCTGGTTCCGGAAAGAAACAAAGCCAAAGCCTCTAGAACGCCCAGTCTTCTGATCCCACATAACTCTAGCATCCCTGAAATAATCCAAAGAAAATTATTATTTTACGAGTTTTTTAACTATAAATATATACAAAGAAATGGGCATCAATGCATATATATAAACAGAACAATGGGGAAGAAAGAAGCTTACGAACAACTGGGATAAACAGAAAAGCACGCATACAACGTAGCATCAGTAACCTCGGGGCTCAGATCACCCACAAAAATGTTGAAGTGACCTGCATATCATTAATCATGGTATCACACACAATCCAATCTAATAATTTCCAGAACATTACAAATTTCAGACACAGCATCACATAAACCAACCTGAAGTATCTTCCCTCTGACCACTGGCATATGCCCAATTAACTTTGATAGGCTGCCCAAATCTGCAAATTAGAAATGATTGTGTAAGAATTTGCTCAAAGGAAAGCAACAATCTCCATAAGAGTTTCTACTTACAGATGCCTTCCATTAAGAGACAGTATAGCCAAAGCAGCTGATCTGCGATCAAAGTAGTGAATAAATCCGTATGATGACTGCATAAACAAAGAAAATATAAATGTCAAGAGTTATGACAGTAATATGGAAATTAAAGGGGAAGAAATGGAAAAAGAGTAAAAGACAGATTTCCATAAATCTCAAAGTACACCATATATTTTATACACCAAAGAAAATGGCAAAGAGAAATAAAAATTAAAAGACTTTACCTTTTCCTTCCTAAAAAGCTTGCAGCCTTCAACAGGACCGGTACTTGAAAAGACCTCCTGAAGAAGAGGTTCTGTCACCTGTGCATGGATGTTTCCAACAAACCTGCATTTTTTCAACAAAAAATGAAACAAAAAATTAAATAAAACTATAAGTAACTCCCTCAGTTGTTAAAAAAGGCAATAGAAGAAAGCATCTCAAAAAATAAATACTAGCAATTTCTCCAACTCGAGACATTCAGCATTTGAATGCTTTTAATTAAAAAAAAAAAATACCACTCAGGGAAACAAGGATAAGGGTGCTAGTTTGCATAAGCAAGAACAACAAACAACAAACCTCCAAAAAAATTAACTAAAAACAAGAGAAACCAGAATAAGAAGAAAAATGTCTAGGCAAGCACTCACACACTGCGGCAAGTACTTGGATCAAAACCCGGAGGCAGATTTCCACTTGGGATTGGTTCAATCTGCAAAATAAAAAAGTGAAAAAGAAAATAAAAGGAAAAAGAAAAGACTAAATAAAGAAGAATCCTTTCCCAAAATTTCAGTATCTAGGGTACTCTAAGATCCAAAAAAAAAGGTATCAGATGGTAGTACTTATAACACAACCTAGCATATACAAACAAGAAGCCAATATGGCAACACTTAAGATAACTCAGACAAAACTCAAAAGGATGAAGGATACTACACTTGATGCGAGTCCTCCCATTACCGACCACTATTATGTGCATTTCTGCCTAAATTTTCATCTTACTTATTGGAATTTTCTTCAAGGCAATCTGAATAGAGAATAAAATTTGAAAGTTTTGATAAAATAGATACAATGCAATTTAATCTGTTTTTCCTTTTATTTCAATTCCTAATAAATCAATACATACTGTTAAATATTTTAGATGCCAAAATTAATCAACAATTTTGCTAACACAAAATATGACCAACATATTCAGAAACCAGACACTGATCCACACAATTCCATTCACTTTCACAAAAATGTTATTCGAAAAATTCAAAAACTCATTATAAATTTTCTATATTACTTCCTCAGGCAAACTACAATCTGGGCACTCTTACAAATTTTTCTACACACAAAGACACACACACACACACAAGAACAACCAATATCTTTCAATATCCACTAAATTAACAGAACTAAGTAATTATAAAAAGAATAAATAGTCAAAGAACACAGAGTGGTAGCCTACAAGAATCCTATGATCCATAGTCCATTTCACCAGGCCTAACTAAAACTTCCTAAATAAACAGGTACCTAGGAAAACAATTATTAAAAAGAGGAGAATAATTCGCCATCAACAACCCAACCATGCTCCATTTCTCTGTTCCAAAATTAAAAAAAAAAACAAAATAACAAAACAAAAAAATAACACACACAAGTTTAATTCAGCAACATGCTTAGTGAAGCTAAGATTACAAACATTCAGAAATTTTAACAATTTTTACAAATCACTCACGAATAATCAAAACCTAACCCTAGCAAAGCTCGAAAAGTCAAAACAAAAACACACAAGAACATCGAGATCACATAAGCTAACCCTAAATAGCGCGACAAATACAAGCTTTATCGTAGAAACACACAATCAAAATCGAGGAATCATTGACTCACACACGCGACGAAAAGCAAATGAGAAATTGAAGAGATTAGAAGTCGAACCTGAGGAGCGGCTAAGAGGCCGGGATGGTAGAGAGACTGCTGTTGAAGAAGCGCTTGCTGCATCAGTGCTTGTTGTTGCTGCTGCTTCAGCCTCTGGTGCTGCATTTTCCGTCAGAATCGGAAGATGTGTTATCTGTTTGGTTCCCGGGAAAAATTCGTCAGGTTCCTCGAGAAAATGAGGGAAAGGAAAAAAAAACAAAGAGAGAGAGGAGGACGGGGGCAATGAGTGGACGCGAGGAAAGTATTTATATAGAAGGATTTTTGTTGAGACTGAGATGATAGAGTTACGAAGACAGTGGATTTTCAGGTAGTAACAGCAAATAACATAATGACACGTGGGGACACTACTCGGTGATTATTAGATAAGAAATTTTAGAAAACCATTTGTCTGTCATTCGCATAAAATAAACTTCTAAAATACAAAACGGCATGTCATTATCTACCTATGTACTTCTACGACTTGTCATCTATCTTTCAACTTGGAAGAGAATTAATAGTGTTATTTATGTTTTACTATTAAAATTATGATAAAATGACAATTGTGTACTATGAATATTAATATATTACATTTTACTACAAAACTTATATAAAATTAATTCATCTAAAACGTTAGTTGACCGTCAGTTGACCTTTAAAAAAACTTTTTTTTTTATCTAGGGGTGTTCATGGGTCGAGTCGGGTTTTTTTGAAATTTTTGAGACCCGATCGGATTGGATCACGCGGGTCCGAAACCTGAACCCAAAATTTGAGAGGTGAAACCTGATCGGGTCGGGTCGTCCAAAAAAATAAATTTTTTTAATGAATTAATTATTTTAAAATATAAATATTAGTTATTTATGTCCCGAAAATTATCATATATATAAAGTTTCAAGACAATAAAAGTAATAAATAAATGAAATAATAGTGAAAATTTAAAAAAATAATAATAAAATTTTTAGAAAAATAATAAAAATATTATAGTTTCGGGTAGAATCGGGTTTAAATGTCAAACCCGTGACCTAGCATGAAAATTTCGGGTCAGGTCGGGTTAACCCGAAAACTCATTAATTTGTATGAAACCGGCGCGGATTGGATCGGGTCGGGTTTGTATTTTAATATCATTTAACTACCTAATCTTTATTCTAATACCAAGATACCATAACAATATTTCAAATATATCAAATAACTACAATCACGTTTGTATTTTTTTTCCTCGTTTATATTGATTTTCTCAATTTTTTTTTAATAATTTATGTGGTCTCACTGGGAGGAATGACTATTCATTGTCGGCGGGTTCTTCATTTTGGTTTGCCTTCTTTATCAGGTAATTGCTTAAGGGTTGTTTGGCTGGTGAGAATATGCAGGAAAATAAGAGAAGATATTTACATTTGAAACTTGAAAGATTTCATCATATGCTTATAAGAGTATGAAACGAGATCAAAATTTTCATTTTGGCTGTAATTTCTGATGTTTAGAAAATGAATTGATGAACTTTTTTGCTTGACATTATTAGTTGTGTTAGATGGGACTATATGGTTCAAATAGAGAAGTATTATGTTTCTAATAGGACATGTATGGTTACATAGTATAACATTAGTGTCAAATTGTATTTGTAATTTGAATCTTCATCAATGTAGGAGATGCTAACAATGTATTTCGTAGTATACTGTAGCCTTAAATGTCGAGTTCAATGTAGGTATTTGAGTAATGGAAGTGTGAAAAAGGAGAAAAAAGTAGATATGTTAAAGCTCAATGGATTATCTGGTAACTATACTGATGAGATCAAAGGGGTGATTCTGGAATCCGGTTTCAGCATTTTCAAGAATATTCTTGTTCAACTTGATGAAAATAGAATAGTGACCATTTACGCAGAACACTCTCGAAGTTCTTTTCTAGTGTGGTCAGATACATGATGAGGTATTTTTTACTCCTCCGCAGTTTTTGTTGTGATTCACTGATCACTTTAGAGAGTATTTTGAGGAAAACCCGAATTGCTATCTATTACTATCAAGAATAGATTACAAAGTTTACAAAACTCACAAATGAAAAACCTCACTTTCTCTCTATGTATACACACTCTCTGGGATACCTAAACTCACTGGAAAGCTCTCTATTTATAGGGCAGAAAACGTGTGAAGCTTCACACCAACTTGGACAACAGTTGGAGCACCGAAAGTTTGTTGTAGTCTTCTGGTTTGATGATTACAGGCTGGATGTGTGCAGGTTGGATGTGTGATTGTTGCTTGCTGGACTTTAAAATTCTCCCCCTCTAGCTGCACCTGAAACAATCATCATCTGACAGTTATCCCGGTTATGTCTCTGCACAACTCTAGCTTGTCTCGAGTAACCACTTTCGTTAACATGTCAGCTGGATTCTCATATGTATGGATCTTCACTAGTCTCAGCAGTTGTTGATTCATTACCTCGCGTATCCAATGATAGCGAATATCAATGTGTTTCGTCCGGGAATAATACATTGAGTTTTTGCTCAAGTCCAGAGCACTCTGACTGTCGCAATGTATCTTGTATTCTGTCTGCTTGATCCCTAACTCTTGGAGAAAACGCTTTAGCCACAACATTTCCTTTCCTGCCTCAACTATAGCAATGTACTCAGCTTCTGTTGTGGATAATGCAATACACCTCTGCAATCTTGACTGCCATGACACAGCTCCCCCTGCAAAAGTGTAGATGAATCCTGATGTAGATTTCATACCATCAAGATCTCCTGCCTTATCTGAATCTGTATAGCCTTCCAAGATCGGATCAGCTCCCCCGTAACACAGACGAAACTTCAATGTACCCGTGAGGTACCTGAGAATCCATTTGACTGCCTCACAGTGTTGCTTTCCAGGGTTAGAGAGAAAACGGCTCACTACACCCATTGCATGTGCAATATATGGCCTGGTACATACCATTGCATACATTAGGCTTCCAACAGCTGAAGAATATGGTATTGCTGACATTTCCTCTATCTCTTTCTTGGATGAGGGGCACGAACTCTTGCTCAGTTTGAAATGGTGCGCTAGCGGAACGCTGACTGGTTTGGCTTTCTGTATATCAAACCTCCTGATTATCCGTTCAATATAACTCTCCTGTGAAAGCCACAACTTCTTGTTCTGTCTGTCACGAACAATCTCCATTCCCAAAATCTGTTGAGCTGGTTCTAAGTCTTTCATGTCGAAAGACTAGGAGAGTTCATTCTTCAGCTGGCTGATCTTTGTTGCTTCTTATCCAACAATCAGCATGTCATCTACGTATAGTAGAAGAGCAACGAAATTTCCATCTGGAAACCTCTGGATGTATACACACTGATCTGCTGCAGTTCTTTTATAGCCTGGACCCACCATGAATGAGACAAACTTATTGTATTACTGCCTCGGTGCTTGCTTGAGCCCGTACAAGTTCTTTTTCAGCTTGCAAACAAGGTTTTCTTTTCCTAAAACCTTGAAACCTTCTGGCTGCTCCATGTAGATTTCTTCATTCAGATCACCATGAAGAAATGTTGTTTTTACATCCATATGTTCAAGCTCTAAGTTTAATCTGACTACTAATCCTATGATAACTCGGATTGAAGCCATTTTTATCACTGGTGAAAATATCTCATCAAAGTCAATTCCATTTTTCTGTAGGAATCCTTTTACCACTAGCCGAGCTTTGTGTTTCACCACTTTTCTGCTGCCATTTTTCTTGAGCTTGAACACCCATTTGTTTTTCGGTGCCTTCATTCCATGTGGGAGCTTGACTATCTCATAAATGTTGTTTTTATGCAGAGATTTCATCTCATCCTGCATTGCGTGCAACCATTTGTCTTTGTCTTTATGAGATACAGCTTCGTTGAAGGTTTTTGGCTCCCCCTCGTCAGTAAGCAGAATGTATTCTGATCCTGAGTATCTGGCTGATGGAATCCGACCTCGCTCAGATCTTCGTACTGGAGGTTCTGGCTGTCTGTTGTCATCCAGATCTGTGGATGATCCCGAAGCCTCTGATGGAGCAGGCTGCAACTCCCCCTGCTCAACACCTCATTCCGCCTCCGGTTCTGCTTCTTGCATGTCTTGCACCCCATCATCATTCATCATCTGTGGCCACTGGTGTTGGTGTTGGGGTTGTGTCTGGATTTGCATCAGCTTTGTTGGCACTGGATTTAGAAGACATCTTGGGCTTTTCAAGGTCTTATATTGTCTGGTCTTCGAGAAACACTACATCTCTGCTTCTGATGACCTTCCTTTCCTTCGGGCCCCATAGCCTGTATCCAAATTCCTCGTCTCCATAGCCTATGAAGATGCATGGAGTAGTCCTTGCATCGAGCTTCTGCCTGAGCTCCTTGGATACATGTGCAAATGCTAAACATCCGAATATTCTAAGGTGAGAATATGAGGGATTCTTACCAGACCACACTTTCTCCGGAATCTCGAAGTTCAACGGTACAGATGGTGATCTGTTTATCAGGTAGCAGGCGGCACGAACACCTTCTCCCCAGAATGGCTTTGGCAGCTTAGCCATGCTGATCATGCTTCTGACTTTCTCCATAATGGTGCGGTTCATCCTTTCAGCGACACCGTTGTGTTGTGGGGTGTGTGGAACAGTCCTTTCATGTCGAATGATGTGGTTTCCGCAGTAGGCATCGAACTCCCTGGAAGTGTATTCGCCTCCATTGTCTGTGCGAAGGCACTTCAATTTCTTTCATGTTTCACGCTCGACCATGGCATGGAACAGTTTGAAATAATTCAGGACCTGATCCTTTGATTTCAGAAAATACACCCATACTTTCCGAGAAGCATCGTCAATAAAAGTAAGAAAATATTTATTACCGCATAGTGAATTTACCTCCAAGGGACCACAAACATCAGAGTACACCAGACTGAGTAACTCTGATTTTCTTGTATAAGAGAAATTGAAAGAGACTCTATGTTGCTTACCGAAGAGACAATGATTGCAAGGATCCAGAGCAGCATTTTTGGAGACAGAGATTATATCCTTCTTTGTTAAGGTAGACAACCCTCTTTCACTCATGTGACCGAGTCTCTGGTGCCACAGATTCTGAGAAGCCTCCGGTTCAGCTACATTTAGGCTTTCTGCACAAATCTTCACATGAGTCTTGTATAAGGTTCCACAGATTTGTCCTCGGGCGATGACCATGACGCCTTTTATTATCCTCCAAGTGCCATTGCTGAAGTGGCTAGCATAGCCTTGTTTGTCAAAGGCTACCCCGAGAGTAAGTTGGGCCAAAGTTATGGAACATGTCTGACCTCCTTCAAGGTTATTGTATACCATGCATTTGTCCGCAACTATATTTCGCCAATTCCCACAATCTGAGAAAAACTGGTATTCCCCATCTTCACTGCTCCAACGTCTCCTGCTTTGTATGTTGTGAAGAAATCCATGTGAGGAGTGACATGGTAGGATGCTGCAGTATCTACCACCCATTCGACATCCTGAGTTGCGGTGTGAAAGCATGCTTCTTCTTGGCCGGAGCATATAGCTACATCTACTGTGGTAACTATTAGTGTCTCCGTATCATTCTTCTTCGGCTGGTTATTGCCTTGTCCCTGCTCCCGTTGTAGTTTCCGACAATTTTTCTTCAAGTGGCCTTCTATGCCACAGTGGAAGCACTTGTATGTCTTTTTCCCGTCCTTGGATTTGCCTCTATTTTTACTTATGCCTCTCCTCTCACCTTGATGTTTCTCATGTTGTCTTCCTCGTTGCTCCGAGACAAGGGATTGTGTTTGATCTGAGCTCACGTCTTTTCTTCTGGCTTCTTCATTTGACAGGGCATCTTTTACCATAGGCATGGTAAGTTTGCCTCCTGGAGCTGAGTTGCTGAGAGTAACCACCAGAGTCTCCCAACTATCAGGAAGATAACTGAGTAGTAAGAGGGCTTGAACTTCTTCTGCCAGTTGCATGTCTACTGCAGACAACTGGTTCACCAGGCTTTGGAACTCGTTGGTGTGTTCTGCAACGGAAGTTCCACTCTGTAGCTTCAGGTTCACCAAACGCCTCATGATTAAGGCTTTATTCCGAGTTGTTTTGGCCTGAAACATGTCTTCCAATTTCCTCCACATTTCATAAGCATATGTATCCTGTGCTACGTGGTGGAAGACATTATGGCTGATCCACTGCCTAATCTGACCTAGAGTTCTATTATTGAGTTTGTTTCAGTCATAGTATTTAATAGATTCTGGTTTCACTCCCTTCAAGGCTTCAACTCGATGACATCAAACAGATCTTTGCAATGCAAAAAATCTATCATTCGAGGTCTCCAGAAGGAGTAATTAGTTGCAGCCAGTTTAATCATTGCACCAGAAATAGAATCTTCCATTTCCATTTTAAGTTTTAAAGTTTAAAATGAAAATAGGTTAAACTCGGGGTTGAATTTCACAAATTTGAGGTCACTGTTGCGTCTGCAACGGTCGAAAATGGTGGAATAGACACTTCGTTGGTCTAAATCCGACACATAGGCTGATTTGTAAATTCCTAAAAGTTCTGGGGCAAAACTGTAAATTTCAAAACTTCAGAGGGGTAAATGAAATTTACCAGGCTGCTGACGTAGCAGTGTTGACGTGGCTGCTGACATGGTAAAGTGGGGTCGGTTTGCTGACATGGCTGACATGTGGCGGATGACGTGGCCGGCTGACGTGGCAACGTGGGACCGGTTTTGCTGACGTGGCAGATGATGTAGACGATGAGGTGGCAGGTTTGGCTTGTGTGGCAGCTAGAGATGACAAAAATACCCGGACCCGGCCCGGGTCCGCATGGACCCGGACGACCCGGGTCCGGAATCAAAAAAACCGGACCCGGGGAAGTGAAATCTGTTCCGGATCCGGACCCGGGTCCGGATCCGGAAATTGCCATCCCTAGTGGCAGCTGGTGTGGCGCTGACGTGGAGGCTGACGTGGCTCGTCTTCAACCTCTGAAAGCGCATGGAGCGCGTGACCGAGAGTGGGCGTGACGCGCCGGCGCGTGCAGGCGCGTGCAGCGTCTCTGGTTGTCGGATCGGTCGCCGGAAAATACCACCGAATTCGTCTCGCCGTGAACTAGCTGATGGTACCCTCAAAATTGATTTTTGACAATTTTCGTCGGAACCGATTTTCCGAACGGAAGCTCTGTTTTTCGGTTTTACGACCCCAAAGAATAACCAAAGCTCCTGATACCACTTGTTGTGATTCACTGATCACTTTAGAGAGTATTTTGAGGAAAAACTGAATTGCTATCTATTACTATCAAGAATAGATTACAAAGTTTACAAAACTCACAAATGAAAAACCTCACTTTCTCTCCATGTATACACTCTCTGGGATACCTAAACTCACTGGAAAGCTCTCTATTTATATGGCAGAAAACGTGTGAACTGTGTCACACGTTTTCTGCCAGCTTCACACCAACTTGGACAGCAATTGGAGCACCGAAAGTTTGTTGTAGTCTTCTGGTTTGATGATTACAGGCTGGATGTGTGCAAGCTGGATGTGTGATTGTTAATTGCTAGACTTTACAGTTTTTATGTGCAAAAGTTTCTTTATGACTATTGTTGATTAAACTGAATTCACAGTATTGCCTTTTTGACTATATGGCCTTAATCAGTAATTCTTTAGAAGTTCCTGATTAGCTGTTTATCTACACACACCTATCCTTGCTTTGTTGCACGAACATTTTTCCAATACCCAACGCAGTGCAGATGCTTGACTTATAATTACACAGTAAGGTATCAACATCCTCTAGATTTATTGGTCTAATATGGCAATTCAAATTCACCCGTTTTCATAAGTGGTTCGATTTTTTTTAATAAAGTTGTCTGAAAGACCCTTGCTGTTACACTTTTCTAGCTGTAGGCATTGTTTTGCATTTGATTTACGCTGTCACATTGAAATATGATGGTGGTTAATTGTCGTGACACCTAGATTTTATAAAGCTCTGAATCTGATCATTTGGATTTCTGTATTTAATTGACCAAAGAAATCTACATATCTACTGCTGTTTTTAAAGGAAAAAATGGTATTATTATTAAGCATTCATTAGTCACCCAAGCACTTTGGATTTTTCACCTAGATTTTATTTCTGTATGCACTTGTTTCTGCATATCAGGTAGCATCTATGATGTCGTAGTTTATTGTTGGTGCAAATAGCCAAATGTTGCAACTGCTCTCTCTTAAATCTTCTTCCAACAGTGGTCCAGTGTTAGTTACGGTTTTCAAGAAGGTAAATGTTCTTCCTAATTGATGTGTATAAATTGGACCAACGGATGCATTAAGGTTGGAATTACTCATCCCCAAGGTTCGCTTTGCTCCTATGTTGATCTTCTTCGCGTTTCCTTTGTAAGCGCCATTGTACTCAATGAAGAATTTTGATGATGCAATGCTAGCAACTTCGATGCATATTTGTAGACGCTGGTTTTCGCCCGAGGTCCACAATCGAGAATTTGTAGTTGGGGGCGCTAGCGATCCTGCAAAACAAAGGTGTAGAATGAGCGGGAGTACTGCCCACCGGTGTGGTGGGTGCCGGGGGCACTCCGACGCCCAAGTCAGTAAAGGAGATAAGCTATAAATAGCGTAGGATGGAGATCAAAGGCAGATATTACCTTGATTCCCTTATGATGACGTGAGGGCGATCAGTCGGTGGTGCGGTGAGCTTGAGGATGTCTCAAGGCTGTGAGTAGGAGAGCTAAAAGTTGGATCCCCTTCCTCTTGGAGTCATGTTCCTTAAATATCCATGGTATAGTAACGTGTGCCTTTATTGATTGTCTTTTGATTATTTGCCCGTTTAGAACATAGTAACAGTCAACTTAATGAAGTGTCATTACTGCTTGCAGGTTGGAACGGACGGCTTGTGGGTGCATTAATGAGCCTGGGCGCTACGTGGCTCCACATTGGGCTTGGGCTTTATGAATCTCTAGGCCACTATTCACTTTAATCATCGGGCTTCCTTCTGAGGTAGAAACTTGGCCTGGAGTAAAAGGACAAAATTGCCCTGGCCCAAATTTGGCCCGTACATATTCGCAACTCCAACGTAATATAAAAAGACTTTGAAGCAAAACGACGCAAAGACAAAGCTCAATCAAGAAGCGTGATGCAAGATCTTATAAGCTTAGAACTTTAAATGTAAGTGAGTTGATATTCAAATATTTTTAAGCTCATGGGATTCATGCATGCTCATATAAGTCTAAGGGTCAAGTACATAAATGTTTTTGAACTACATTACCGAGTTTTATGTACTGAGACCGGCATACCAGTCTTGGATAGCGCTTACCGGTATCGGGTAGTGCTTACCGGTCTTAAGAGACCGGCATATCGGTTAGTATACCGGTCTCAGCGTTTTTAAGACCCTAACGACGCCAGTCGTGCATCTTGCACCAAAATCTCTCAAAACTCTCTGAAAATTGCTCTAATCGTTCTCCAATCTTCTCCTAAGGTATTTTCGCTCCACTCTTACTTTCTTTTTTATTATCATTTTCACTTATTACTCTTAGGTTCTTAAAATCTTAAGTTTTTAAACTTTAAAACCCTAGATTTTAATTCTCCAAAATTCGCATCTTTTGTGTTTTTTTTTTTTGGTTAAAATTTCTTGTTTAAAATCATTCTAGGAAGTGTTTAAAGTCATTATCCTTCATCATTTTGCATCCATTTCGTCGTTAAAAAAAAAAAAAACTCAAAAATCAAGCAAATTTTGGCCAAAAACCCCCAATTCTTTTTTTTTTTTCTGCAAAATGGACCCTGAATTTAATCCCCAACGCTATTTTCAAAATGCTCGACAAACTTGTATTTACACTAATTATATTAAAAAGAAAGTGTTTTCCAAACAGTTTCATTGTGATATTGACGATTTAGTCGACTTTTCACGTTATGAGATTCTTAATCACCATGGGCTAAATCATTTTTGTCAAATCTGTGACCCTATCTATCCAAATCTCGTTAAAGTATTTGATACTAGCATGGAGTTTCCTATCGCTTCCATGGAGCATTTAAAACTGAGGTCAACGAAATTTCTTTTAATCTAACTCCCAATTTTGTTAACCGCCTCCTCCGCACAACTCTTTCCAGATCCGTTTGGGAACTTTAGCGTATTTCTGAGACCCAAGTGATGGAATTTGTCCAGAGAGACGCTCTCGTCCCTCGTCCTTATCCAGGTATTCATGTCTTTAAAAAGGTTGAATTAGGCTTTGATATGCAAGTTTTTACTGAAGTTGTTCAGTCTATCCTTTTACCTCGCAAAGGCCACATTGATACGGTCAACCTTTTAGATATCTGGGTCATAAATGCTTTAGGCTTAGTATTCCCCTATATATAGGGTATATTGTCTGTCAGTACATGCAAATCGTCTGCTCTCATCCCCAGCAGAGTCTTCCCTATGACTCTCTAATCACCCAGATTCTACTAAAATATCATGTCTCGATCGCTAATGATGAGCCATCCTTCGTCATTCTTCCTCACCAGCGACGTTCCATGCCAAACAATGAGAGAAAGTCGATGAAGTTTGACGTATGAAGACAAAAAACAAAGCTTTTGAAGCCTCCAGCTCTAAACAGTCGAGGACGATAGGAATTGATGATACTGATGAGGAAGATGAGATCAAGGCAGCTGAAGCAGCAGCGGCATCAAGTTCTAGGCCATCTGCGGACGAGCAACCCAATCTCATCATGGCTAGACTTGACTCTCTCTCAGACAGCATGGACACTCTCTCCACCAATCTCACTAAACTTTCCACCTCTTTTACTACCTTCAGTATATTCTCGTGGAGCAGAGGTTCAATGCTCAGCAGCAGAGCCTTGAGGATCAAAGACAGTGCTTAGAGTCGTTGGAGAAGAAGATCGACACCCTTACTGGAGATCTTTAGTTGGACATTTGGCCTACACATCTTGATGGGTGTATTTTGGATGTACATGTATTTTGGTTGTATATGTGAATGTTTATGGATATTAGTAATTATGCTACTCTTTAGTTATTTTCAATATCTATGTAGTTACTTTTTTGAAATGAAATTCAAGGATGTTACTAATTTCGATGACTATTTGTACATGCTTATGAACCCTATTGAATGTTTTGTACATGCTTTGAAATGAAATGAAATCTCTTTGTTTCTCCACTCTTTTTGCTAATGGCAAAGGGTTAGGAAAAATGAATGTGGATAAAATTTATGCGCTACCCCAACCCTCGTGTTGAGGGGGAGCAAATTGTGCTAACATGTTTGTCAAAGTATCTTATAGTGCAGTCACGTGTTGAGGGGGAGCTATCTCGCAAGATTCGACAACTTTGACAAACAATTTGAAGAAAGCGAGCTATCAAGTTTTAAAGATTGTCATCCTCAAAAAGAGGGAGATTGTAAGCGCCATTGTACTCAATGAAGAATTTTGATGATGCAACTCTAGCAACTTCAATGACATTCGCAACTGCAACGTTATATAAAAAGGATTTCAAAGCAAAACGACGCAAAGACAAAGCTCAATCAAGAAGCGTGATGCAAGATTTTATAAGCTTAGGACTTTAAATTTAAGTGAGTTGATATTCAAGTATTTTTAAACTCATAGGATTCATGCATACTCATATAAGTCTAAGGGTCAAACAAATAAATGTTTTTGAACTGCATTATTGAGTTTTATGTACTGAGACCGGCATACTGGTCTCTGATACAAGCATACCGGTGTCTCAGACCTTATTTGCATGCTCTCTGGTACCGGTCTCATTCATACTAGCCTTTATACCAGTCTTCATGTATGATTTACATAAGCTTCTGGAACCAGGAAACCTTTATACCGGCCTCCATACAGGTATACCTGAAGAAAAACAGGTCTCTGGAATCTGCATGAACTATACCGGTGTCCATACCGGTGAACCTGTGTGTTTTGCATGCTTTCTGGAACCAGCATGACGAATATCGGTACCCATACCGGTAGATGTAGCGCATTTAATGTTCAACGGTAACTATTTAGTAGCCGTTTGAACTTCAGACCGGCATACCGGCCCCTGTAGACCGATATACTGGTCTCAGGACAGAAAGTGGGTCTGCTCGAATTTTTCACTATAAATTGAGACCCTATTCCATTTTTGCTCAGTTCTTACACCTTCTAACATTTTATTGAAAGCAAAAGTCAGAGAGAAACACAAAGCTTATTGATAATTTCATTCTCATCATTTCATAATCTCATTAAATACATCTCGTATACAACTTAGTGAGCTTAAATATATTTGGGTAAAACACACACTCTTCCCTTATCTTTAGATTGTGCAATTTTATTTGAATCAATAGTGTTTTATAATTATTGGTTAAGTTTGAAAGCTTAAAATTGTTAAGATTTATAATTCCGCATTAATTTTTTAATTACCCAATTCACCTCCCTCTTGTGTATAGTTGTTACTTGATAGTGCTTGTAGGGAATTTCATTCCTTTGTTGGCCCACTGTCTTGTGAGATTACTAACTATCTATTTGGAATTATTTTCAATATTCATCATGGTTGCTTCTACTGGATCAATGAAGTGACTTCCTCTTGAAATTCTTCCCATCTAAATATCTTTAGGGTTAGAGCAATGTGTGGGCTGGATACAGAAAAGAATAGTTTTCATGGTTCCGGCTCTCCTCGATCAACCCAAATAGAGAGATTTCATTTTCTCCTTAAAGAGGTGTACAGAGGTAAACTCACATTTTCCATTCAGTTGATAAAAAATGATAGCTATACACATGAGGCTTCTCACACTGGGTTTTGGGGATGATTCAATATCTACATAATCTTACCCTTGTTTTTTTTTTTTTTTTTTTTTGCAAAGTGGTCGTTTTGCCGTTACATAAAGGCTCATCCTCATTTCGCATTCAGTTGATATGGTGAAATAATATATTGTATATATGCATGTGTAAAATCGGCCGAGGCCTAGTGTTGACTTAATGTATCAACTTTCCACCGAAAGTTGATGAGGTTGGCAACTTATCATGCCAGCAACAAAAAGCTATGAAGGACAGCTTGTTTTGCAAGCTGTGTGTGAGAGTGCCAAACCGCGTGGCACTGTTCACGCGGTTTGGGCACTATAAAAAGAGAGCCCTCCCATTGTTATTAGCATCCCAAAAACGTGAGGAAAGATAGAGAGTAAAGTGTTTGAGAGTTTTTTGTAAAGCTTAGATTATAAGCTTTGTAATTCTTTTGTGGGTATATATAAAAGAAGAATTTTCTCTCAATTCACCTCTATTATTGTGTGTTTATTCACAACAAGTGGTATCAGAGCTACGGTTCCACGGAGGGATCCCGAAACTCAGAAACAGAGGTTCGGTTCGGAAAGTCGGTTCCGACAAAAATTGTCGAAAATCGATTTTGAGTATATCATCGGACTTTTCACGGCGAGACGAGCACGGTGATATTTTCCGGCGATCGAACAGAGGTCCCAGCTTCCCGCACGCGCCGCACGCGCCTGGCAGAGACGATCCCACGCGCCCGACGCGCAATCCACGCGCTCCACGCGCCAACCTGAGGAAGAAGACGACTGCCACGTCAGCGGTCCAGTCAGCGCCACGTGTCGCCCAGTCAGCGCACAGTCAGCGCACAGTCAGCAGCCCAGTCATCCGCCACGTCAGCGCACAGTCAGCGCCACGTCAGCGCACAGTCAGCAGCCCAGTCAGCTGCCACGTCAGCGTGCCTGGTAAATTTCAGATAGGTCCCTGAACTTTCTGGAAATTACAATTTAGCCCCTATACTTTTTCATAAATTTTCAATTTAGTCCCTGAACTTTTTGGAAATTGCAATATAGTCCCTGAACTTTTCCGTAATTGCACTTTGGCCCCTGTACTTTCGGAAATTGCACTTTGACCCCTGTAATTTCTGGAATTTGCTATTTGGTCCCTGTCTCGGATTTTGACAAACGAAGTGTCATTTCCACCATTTTCGACCATTCCGGACGCAACGGTGAGGTCCGTTTTTTTGAAATTCTGCTTAGAATTTTTATGATGGAGGGGAGCAACGGAAAAATGATTTTGTTAACCAGTACAAACTATTTCACATGGAGAGGAAGGATGAAAGACCTTCTGTATGTGAAGGACTATGATGGACCGGTATTTCTGGAGAAGAAACCAGAAGGAATATCCGATGAGAAGTGGGCTAATCTTCACCAGAAAACATGCAGTACTATTCGTCAGTGGATCGACGATAGTATCGTCAACCATGTCAGTGAAGATGCAAATGCACGTACCTTATGGGGAAAGCTGGAGGAGCTTTTCCGAGCAAAGACTGGCAACAACAAGCTGTACTACATCAAGAAGATGATGGGTTTGAAATACCAGGAAGGTACAGCTGTGGCGGACCATATCAACGATTTCCTCGGAACAATGAAGGAATTGTCTGGATTGGGCATAGACTTCGGAGATGAGGTAAATGGTTTAATACTCCTTAATACGTTACCAGAATCTTGGGAAACGTTCAGATCTACGGTGATCAATTCAGCCGCAGATGGGAAAGTCATTATGGAGATGGCAAAGACCAGGATCTTCGAGGAAGAAAAGAGGACGAGAATGCAGGAGTCAGCATCAGCCTCAACCTCAGAAGCTCTAGTGACAGAAAAGAACACCAGAGGGGGAGGAGTAAAAAGCCGAGGCCCAGGGAGATCAGACAAGAACCGGGGGAAATCAAGAACTAGAGATATTGAGTGCTATCACTGCAAGAAGAAAGGCCATATGAAGAGGGACTGTTACAGTTGAAGAACGAGCAGTCCAGGAGAGATGGCGACTCTAATCAAGAAAGAGTTGCTACTACCACCGAGAAAACCTCCAAAGAATTTTGCATAATGTATGAAGAAGCTGTTGTGAATCTTGCCAGCCACGAGACCAGTTGGGTGATAGATAGTGGCGCATCCATACACGCCACATCTCGCAGAGACTTCTTTTCATCTTACACACCAGGGGACTACGGTGCTGTAAGGATGGGGAATGACGGACAGTCCAAAGCCGTCGGTATTGGAGACATCTGCCTTGAAACAGAGAACGGGACAAGGCTAGTGTTGAAGGGAGTCAAGCACATCCCAGATATCCGGTTAAACCTGATCTCAACAGGCAAGCTGGATGATGAAGGTTTCTGCAGCACCTTTAGTGACGGATGCTGGAAGCTCACTAAAGGGTCAATGGTCGTGGCACGAGGTAAGAAAGACTCAACCCTGTATTTGATGCATGCTAAGCTTTCCAATAGTAGCATAAATACAGTTAACAGCAATGAGGCAGCCGAGTTGTGGCATAAAAAGCTCGGTCACATGAGCCAAACAGGGATGGAGATACTACGCAGGCGGAATGTTCTTCCGGAATTGAAGAACTCACACTTACGGAAGTGTGAACACTGCATGGCTGGAAAGCAGAACAGAGTATCCTTCCAGAGCTCCCCGCCTCAACGGAAACCGGAGGTACTAGATCTCATACATTCAGATGTATGTGGTCCGATGCAGATACGAACACTCGGAGGGTCACTGTATTTTGTGACATTTATTGATGATCATTCAAGGAAGATCTGGGCATACACCTTGAAGAGAAAAGATCAAGTGCTGGGAGTGTTCAAGGAGTTTCATGCTTTGGTGGAGAGAGAAACCGGCAAGAAACTGAAGTGCATCAGAACAGATAACGGTGGAGAATACAGAGGTCCGTTTGATCAGTACTGCAAGACGCAAGGAATCAGACATCAAACGACACCTCCGAAGACACCTCAGCTGAATGGCCTAGCTGAGAGGATGAACAGAACCTTGTGCGAGAGGATCAGAAGCTTGCTGTCACAAGCCAAGCTGCCGAAGACATTTTGGGGGGAGGCACTCATCACAGCAGTTCATGTTTTGAACATGTCCCCAGCAGTCGCACTGAAAGGTAATGTTCCTAACCAAGCTTGGACAGGTAAAGAAGTGTCATACGAACACTTGCATGTTTTTGGGTGCAAAGCATTTGTACACATCCCAAAGGACGAGAGATCCAAGCTCGATGCAAAGACGCGGCAGTGTGTCTTTATTGGCTATGGTCAGGATGATTTCGGCTACAAACTCTATGATCCTGTGGAGAAGAAGATTGTCAGAAGCCGAGATGTTGTCTTTGTTGAAGACCAGACCATAGAAGATATCAGAAAGGAGATGAAGACAATGCCCCAGCAATACAGATATGTGAATCCAGAACCTCAGACACCGGTGCCAGTACGAGTTGAGGATGAGGTTCCCAGACAGGAGGGTACAGGTGATGAAGCTCCCAGAGATGATGATCATGATCAACCACCAGTACCAGAAGCTGCACCAACAGTTCCACAGAGAAGGTCTGACAGAGAGAGGCGACCTTCAACCAATACTCTGCATATGAGTATGTGCTGCTTACTGAAGGGGGAGAACCCGAGAGCTATCAGGAGGCTGTGGAAACAGATGACAGAGAAAAGTGGGAGGAAGCCATGCAAGATGAGATGAAATCTTTGCATGACAATCACACTTTTGAGTTGGTGAAATTGCCAAGAGGCAAAAGGGCTTTGAAGAATAAATGGGTGTACAGAGTGAAGCAACAGGAGCACACTTCACAACCCCGGTACAAAGCCAGACTAGTCGTCAAGGGATTCAATCAGAGGAAAGGCATTGACTTCGATGAAATCTTCTCTCCAGTTGTGAAGATGTCATCCATCAGAGTGGTACTCAGCTTAGCAGCAAGCCTCGATCTGGAAGTTGAGCAGATGGATGTCAAGACCGCATTTCTTCACGGGGATCGGGAAGAAGAAATTTACATGGAGCAACCAGAAGGCTTCAGAGTCAGCGGGAAAGAGGACTTTGTGTGCAGACTCAGGAAAAGCCTATACGGTTTAAAACAGGCACCGAGACAGTGGTACGTGAAGTTTGAGTCAGTTATGGGGGAGCAGGGATACAAGAAGACTACTTCAGACCATGGTGTATTCGTTCAGAAGTTTTCTGACGATGACTTTATCATCTTACTGTTATATGTAGATGATATGTTGATAGTTGGCAGGAATCAATCGAGGATTGATACTTTGAAGCAGCAACTGAGTAAGTCTTTTGAGATGAAAGACTTGGGGCCAGCTAAGCAGATTCTGGCATCAGGATCGGACGTGATCGGAAAGCCAGGAAGTTATACTGTCACAGGAGGAGTACATCGAGAAGGTACTTCAGAGATTCCAGATGGACAAGGCTAAAGCGGTTAGCACTCCTCTTGCTACCCACTTTAGATTGAGTACGCAGCAGAGTCCCTCTACTGAGATAGGAAAGGAGGAAATGAACAGGTTCCATACACCTCAGCAGTGGGAAGTCTTATGTATGCCATGGTGTGCACGAGGCCAGACTTAGCACACGCAGTTGGATTGGTCAGCCGGTTTATGTCAAACCCAGGACGGGAACATTGGAATGCTGTCAAATGGATTATGCGGTATCTTCGAGGCACTTCCAAGATGAGGTTATGGTTTGGAAGCAGCAACAAACCAGTGTTGATGGGCTACACCGATTCAGATATGGCAGGAGATGTGGATACCCGAAAGTCTACTTCGGGGTATCTGATTACTCTCTCAGGAGGAGCTGTGGCATGGCAGTCTAGGTTGCAGAGATGTGTTGCACTTTCTACAACAGAGGCGGAATTCATTGCAGCGACGGAAGCTTGCAAGGAATTGCTGTGGATGAAGACATTCGTCCAGGAATTGGGTTTCAAGCAGGAGAAGTACATTTTGTACTGCGATAGCCAGAGCGCTATCTATCTCGGTAAAAATTCCACATTTCATTCGAGGTCAAAACATATCGATGTGAGGTATACCTGGATACGGGACGTCCTGAGCTCAAGACTGTTAGAACTCAGGAAAATTCACACCGACGACAACGGTGCCGATATGTTCACGAAGGTTTTACCGAAGGAGAAGCTTGAAATCTGTCGTGCCATAGCCGGGATGATAAAACTCTCCACATAGTCAGAGTGGGGAGATTCAGAGAACTACGATTGGCTTGATCCCATCTCAGGGTACGTAGGCAGTCATACAGATGCAGCCAGGGGAGGATCCTTTGGAGGATCCGATTTGGATGATTAATGGTCGGCTCAGATTTTGGGAAATCTTCACCGAGGGGGAGATTTGTTGACTTAATGTATCAACTTTCCACCGAAAGTTGATGAGGTGGCAACTTATCATGCCAGCAACAAAAAGCTATGAAGGACAGCTGTTTTGCCAAGCTGTGTGTGAGAGTGCAAAACCGCGTGGCACTGTTCACGCGGTTTGGGCACTATAAAAAGAGAGCCCTCCCATTGTTATTAGCATCCCAAAAACGTGAGGAAAGATAGAGAGTAAAGTGTTTGAGAGTTTTTTGTAAAGCTTGGATTATAAGCTTTGTAATTCTTTTGTGGGTATATATAAAAGAAGAATTTTCTCTCAATTCACCTCTATTATTGTGTGTTTATTCACAACACCTAGATATGCTATAGAAAAATGAGATGATTGGGATAACATATTTTGCGACTCTGTATAAAAGTTGGGTTGGCAACAACAATAGAACTGCATCTTATGTTTTACATTTTTCTTTTTAGTGAGGAATCGGACGAATGGCACAGGTTCTGATTGCTTCTCCAATCATGAAGTAAGAATATCAGTGTCTCTAGTTAAATCAAGATGTCTTCCCAGGTTCTATAACATTGAAGATTTGATAGAGAAGTTGGAGTAGATACTTCATACTTAGAAGTGATAAGAAGAGAAAATAAGTTAGTTTTTGTTTCAAACTTTTTTTATGTTGTTTTATATATCTAATTTGTTCATACTTATATGCAAGCTTTCTTTTTTTCTTTGGTAACTTGGAATCTGAAAATCTACATTCCCCAGTACAAAGTAGTGTTGAGACACCAATTTCTATCTATTTCATTATCGCTATGTAGTGTAACAGAGCATTCAACCCTGTGATTCTAGACCATAATTACTTGCAAATAAGAAATATCAAAGGCTCGATATTCTGATACAAACTTCAGTCATCTGCTTGGCATCCTTATATTAATGGAGGCATGAGTTCAAATTTTATTTTATATTCGCGAATAACATTAATTTAAAATGTTCTATGCTAACATCCCTTATTGGTTTTCCTTTTGACAGATGAGATCATTACAACACATGAAGAACTCGAAATCGGTAAACAATCAAAGTATGCAAAACCACTAAACAAGGATTTTTTTTTTCAAGCAAATGGAGGCTATGGTATGCTTTTGATGAGCCTATAATTCATATAAAGCTTTTTGAATTAAAATTTAGCTGAATTTCAGAAGCTTCAATGAGTGTTCTTTCTATCTTTTTTTTTTTTGAGAAAGTTCTTTTCTATCTGATTACATACTTCATTGTTGTAAAATGATTTTGATTTTCAATTCAAACACATAACCTGAGACCACAAGGTTTTCTTAGAGGATTCCCCAGTCCATTATTACACACACATTCTTAAGACAAAATAAAAATAAATAAATCACACCGTTGATAAACTGTTGACTTTTGGTCTTGGATCTTGTTAATGGGTTCAATGAGATTGAAAGAGGTTGCTGGAGGAACCTCAATTTGATTAATCTCAAACACCATTCATTTCACTGAATACAAAAGTACATATGGTTTGAGGGGAAAAAAAACATGTTTTAGTTTCAGGAAAATAATAAACTTTAAAAGTATTCATGGCTGAAAATATATGCTACTTGAAAAAATAATTAAAGTAATTACAAAATCTTTACAAGTCAAAAGTAGAAGAAAACCTAACAAGTACAGCTGATAAGTTTTCAATTAAAGTTTATGGCATTAGTTGAATAAGATGGTGAACCCATCAAACTATAAGTTCAGATCAAGCTGTTTGGATGATTGACCTTCAAGCTCCTCCAGCCATGGATACTTGCTTTGATCTTCTGGCTTAGGAGTAGCAGCAGCAGCCATTGAAGAAGGACTCTTTACTTGGTATGGTGCTGTTGCTACAGCCCTGAAAATACATAACCATGCTAGTAATTAATATTTAATCAAAATTACTCAACAGCAAGAAGAAAAATTTACCCAAAAAAAAAAAAAAAAATTAAAGATAAAAGAAAACAGATACCAACTTGTTACCTGTCTTTTCTTTTCTCGAAGAAACGTTGGAGAGAAGCTCTTTTGAACTGAACTGGGGTTGCAGTAGTTTTGTTGTTGCTGCTGCTGCCAGAAATGGGAGCCATGTTCAAGTCTGAGGTAATATTAGAGCTTGCTTCGGTGGCTAAGGCCATGAATATGATTTCCTCTGCCTTTTCTGCAGGAAAGTCACTGAAAGCAAACACTTTCCCAGCATAGAATATTGAGAGTTGAGAGGTTCCATGCTCCAATATGGCTTCATGTTTTAGATTGGAGGAAGCAAGAGTTGGGATATTTGCAAAGAAATCATTGGCTTTTACATTTTGTCTTGAAATCTCAGCAGAATTATCCAGGTTTGATAACAAGTTCATTGTTTTTGCTTGCTGTCTTGATGATTCAACACATGAATTACCAAATCTTCCATTTTCCTTGAAGTACTGGCTCAAAAGATTGCATGTTTGAGCAACACTTGATTTGTGGCCTGAATTTGACATGCTTACTTGCTTTGAGTGTAGAAGAAAATATAATCTTTAATGCTTTGTATGTAATATTGAATGATATGGCCTTTTAAACAAATATAAAGGGAGGTGAGTTTCAAGTTTCAACTAAAGTTTGTTCTATCGACTTGATTGGCTATGAGTTGTCTTTGCTTGTTGCTTTCTTTTATCAACTAGCAGATGTATGTAATATTTGTGTTCAAATATTTAATTCCAAGCACGTTTTTATTGTTTTTATTTGAAACAAGAGGTGCAAATTGGCCAACGAAAATTTATTATGTGCTTTTAATTTAAAGGCGGATGATGGAGAGAAAAGTCAAGGTGGCAGGCTGAGAGAGAATTTTAGGATAAGTTTTTGTTTTTCCTTTTTTATAATTATTTTTTAAAATAAAGATTAGATGATGTTCGGGGTTAGTGATGATAAAAAATCTCAAATTTTTATTTTTTTTTTTAATCTAAAAAATATCGAATTAATTTCGGATTCTGAAATGATTCTTCTCTTTATTCAAAAGCTAAATTTAAATTCCGTCTCAATCGATATTTGAATTTTTTAGTATGCATTTTCATAATGGACCAAGTCATCAATTAGCTAATGTTTGGCCAAGTCATTAACTAGCTAACAGAGTTATACACATGAATCAAGTATTAGCTTTTTTTCATTGAGTTATGTTACTTCTCTCGAACGGACGTCTATTCAAGCAAAATATAAAACGATATTTTATATTTTGCTTGTTCGTGTATTTATTTGGATATCCATTCGGATAAAATATCATTTTTTTTAATTACTATGTCAACACCTCTATCCTCATTTTTATAAGATCTGTCACCCACTACCAGTGACACATGATACTTATTGATTCATTGACATATTTTAATTTTTTTTTAATGTTAATATTGAAATAGCTTGCTTTTTTTGCATATTAATATTTATAGTTGTGTTTGTTATTTTTATACGTGAGTGGATCAAATTGTGCCATCAATATTTTGTAAGATTTTAATTTAATTTCGTACCAATTTTTACTATATACGGTACAGGAACGACAGGTTGTTTTGTTTTTTTTTTTTTTTTTTGGCAATAATTAAAACAAAACAAATAAACACTGCACGTGCTTCAAAACCAAAATACAAGCTTTTATCACTCAAACCCACACATTCTCTTTTATTTATAGTTTGGGCATAAGCCACGCATATTTGTTATTGGTAATTTGGGTCAAGATTTATTTATTCTTTCAGTTCAATTCAATTCACATTAAATTAAGAAGATATGGTTTTGAAAATTTTGATTTATTTATTAAATGAAACGAATACGAATTTGAACTCATCAATTCGTTTATTCATTTATGATTCATTTATTACTAATGGGGGAATCAATATTTTAGTTAGACAGAGACTAAGAAACTAAAATTGGTTAGATTAGAACATAAAAATATATAATAAAAAAATGAATAATCCAACAATTGAGTCATAACAAAATAATTATAAAATTGTGTAGAATATAATAAAATTATGAAATAACATGAGAAGATTGTTCGCTACAAAAATATTATTATCATACGTAGGCATGCCAGAAGAGTTGATTCTGAATTTAGTGACTTCTAACAAACGATTGTAATGACTTCTCTAATTGCTTGATTGAAATAAATAATTAAAATTAAAGATGCTGAAAAGAAAAATAAAAGATGAAATTAAGAAAGAATGAAAATATTTTACCAGATTGAAACTGAAACTACTGAAAGTTTTAATTACAAAAGGAAAGCAAAACACAGAAGGATTTCTTATAAATAAATGGCACCTTCTTTATTTTAGAGAAGATGACTAACTGGGAAGGGTTCCTATTTTTTTTACCACCACTTTAAAAATATTAGACTCTCACTTAACATTGAACCTGAATTTATAGTGAGTTACACTTGAATCAATTTTGAGTGCAAACAAATACTAACTTTAAATCGCATGAACTTTAGATTTTTTTATTACTTGGGGACGGCCAAAGCCACCTAATTTTATAATCAGATCCGGTCCACACTTCGATTTAGTTTTGGAACCAAATCGAACAGTCTGATTCTACGATTCCAAGTTTTTGGAACTAATCGGAACGACCGGAAAAATCGGTTTAGTATTTTTCATTTTTTTTTTGGGAAAAAAGAAAAAAAAATGATTTGGTTCATGTTCCGAACCGAATCAGAACTAGACTGAATCTTAAAGTTACGATTCCAAATTATGTGGAACCGTAATTGAACCAAATCGAAATGAATTTTGATTCATAACCAGTTCGATTTCGATTCCGAACCGTGACCGAATCTAATTAGATCCGCCACTACTGCCACCACCACCACCGGACAATAGTTTGACAACCATTCATTTTGAGAAGAAAACATGAGAGCAGCTGCAGATCATCACAATCTTTCAGATATGAAAGATGCAATTGTAAAACCAGTAACGATAATTACAACTTACGACGATCATCAATAAATATAACAGAAAAAATAAAATTTGGGAATTGTAAAATTCAGAAAAACCATTGGAGATTCTCATGAACCGCAATTAAAATTGAATAAATTGATCGTGCATTACAAATTATCGTACTAATAAAATCAATGAAGCCACCGAACCACAAATTAGGAAAAAAATGAATAAAATTATTTAAATAAAATAAAATAAAATAAAAAATGAATGAATGATAAACTCTTGGTCTTGCATGCATCTTGTTAATTGATTGAAAGAGAGATTGGTGTGGTGGGGGAAGGGAACTTCAATTGATGCTCTGCTCACAAACACCACTAACTATCACTTCACATGAAAAAAGAATCTTTCAACTTCAATTCTGTTTTTCCAGAGATACTTTATTCTCTAGGTGTAAGGAAAAAATATAAACTTAATTTATTGAAAAAAAAAACTATCTGTCTTTGAAACTTTAACAGAAAAGATTCATATATACATGTGGTTCTTGAAAAAAAATAAAAATATATTTATGATAATCAGAGGTATTACAAAAGAACTAAGAAGGAAGATGGTGAAGTAAACCCATCATTCTACAAGTTCAGATCAAGCCGTTTTAATGATGATTGAGCTTCAAACTCCATCCATGAATACTTATTGCTTTGATCATCTGGTTTAGCAGCAGCAGCAGCCATTGAAAAAGGGATGTTTACTTGGTATGGTGCTCTTGCTGTAGCCCTGAAAATACAAATCCATGAAAGTATTAATTAAGTATTCAATATTCCCAAAAGAACCCAGAATTTTTTTATTTTTTATTTTTTGACAGAGAAAGAAATAGAAATTAAGAAATAGTTAAGGCAGAGATACCAACTTGTTACCTATCTTTTCTTTTTTCAAAGAAACGATGAAGAGAAGCTCTTCTTGCAATTGGCACAGCTTGAGAGGTTGCAATAGAAGTGGAAGCCATGTTCAAGTCTGGAGTAACATTATGATGAGAGCTCGCTGCTGCTTTGTTGGCCAAGTCCATGATTTCCTTTGCCTTTTCTGCAGAAATATCATTGAAAACAAACACTTGCCCACCATATAATATTGTCAATTCAGAGCTCCCCTGCTCCAATACTACACCGTTTTTGGAATTTGAAAAGGAATCATTGGCTCTCACATCCTGTCTTGAAATCTCATCAGAATTTTCCAGGTTCGGCAATAAGTTCATTGTTTCAACACCTATAAATTACCACAGACAGCCCAAAAACAAAATCAGAAAACACTAAAAACAAGAAAAAAAAAATGAAAGAAATACAAAAGAAGATTAACAAAACTTGTACCTTTATTTGCAAATCTTCCATTTTCCTTGAAGAACTGGCTCAAGAGATTACATCTCTGAGCAACACTTGATGATTTCTGGCCTGAACTTGACATGATTGCTTTGTGCAAGAGCTGAGAAGACAGAGGGTACTTTCTTTCAATTATTTTTTTTCAGTGTAGAAGAAAATTATAATCTTTGATTTATGTTGTATGATAGTTGATTGAGTGATGAATGGTGTGGTGGTGGCCGCCCTTGGGAAGAGAATATAAAAGGGTTTTTTTTCAAACATGTTCCTTCAATTTCTTTTATTAATTTTTTGTTGATTTCTTTTGTGTAATTGAACAAATAAATTGAATTTTATTTATTATTAATTTTGAGCACGTTTTTGTTGTTTACATTTGTGACAAGAGGGGCAATTGGCAAAGGGTAAAAAAGTAGTTTTTGCTTTGAAAGTGGGCGAGGAATAGTCAAAGGGGAGACAAGTACGAAGATTTTAATAAAGTGGTGAGCTTTTCTTTGAAATTCTTAATATGCCCTTTCATAGTGGACCAATTCATTATTTACTTAAAGGAGTTGATTTTTTTTTTTTAATAAAAAAGAGGACTAAGTCTTTCATTTGCTTTATATATCTATATAATAAAGGAGAATGGTGTTGTAGGAAAGAGAGTGTATCCAACGGCTCTCTTTATGTGGCTTAATTGACGGCCCAGATCATTTCATTGGTAATTGGAGGAAAGATAATGAATTGATTGATGAGAATGGTTAAAAATTTTCAAATTTTCAAATTTAAAAATATAAAGTTAAAATAAAATCATTTAATTCTGTAACACTGTGCCGTAGGCACGGGCAAATACTGTAATATCGTGCCGTAGGCACGGGCATCATTTAATTAAAAAATAAAATCGTTTAATTCTGTAACACCGTGCCGTAGGCACAGGCAAATACTGTAACATCGTGCCGTATGCACTGACCAAATACTGTAACACCGTACCGTAGGCACGGGCAAAAACTAGTATATATATATATATAGAAATCGTGGGATATCTCACTTTCAAATCATTTTTTTTGAATTTAATCGAAGTAGGTCAAACCCCGAACTGTCTCATATTCTTATAAGAAAAGAACTCACTTGGATTTGAACCCCATCAAGCCAGATGCTGCTGCTACTTCATGAAGCATGTTGATGTCTATTTTTTTTTATGATTATTGAAAAGTACACGTGTCAAGAATTACGTAAGAGATAGCTAGTAAATTAAGAGCACACAATTATGGGTGGTCAAAAAAACCGACAGAACCGAACCAAACCGAACCGAACCGAATTTATAGTTTTTTTCTAACTGTTCGATTTGCGGTTCGGATTGGTCCACCCCAAACGGTTTACGGTTCGGTTCAGATGTTAAACTGAACCGCACATGTTAAACCGAACCTTATAATTAAAAATTTATATATTTTTATAAAAAGATTTACATTTTCTTTTAATTTTACTTTATGTTTTATTTTTATTAGTATGTTAATACTTTTATCCTTAATTTTTTTATTAATACTTTTATTCTTAAATTTATTTGTTAATAATTTTATTCTTAAATTTTTTGTTTTATGGTTTATTCTTGAAAGTAAGCTGTTGAATTTGTCTCTTAATTAGAATGATGGTAGCATCATTATTCGAGGTAATTTTTAAAAAATACAAGAATTAATTGTGCCTCATTTTTCAATCATCTATTGAGTGCATGTGTTCTCTGGAGTCACAGCTTACACCGTAGCACTTCATACTATTTGTTCGCTAGACTATTTTTTCTTTGTCTTCACTTAAGTGAATGAATTTTTTTTAAGTAGAATAATATGTAAACCGAACCGAACCAATCCGTAAACCGCTGGTTTAAAAAAATTTCAATTCGAACCAAACCATTATTTAATGGTTTGGTTTGAGAGGTAAAAAAACCGGACCGTAAAATATGATTTGGCTCGATTTTTAGCAAAAACCGAACCAAACCGAACCGCGTCCACCCCTACACACAATAACTTTTTAATGTTAAAAATATGTGAATTTATTTCCTTGGGAAAAAACAGTGATTTGGTGTTCATATATTTTGAAATTACTTTTAAAAGTTGGTCTGTTGTGTGTGTATATATAATACAAATAAAAAATATCTATAAAAAAAAAAATCCTTTACATTATTAAAAACTGTAATTATGTTTTAAATGATAACAATAAGGAAATATGCATATAATATATATATTATATGCCATTAGAGCTAGTAGTTTGGTAGTTTCATGTCCTTATGATAAATTTAAGATTGTCGGTTCAAGTCTTTACGGAATTCATGCGTATGTGAGTAAAAAAAAATATATTATAATATATACATAAATATTATGAATACACTAATTTTTTTTCAAAAATATATATATCAAATTTAATTAGTTATGCATATTTATTTCATAACCACCATTAAAAATTTGTATTTGCATATAATTTAAATTAGTACATCAATTATCAAATATTTAGAACGCAATTAGTTAAATGTAGCCTCCAAATGGTATGATTTGGTGGCGAATGACTTATGACTTGATTGTCAAAGTCTTGAGTTTGAGTTCATGAGGTGTATTTCTTAGAAGAGCCTGAGCAGTCAGAAATTTTACTTATTCTGCGTAAGTTCGTGTTAAGTGATTTGACGACGGAATTTCTAATATTTTAGAAAAAAAAAAAAAAAGTAGCTAAGTGTATATCAATTTAACATAGAATACATACATAATTAAAAAGGAATCAAAGCGTTTTGATCTTATCTTTTATGAGAACAAGCATATTTTTTTAAAACAAGTATAAAAAATTGTAAGCTCCATTCAAAATTGTCTAATTTCATTGAGGGTGTAATAGTCGTAACAATAATTAGGCGTGGGTACCCCGGTCATTTAAATTTAATTGACGGAGTTATGCCTCTCGACTCCGTCACCGTTTCATTAGGTAAAGAGTATCAGTCTGAGATATTCTTTGGTGCAACAGTGGTATGAATGACGTGGTACCATAAATGAATTAAAAAATAACATGTAGAGTTTCTTCACCTATTTTTTAGTTGTTTTTTAATTTTTAGCACGCGTGGCAATAAATAATGGCTTGTTGCATGAATGATGTGGTACCACTGTTGCATAGAAGATTTTATCAGTCAAGTGACGAGTCTCACGGCTTCGAGCCTTTTCCGTGCCGACACGGAAGGAAATTTACGTGGGACCCACATTACCAGACAGAAATTAATAAAAGAAACGTCTCGATCACGTCACGTTTCCTCTGAACGCTCGCTTGACTTTGAAAAAAGAGAGCACTGTCAGAAGGAAAAAAATAAAAAAGAAAGTAATAGAGCACGTGTTAAACAATTCTCGATGGATTTGTGGTCGCAGTTTCATCATTTTGTTCTGACTTCTCAGAATCCAACACGTGGCAGGATCTTACGGATCTGTGAACCGAAAGTGGATGTTGGTTTGATTGACGTGGTTACCGCTCTCATACAACTCACGTGCTTCATGCTTGAAGAATTAGAGAAAGAAAAGCCAAACCAAATCGGTGAATTTTTTTCGGGAAATAATTTATATTAATATCTTAATAATATTTTTATTTTTTTTTAAATATTAGAAATCTCACACTATATTATATGAAATACTCTTATGATAAATGCATCGCTGGAATTGAATTTTTGATTTAAATAACTAAATCTTAAATTTTATATGAGAAAAAAAGAAAAAGAAAAAGAAAAAGAAAAAGAGGGGTATTATATAATAAGAGTGTTAGAGGATGGTTCAATCTGAATTTTTAAATAAAGTAATGTATTGACTAAACTGATGTGAAAGGTCTAGGCTCGTGCTACCATGGGGGCAATGTAGATGCATAATTGTATGGGACATGATAGGTTCATTAATAATTGAGGCTTATATAGTATAAATAAATTGATATTCTCCAACCATCGATCAGAAAAATCATCAGTGAGCATAAAAATGGTGAGGAAAACATTATTGAACCGAATTTTCAACATAATAATATTTTGAATCACAATACTTCATTTCTTTACCTATCGTCGTTTTTTTTACATAGATTGTTAATGGTGTCATTTTAAATATTTTATCATATAGTTTTTTTTTTTTTAACGCACGGATCAGCGAAAGTGAAAATAAAACAAAATAAAATACACAAAATCGATTGTAAAATTATGTTGTAACATGTAGTCTAAGTTTGTTGTGATGATTAAATTAGGTGTAGCTATGGTTTTTACACATGAGGCTAGATGTAGCTATAATATCTTAGCGGTTCGAAAATAAATATGTCAAGATAGTTTATCTCATAGATAAAATAAAATAATTCATTTGAATAGGATAATCGATTAAAATCATAACAAGACTTCCATATTATGGTAAGCATATTTTCCTAAGTTAGGGATGATAACGGATAAGATATCCTTAATTTTTGTGATTTTTGTATTCGTTGAAGCAATCGAAATCTCATATCTGCAATCTATTCATATCTGGTAAATCCTCAGGGTTAATATATGCATATGCATCCATCCATTAATATGGATATTCGTATCTATTTGAAATATTTATAAAAATTGAAAAAAAAAATTAGAAATCTACTAACAAATATACGAAACCGATACAACTAGTTAATTTGATACAAATCTTACAATTCATTATAAATTTGTTAAATATATATTTCAATATTAATTTCAATACAATTATCATATATAATATTATAATTAACACAACATCAACAATTCAATTCAATTTTAAATATTAATTTCAAAAGAAGTAAATCATACAATCTCACATTTAGTATAAATTCATACTTTAATACAATATATTACAGCATACCAAACACAACCTTATAGTTTTAAAATATAAAAATAATAGTAACATTAGGTTAGAGTTATAATTAAATATGAAAATATGAGCATCTCATTTATAAAACATTATTATAAGATGATTTGAAAATCGTTGATGTTTTTTGACCAGAAAATGACTAAATTATATATTCTCGTTTATCTGCAAACTACGTATATAATTATTAATTTTTTTTTTTTAATGTTTTATCGAGGTTAAAGTTATTGAAATTTTATAATAATAAATTAAAAAATGCTAATTAAATAATACTTTGAAATGTCCAACAAGGAAACGACCATAGGGTGTCATTTTTCCTGATATTGTTTAATAATTATGATTCTAGAGATTCAAAACCTTACAAAATGTTAAATGAAAAACCCTCATCACATGTTGCTTGCGCTAGTTCTGGCCACCAGCTGGTCCTGATAGTGATGCTATTTTTATATGAATTTGAATTGTGAGTTAGATTCTATTAAATTTATTATAATTTTTTATTATACGTGTATTAATAATAATAAATGTGTAAAATTTAATTATATATAAATTATTATTTAATAACCATTAATTATAATTTATAAATATATATATATAACTCATATCATCACCAAATCCATATCCACTTTATATTTGTCTAAGTATTGGCATCAAAGTTTCATATTAAAGAAATAAAATGAATTAGGTGAGGTGACTATAGCTAGTCCAGATATTAGGCATCACTCATATTTTTTTATTGAGTCTATTTACATGACAGTGACAATTGGTGACTTGTAATAATAACTATGATTGATTAATGCTATTTTTATTTCTATAGTTGAAGATAATTATTTAATTAATTCTTATATTTTTAAGGAGAAAATCTTTGGTGCAACAGTGGTACCACGTCATCCATGCAACAAGCCAATCATCTTTTGACACGCGTGCTAAAAAGTCAAAAAACAACTAAAAAATAGGAAGAAAATTAAACATGTTATTTTTAATTGGTTGGTGGTACTACGTCATCCATACCACTGTTGCACCAAAGATTTACTCATTTTGAAGGGCAACACATTCCTAGTTTTTGAAGATGTCATAAATTCCTACCTAATTGGTATTAGGGATGGTAAAAATCCCAGTGAAGATGGGCTTACGAGATCTGATATATTAGAGGTCATATCCGTTGGATGAGCGGATCGAGTATGAGTATTAGATTCACTATTAAAAATACGTAAAATTCCCGCGTGAACGGGGATCCACACGGGGCCTGAGGGTGCCCGATACATTAGGGGCGGATAATAAAAAAATAATTTTCATACTCGTTGATTGAATATGACAGATACAAATATTGACATCTTTGTACCATATCTAGTCCACTGCTATCCATAATTGATAGTGAAGGGGATAAATGACCGGCGTAAACACACACGTATAACGCAAGCGCACGTATCGTTCAAGTAGTATAAAAATATCGATCCCACGAGGACTTAATATCTAAACTATTAATTTTATGAGGTCAAATGATTACTAATATCTAACAAGTTGATTGATTGATTTGAAATGGTGACGATTCTAAATTTAAAAGCAAGTAAATAAAATTGTCGAAAATAGGTTTGAAGAAAATTCAATATTAAAAACTATCTAGGGTTGTGATTTCTTCAAATATCATTTTAAAGATGAAGTGGTTATCTTAAAGTTGGGTAATATATTGATTTATTAACCTGGAACACTAAATTATGTGTAAGCCTCTGTCGATGGTCAGACACAAATACCCAGTTTAACCCAATTGAACCATATGTCTATGTCAACCAAATTATCTGGATTCATTAAGTTTAAGTTCAATTATGGCTACCCCCGCCCGACAGGTATATTCCTATTCTGTAAGGAAATCTATTAAAGGGTTATCTATCCTCAAGGAAGATCGTGGGCTATTAAGTCTAAGGTCTTAAACCTAAAATCCCTATGTCTAGTTCATTTTAGATTTACCAGTTCAATTTTATTAATGGCCAGTTAATAAAAAGCATTAGGATTAAGACTTAATAAATAAACCTTTATATTACCCAAACTATAATTTAACCCCTTATAAACCGTTGATATTGGATTTCATCACAACCCCAGATAACTGGCTTAGTTACGACACATATTTACAGGTAGTAAAAACTTGAAAATAAAAGACATAAAGTAAAAATGCGGTAAGGTAAAGTAAATACTGAAAAGTAAATTACAATAAAATAAAATGCCAAGGTAAAAGGAATTACTTTTACTACTACTAATTTAGATATCTCCCACAATATAATATAAAACTTGTGATAACATTACCAACCAGCCATATAGGCGGTAACCTGATTAAGTCAAATTAAGTCCAACCGGCCATTAAGGCGGTAAAAAGATTTGTCCATGAACCTGCCATATAGGCGGTAACTCCCAAACCAGTTGGTTTTAGGGCACCAGGTGTTAAGACACCCTACGAACTTAATTACTCAGACTTCAATATATATATATATTTGCACATCTTCGATCCATGTAACGAGCTTTGGCCAGTGACTCCCAAACCAGTTGGCTTTAGGGCACTAGGTGTTAAAACACCCTTACAGACTTAATAACTCGGATCTCAGACGTTTTTTTTTTTTTTTTTTTTTTTTTTTTTTTTTACTCCACTGCTTTTTGAGATGTTTCCTCCAATTAAACTAGAGCACTGAATATTACAAACTTTTCAATTTTAACTCATGTCCGTATGTTACTACATATATGTTGATATATCTGCTAACTAAACATATGAAGATTCTTTTTAGTCAGTTTTAGGAGAATTCACAAATTAAATAATTCAAAATGAAATAAACAAAATTAACTTTTTTCGAAATAGGTTTAAGATACGTCTCAGGAGTGGAAACTCCTTACTCGGCTATCTCTTACCCAATTTCACTTTTTTAGTCAAATTAAAAACACAAAAAACGCAAAATATTTTTGTAATTTTTGAAAAATTTTCAATTTTTTTTTTTGTATTTTTCGAAAAATTTTGGACTAAAAAATAAAAATAACACACAAACTAAAAAAAATAAGGTACTGATAAACTAATTCCCTCCCCCAAACCTAAATGAGACATTGTCCCCAATGTCTTAAACTGTAGAAGAAGAGTTTAGAAGATAATACCTGGTTAGCAGAAATTCTACAGGAAATTAAAGGTTAAGATCCAGATTAACCCGACGCCTCTTACCACGATCATCCCCAGACCAATTTATCTTTGAAATGATAGGGTCAACTTGTGGTTCATAGGCTATGAGTTGGTCTATTAGATCTGGAGCAGTTCTGGCAGTGAAGAGGAGTTCTTTCAAAGGTTTCGACACGAACCCATTTTCCGAGCATCATCAAGAAACACACAAAGAAAAGAAAATCATAAAATCCATCAATTAAATAGTCCAAGTGTTTCTGGTGTATGTTCAGGTTCGCCCAAGATAGTACAATAAAAATTTCCTCCAATGTGCCCAAGCCACCTGGCAAAGCCATAAAAGCATCAGCACAGTTAATCATTTCTACCAATCGTTCAGACATACCTGGCACGATCAGTTCCTCTCCGTTTGACGATCCAATAAGATTTGCCTCTGCCAAGGTTTTGGGATGATTCCCAAAACATTACTGCCTCCTTCCTGTACAGCCTTCGAAACGATCCCCATAAGTCCGAGATTGCATCCGCCATATATTAAGTGCATATTCCTTGCAGCTAAGACTCGACCCAATTCTTGTGCTGCTTCTATATATTGTGGTTAGTACCAATAGTGCTACCGCAAAACACACAAATGTTTTCAACTCGTCTTCTTGAAGTGGCTTCCATTTTTTACTCTGGATGTCTTCAAAAGTGCAATGACGGGCTGAATTTATAGTACCTGAAAAGGGTGAGTAAAAATAGCACAAGTATCTTCCAGAGGACGATTAATAGCGAAATAATATCGTGATAGTCAAAAAGGTCTGGATCCTGTCGGAGAAAATAAAAGAAAACAACAAAACAAATCACAATTATTAAGAAAAGACAAAGAGATATAATATTTACAAGAAAAGTAACGGCTTGATTGACGTCTATGCGTCAGGGACAAGCTTCCCACCCATTTTCTTATAAATTGGCAAACAGGGTCTTTTTGAGTCAGATTCCCGAGACTTAATTGTTGTCTTTCTTTTGGAATTGTGTATGTAATTTTCGAATGGCAATGTGAACATATCCACTGGGATGCGTCTCAAGAGTTGAAGATATTCATCTAAAGACTCCTTACTCAAGCCATCCCTAATGAATTTAATTTTGTCTTCACGATTATCAGACACCATTCCTAAAGAACGACAACGAGTGTTGCAATTAAATCGTGCACATTTAAAACAAACACCTATTTGCAGCTTCTCTCATTTTTGCATAGGTGCTTCTGCTTCTTCCAAAACCAGGCAGATGTGAAATAAAAGAGTCAGAAGACTCACCTGCCAATCGGACTCGTGCTTCAATTACCCAACGAATATCATTAGGAACACCGTGATCATCAGTAACCTCATCCGTTCCAAGCGAGCTTTGTAAACTTTCATCAGAGATTTTTGAGGGAGAGAAGGAAATTGCTTGCGAAGATTTGCGAGAGCATCTTCCATTTGAAATGACTAATCCTGCAAAAAATTAAACACACAAAAATAAAAACACACCAAATCACAATATATACACAAATTGCATGGGTTGCCTCCCTGCTAGCGCTAAGTTTAAAGTCGTCAGCCAGACTTGGCTTCTCGAACGTTAAGCTGGATCTGAAAGTGTAACACTTTCTTTTTGTCGCTCAAATGATTCTCCCCAGTAGTGCTTGACACGCTTGTTTTTAACCTTGAAAGTTTTGTTAGCATCAGGATCATGTATCTCAACGGCTCTATTTGGTAAAACTTTGGTGATCACAAATGGACCTGACCACCGTGATTTTGGCTTCCATGGGAAGAATTTCACCCTTGATTTGTTTAACAGTACCTTCTGCCCTGGTTCCAGTTGTATGCGCACTAACTTCTCATCATGTCTCTTCTTGCCCTTTTCTTTGTACAATTTGGCATCCTCAAAAGGCTGATTGTGAAATTCCTCCAATTCGTTGAGTTGGTGGAACTTTTTCTCTTCTGTTGCTTGTAGTGCAAGAATTGGCTCCTTCAGTACAAAAGACGCTTTATCTTTAGGCTCCACAGGCAATTGACATGTTTTAAGTTTGTCAGTAGAACTTTGCATTGCATTGGAGTTCTGAATGGTACTGTGTATCACATTGAGTCTGAAACATTCCTCCTTCTTTTCATCATCTGGGAAATTCATGGCCTTGAAAACATTGAATGTTACTTCTTGGTCATGTACCCTCATGGTTAATTCTCCTTTTGTACATCAATAATGGTTCGACCTGTAGCCAAGAATGGTCTCCCAAGGATGATTGGCACGTCTGCGTCTTCCTCCATATCAAGGACAATAAAATCTGCTGGGAAAATGAATTTGTCAACCTTGACCAGCACATCCTCAACTACGCCTCTTGGAAATACGAGCGTTCTATCAGCAAGTTGCAGTGAGACTGAAGTTGGCATTGTTTCTCCAATCTGTAATTTCCTGAAAAAGAGAAAAGGCATCAAGTTAACACTCGCCTAAATCACACAAAGCCTTACCAAAGTTATGTTCTCCTATGACGCAAGGAACAGTGAAACTGCCAGGATCTTTCAACTTTGGGGAAGTTTCCTCTGAATGATGGCACTGCATTCTTCTGTTAATGCTACTGTCTCGTAATCTCCCAATCTCCGTTTTCGTGAAAGAATATCTTTCATGAGTTTGGCATAGGTGGGCATTTGTTCCAACGCTTCTGCAAATGGAATGTTGATATGCAGCTTTTTGAAGATCTCCAGGAACCGAGAAAACTGCTTGTCCAATTTGTTCTTTGGAAGACGTTGAGGAAAAGGTGGAGGTGGAGTGATCTGTTCTTTTTCATTTGCTTCTTTTTCCTCCATCTGTTGCTTTGTTTCTTTTGGAACTTCCTCAACAGTTGTTTTGGCTCCAACATCTTTGTTGATTTCAGTACCGCTTTTTAACATGATGGCATGACATTGCTCCTTCCCCATGTTCCTTGGATTTGGCTCTGTGTTGCTAGGAAGGGTACCTGGGGGTCTGTAACTCTGAGCATTTGCCAGTTGTCCATTTGATTCTCCAGTGCTTTGATAGAGGGCTGAATGGCTTTGAAATATAGTATCATATCTTGCTGCTTGAGAGTCGTGTTTTGCTTCCATCTTTTTCAAGTAGGTCAACACTTCTGTTATTCCTGATTCATTTGCCTGCTCCTGGCCTTTGTTCTGTTGTTGGAATTCAGGTGGTGGATAGTTCTGCTGTTGGCCTGAATTGTTGCTCCATGATAAATTAGGATGATTCCTCCACCCTGGGTTGTAGGTGTTGGAATATGGATTGTTCCCTTGTCTGTTGAAATTGTTGACATAATTCACCGTCTCTTCATGTTGGTTTGGTTCTTGTGCTCCTCCATATGGTGAACTTGTGGATCCAGCGATGTTCACAACTTGCGTGCTAAGTGTTTCTAGACATTTGCATATCTGATCCAGCCTGGTATTCACTGCTGTGTTTGCTCCAACTTCATAAAATTCCTGCAATTCTTTGGATCATGCTCCTTTCTGTTGGCCACAAGGAATTGTTGTTGGCCATTTCTTCGATTAGGTCCCAGGCTTGATCTTCTCCTTTTGCCATCAAGCTCCTCCAGCAGCAGCAGCATCGATTGTGGTTCTCATTATTCCAGAAAGTCCATTATAGAAGGTTCTGAACTTGTAGCCACTTTGGAATCTCATGGTGAGGACATTTCCGGAGTAAATCTTTGTACCTTTCCCAAGCTTCGCAGAGGGATTCTGAATCTTGTTGTACAAAGGATGTGATGTCATTCCTCAATTTTCCGGTTCTGGCTGGTGGAAAGTACTTTGCAAGAAATTTGGTGGCTAAAGTGTTCCAAGTTGTGATAGAACCTGCTGGTAGTGAATGTAGCCAAGCTTTAGCTCTGTCCTTCAGGGAATATGGAAAAACTCGCAGTCTCATTGCTTCTTCTGATGCTCTGTTGTAGTTAAAGTGCCGCAAACTTCCAGGAAGTTGCTGATGTGGGATTAGGATCTTCAGTTGCATTCCCCCCGAACTGAACTGACTGCTGAATCATCTGAATGCATGTTTTGATGTCACACGCATTTGCTGGTAAGGGAGGAAGTACAATACAGGAAATGAGTCTATCAACCACCGGAATGTTCTGTCTCGAATGGGAATGGTGGTTGCAACGTTCAAAGGTTCAGGTTCCATGTTGACTAAAGCTTCTTGGCCTTCTCGCCTTTCCCTTCTCAACTGTCTGATGGTTCTTTCAATTTCTGGGTCAAGCGGTCGGAGTTCAAAGCTTCTGGTTCGTCTCATGAAGTTTCTGAGAACCTGAAACACAAGAAAACAAAAACAATAAGTAAAAAGAAATTAGATACAAGTAAGGTATCTAACCCCTAAACTAATAGTAAAAGATAAATAAGTCCCCGGCAACGGCGCCAAAAACTTGACCGGCGTAAACACACACGTATAACGCAAGCGCACGTATCGTTCAAGTAGTATAAAAATATCGATCCCACGAGGACTTAATATCTAAACTATTAATTTTATGAGGTCAAATGATTACTAATATCTAACAAGTTGATTGATTGATTTGAAATGGTGACGATTCTAAATTTAAAAGCAAGTAAATAAAATTGTCGAAAATAGGTTTAAGAAAATTCAATATTAAAAACTATCTAGGGTTGTGATTTCTTCCAATATCATTTTAAAGATGAAGTGGTTATCTTAAAGTTGGGTAATATATTGATTTATTAACCTGGAACACTAAATTATGTGTAAGCCTCTGTCGATGGTCAGACACAAATACCCAGTTTAACCAATTGAACCATATGTCTATGTCAACCAAATTGAAGAGGTTAGGTGTCCTTATGCCCCCCCTACCCTTCCTTCCTTAGGTCCCCTGTTCTCAACCTATTAATATATACCTCCAGGGGTGGAGTCTATTCTAACCCCTCCTTCCTAGTTCCTCTTTTCATTTTCCAATTTATTAGTTGAGTTCTCTCTACCCACTTTATCTCCGCTAACCCTCTTTCCGCTCACAAGGATCTACCCCTATTCGGTCTCATTTTCCTTGTAACGAAGATAAATCTATTAACTAATGAAACTATCTACATTCCTAACTTTATAGACGTAAATACTGAAGTTTTACTTTTCTCTAATCTCCGTGGTTATATTGTTTCCTCCGTCTTAACGGCTTTAAGCCATCATCTAAAGTCGCTCAGAGTGGCCATTTGTTCATTACTTATTACTTCCGATTTTAATCCAGTTATAAGTTTAAGTTCCAATTATGATTACCCCCGCCGACAGTATATTCTATCCTGTAATAAATCTATTAAAGGGTTATCTATCCTCAAGGAAGATCGTTGGGCATTAAGTCTCAAGGTCTTAAACCAAAACCCTATGTTAGTTCATTTTAGATTTGCCAGTTCAATTTTATTAATGCCAGTTATATAAAAAAAGCATTAGATTAAGACTCAAAAATAAACCTTTATATACCCAAACTATATTTAACCCCTTATAAAACCGTTGATATTGGATTTCATCACAACCCCAGATAACTGGCTTAGTTACGACACATATTTACAGGTAGTAAAAACTTGAAATAAAAGACATAAAGTAAAAATGCGGTAAAGTAAATACTGAAAGTAAATTACAATAAAATAAAATGCTAAGTAAAATGAATTACTTTTACTACTACTAATTTAGATATCTCCCATAATATAATATATAAATTGTGATAACATTACCAAACCAGCCATATAGGCGGTAACCTGATTTAAGTCAAATTAGTCCCAACCGGCCATTAAGGCGGTAAAGGTTTGGTGGTTAAAAAGATTGTCATGAACTTGCATATAGGCGGTAAGAAAGTTTAATTACCAACCGACCAATCTGGCGGTATCCTTGATTAGTCAGGTTAAAACCAGATTAAAATGAATTACCAACCGACCAATATAGCGGTATCCTTTTTAAGTCAATATTTTAAATAGTGAATATATTATATTTAAGGAAGATTAATCTAAATAGCAATAGTAAAAGAATTACCTTTCACCCTAGCTGGGGAAGTTACCTCCTCATTACTGAAAAGTAAAAACTGAAAAATTAAAGAAAGAAAAGTACTGTGCGTAAAAGTAAATTGCGGAAAGTAAAAACGGAAAAGTAAAGAAAAGAAAGTGCGAAAACTGAAAATTAATTACTGAAAACTAAAAAATAACAAACTAGATACAATCTTCTTATTTATTCATTAAGAATTTCAAAGAAGAAAGTATGAATTTACAAATGAAATGGCTTGGTATTTATAGGCAAAATTTTGCCACCATCAAATCATCAATCAATTTCTCCACCAAATCCATTATTAATTCTCCACTAATTACTCCACCAAATCCATAATTGCTCCACTAATTGCTTATCTTATTTGGTGGTGATTTGATAATTTTTATTAATTATTTATTAATTAAATTTTGCTTTGAAAATGATTGTAATGACTTTTAATAATTACACTCCACACACTTCTGGATTGTTCATCAATTTCGGTCATGAATTCTTCAGAATTAGAAAATATTTTCTCTTTGAAAGTTGTAGATCTTTGAGTCTTCTTTATCTGGCACTTGAATCAGCTCAATCCGATATATGAGTAAGAAGTTATGCCCAAAATACGACAGATGCGCAAAACTAGAATTTCCAAAACTGCACTTCGTCAAAACGCTCTTTCAAGTTTCCAATCTCCAAAATTAATATATCAAGTCCAATAATTGCCCTTATTTGACCCATATTTCATCCGAAATGATTTCATTGAGACCCGATATTATTTTATCTGCAAAATAAACTAAAACACATCAAAACATTCATCAAACCCGAGAAACTAAACAAAATATTAAGTTAAAGGGGCGGTAAATATTGATATATTTTCCGCTCATCAATAAATACCTACACCTCACTTGTTTCATGATTTCATCTAATATGGTATAGTTCAAATTGTTGTTTGTTTTGACTTTCATGTTCATGGTACGGTTTCTCATGATAATCTCATGATTTGAAAATCATGAATTTTGGAGGGTTTTTTAAATCATGGATTTGGTGGTTGCCATGGTTTTAAAATTTTATATTCCTAAAATATTCTTAATAAAATTTTAAAATATCATTTATACCCTATTAAATATATTATACAAATAAATAAAAATATTTAAACTATTAAATATATTAAATTAATAAACAAAAAAGACAATTCTAACCTATTAAATATATTATATTAAGAATGTGATTTTTCATATTTGTTATCTATTGTGTACATTACTTTTTATTATAATTTATTGATTTTAGATTAATGGGTGATCATTTGATATAATAACTTTTTATGTCTTTCATTAAATCTATTTTTCGAACAAAAAAATTGAATTTAATATGAATTTTTGTGTTTGAAAGTATTTTAGTAATTTTATAAATTTTGGAACAAACCATACCATCAAACCAAAAAAATTAAAAATAAATTATTTAATCATATATATAACATATTCTCAAACATGATAACGGTAATTACAGTACAATATCATATCATACCATACATTACTAAATCACGATGCACTTCATCCAAACAATGTGTAAGTCGCGAATCATGCAATTGGGTCTAAATAAGGAGGTTGTATATCATGTGCCGGCAGGCCCGGCCCTTGGACAGTGCCACAAGGGCTGCTGTCCAGGGCCCAAGGCCAAAAAACTGAAAAAGGCACCAGCTGATTGAAAAAAAGGGCACCAACCGGCAACTTATTGAAAAAAAGGGCACCAACATGAGAACCCATTTGCATCAGCAGCAGTAACAGCGCCATTGGCAGAGTCGAGAGTTGCATTCGAGGAAGCACGAACTTGAAAGAAGCGGTGGTGTTTTAGCCGCGTTTTGAACTTCAAAGAAGAAAAAGAAAAGAGAAGTGGGTGTCGAAAGAAAGGGGTTTCTTTGTTTTCTTTTTTCTCATCTCATAAGTCATAATTCAGGTGATGTTTCTTTCCATTTTTTTTATAATTTTATGTTTATGTTTATGTTCCAAATTGCAGATTTGCATTGCTGTAAGGTTTAGTTTCCAATTTGTTTATGTTTTCAAATTGCAGTAAGGTTTAGTTTTTTTCAAAAAAGAAATTAAACTATTTCCGGTTCGTATTTGGAAGTAGCTCATGTTTATATGGGAATTGATCAATTATTTCATGATTTATTTGTAGATTGATTCAGTTCGGATGATAATTCAAAAGAGAGTCAGTATTTGGTTTGCTTGAATTCATGTGAATTTTTTTATTTCCATATATGCGTGTGTTTTAAATATTGTTTGATTATTTTTCTTATTCTGGATCCAATATTTATTTTCAGTGTTGAATTGAGATAAGAATTTTTTTTATATCATGTGTAGGTAATTTTTCCAAACAAATTATTGAAGTCATGTCTTTTAGGAAACAACTCTCTGGTAATATGAAAAGGAAAAAAAAAGCAAAGGATAATGAAATTGCTGAAAAGTTAAGAGGATCTCTTAATAAATTTTTCTCTACAAAGAATGAGTCGGTTGAAAATTTGAGGGAAAATGATGTTGGTGAAGAGTCACAAAATTGTTGGGGAGTCTCATGATCATGAAATGGTGGTTATGATGGTGGTGATTTAGAAGAAAATGGTGGTGATATGGATTTAAATGTTTCTGATGATCATCTTGGTGTAGAGGAAAATATTGAATCTCCCGAACCTACATTCCATTTAAACATTTATGATCCAAGAAATTGGGATGGTCTTAATGCAGAAATGAGAGCCTTACTTGTAGAAAATGGACCAATTCGAGAAACTAATCTCACTTACCCTAAAGACAAACTCTCTAGAAAATTTTCCTCACACTACTGTGATCGAAAATTACCAACGGTGTGAAATTTATGATAGGAAATGGCTCGTGTACTCAAAAGAGTTGGATAAAATCTTTTGCTTTTTTGTTGTAAATTGTTTAAAACAATTGCCTCAAAAAGCGAGTTAGCAAAAGATGGAATTAGTGATTGGAGACATCTCGGTGTGAAACTTGATCAACATGAAAAGAGTAAAGAGCGTCTCACTAATTCGAGAACTTGGGTTGAGTTGAAACGTAGATTGACAAAAAATCAGACAATTGACAAAGAATTTCAAATGCGAATCAAGAAAGAGACAAATCATTGGAAACAAGTGATGCTTAGAATTATTGCTGTTGTGAAATGTTTAGCCATACGTAATATAGCATTTCGTGGAACAAATGAAAGACCTTGTAGGCATTGCATTTTCGCATGTGAAACCGATGAGGAGTCTTATTTGGAGACAACTACCTTTTGAGTCACGGAAGCCGCGGGGGGAAACGGATATCGGAAGGGGAAATTCAGAATAAACAAGCTCACTGTCTTCGTTAGTGCTGCGTTCGCTACCTCGTTCGAACGGAAAACAGATTGCGGGCGTTCGTGTCGCGTTCGAGGACGAGGACGCCCGAACGGTCAACGGTTGTGTCGGTAATTCTGGTTTTGCTGCTAGCCTCACATCAGCCCATTTAGCTCCCCAAAGCCCATAAAACACATCCCAAATTAAATAAATAAATATTAATTTAAATATTAAACATTAAAATAAAATATTTAAACCATTTACCAATTAAAATAAACAATTACCAACTTAAAATATAATCATACCAAATTAAAATCAATCCTAACCAATTAAGCCAATCATATATTTGACTTCCTAATCTAATAAGATACTTACCAATATAAAATATTTGTATTCCTCTAACCAACACAAATTAAATATTACAACTTCCTAATTTAAAATATTTTATCCCCCCTCAATCTTGTGTATACCTTTCTCATCTCTCCTAATTTGGAAACAAGATCTCTTCATTGTGAGAAAATGTGAAACCCTAGCCATCTTCTATATAAACAACCTCTACCCAAAGCCATTCCTCATGTCCACAAAACACAAATCACGCCCAAGCTTTGACACAACCTAATTCACACCCAAATTCTCCCGAAATCTCTCTAGACTCTCTCTACACAACCGAGAGACTAAACACAAAAGAGAAAACACTTCACACATACACAAAAGAAAACAAAGAAACCACCACAAGCCACCACCCTCCATAGTTGAATCCAAAGCACCAACAGCCACCATAGCCGAATCCATAACACACCAAACTCACCCTTAGCCGAATCCTAAGACACGCCTAAACAACCTCCTAAATTACCTTAAAACAACAGCCCAAATCCTTAAAAAAACAGTAACATAAAAATTGCATAGATAATCTTAAAAATAATCACATATAATTGCACTAAGAACCCACACAACTTGGAATATTTCATTGAAAACGTTAAAACAGGTAGCCCGTGCAGTGAGCAGCAAGACCGAGGCCGAATAGGAGCAGAACGGAGTTCGAACCGCAAGAAAAACAGTAAAGACAACGAACGAGAACAGTGAACCAGTGAACCAGAAAAATTGCAGAGCTTTACCCCTTTTTCGATATTCGTGGAACGCGAGTCCGAGAGACAGCTTAAAAGGTTAGACCTGAGGGTACCTTTCCATTAGTTTATATTCATTTTTTATTGAATTCTATTCGCATGAGAGTCGTTTATGGATGCATGTTGTGGTCTTTGAGTAGATAAATATGCATGAATTATGAGATGTATATGTTGTGGGTATTGGATGAATGAGAGATGTGTCAACTCTCGCGGTATATCGGATGGAAACCCGGACATAAATTTCATAGCCGATTCCGAATGGACGGTAATATGATCTGTACTCGAGCCACAACTCCACGTACCGCTTGGGTAAACGGCATCATCTTTCTTTTGTTTTGTGTTGCTCTTGTTTATTTAGTTTTCTTTACTTGAATTCAATATGTTGTTTATTTATGCATGATTCAATCAAGCGCATGGGCTTAGTGAGTTAGTCCAAAGGTCCTCCATTTGGGAGACAAAGAGCCGAAAAGGCCACCTTTGTGACAATACTTCACCGCGCCGGTTGATGTGTGTTCGGTTGGATGCGAGATACGTTCAATCGAGCATACCTAGTTTGATATGATTGTCTTTGTGTTTGTATGTATGATGTGATGTGACGCGCATGTGCTTAGTATGTTGGTCTAAAGGTCCTCTCTTTGAGAGATCAAGAGCCCCCAAAAGGCCACCTTTGCGGCAGTACTTCGCCGCGCCCCTTTATTTTGATGTTTATGCATTTTTTCCCATTTCATGCATCAGGTCTGTTCCCGTTCGAACGCGTTTACGAACGCAACTCGAACGCGCATGCATTTTTGCCTTATCATGCATCAGGTCTCATTTCCGTTCGAACGCGTTATCAAACGCCATACGAACGTGAGCATTCTGTTTCATTTCCGTTCGAACGCGTTAACAAACGCCATACGAACGTGAGCATTCTGTTTCATTTCCGTTCGAACGCGTTTACGAACGCTACTCGAACGTGAGCATTCTGTTTCATTTCCGTTCGAACGCGTTTACGAACGCTACACGAACGTGCACACACTGAACTGAGTCTGTCTTATTATATTCATGCATAATTGCCTCTTGGTTGATCTTTCTTATGCAAATATGTTAATGTATTACAATTCATATGCTTACGTCATGATAACATTTGAGTAATATTTCTTACGGTATATCGGATGGAAACCCAGACGTAAATTCCGTAGCCGATTCCGAATGGACGGTAGTGCGGTCTGTACTTGGGCTACAATTCCACGTACCGCTTGGAAAAATGTCCATATGTGTGCTTGTATGGTTAATATGTGTGCTGGTGTTTTCCTGAATGTGATATGCAAATAAAGTTGTATGTTCGTTGCTATCTTGATATATGTTAAGCATGCAATTTTAAATGTGAAATATATGTGAAATGCGTACATGAAGTTTATTTTGCATATAAGAATGTAGAAGCATGACACTCTTGGAAATAAGTGTTACTTAAGCTTGATTAAATTATTACATGAATCCTTTCATTACAAGTGACATAAGTAAGGGACCGTTCTGAACCCAATGGTTTGAGGTCTTCCCTTGCGAGGGTTGAGTGCGGCCTTAAATCTCATTTTCCCGGTTCACACCGGGTGGCGACTCCATTACTCTCCGGTTTAGTTCCCCGTGGCTACTCCGTACTCCCAACTAGGCAGCGAGCCTATGAACAGCATGCGTCGTCAGGTTCTGTTGTCCACAGTCTGGCGACTCCACTGGGGATAGAGAATCGGCCCCGAATATTGTCTTGTAATGATTGGATTTATGTTTTAATTGACCGTGTCTATATGGATCAAGTGAGGGTTTAATCAAAGGAATTTTTAGGCTAGGTAATGGTTGGTGTCTTCCTTCATTCACTACCTTTCTAGAAGGAAAAGCTGTGAAGGCACCTAGATAGCCATCTACTCGTAGCCTATTGTGATGGACTAATTTGGAGGACTCGTTGTTTATTCCTGACAACAAGCGATAAGAGCCTAAGAGGCTTGGGTATTTAAGTGAGCCTCGCTCCACCTTCCCTCTGGGGGATCTACAACGGGAAATCCATTTGACAGTCCGTCACACACCATAGCTCATTGGCACGTACCTTAGTGTATAAAAAAGGGTGCGCTCACTTGGTTGCTCGAACCCTTGAGTGGGGAGACCTAGTTGTGGGCCATCCTTCGCCGGTGAGAGCCTTTGTCTATGCTCTTACTAACCCACCTATAGACCGGGTTGGCTAAAGTAACAATTATTTCCTTGAATATGTGCTTGTGGACCATCCTCATTTGGATGCAGTTGGACTATTGTCAAAAATGCGGGCTTGTTGGGCCATTTAAACTGGGGCAAGTTCGTACTGTATGACTAGTAGGCCCAAGGCTTCTGAAATGTTGATGGGCCGTTATGTAAAAAAAATTATCATGTTATGTTTGCATCATCTTTTATGCTTGTGTTTGGGAACATCGTTGTTTGGATCCATTTGGACCATTTATCATGGGATATGGGCTTGTTGGGCCATTTAAACTGGGACAAGAACACATCTCATGACGATTGGGCCAAAAGGCTTCTAAATAACAATGGGCCATTTTATGATTGTGTTCGGAATATTATCATTTGGATTTAGTTGGGCTCTTTGCCATAAGACATGAACTCGTTGGGCCATTTAAACTGGGACGGGTTCACCCTTATGACAGTTGTCCCAAAAGCTTCTAAAATGATAATAGGCCGATTTGTTTGAGAATTTTATTTGATTTAATATATGTTATATACTTCTTATGCGCATCATGCATACATACATCATGTTAACCCTTGTGTTCTGAAAGCCATCATAGATTCCCGTTGGGTTAGAAAAAAGGGAAGACTCACCAAAATACTGAGAACAGACATGAGTGAATCAGATACTGAGGTATCCCGGATAGATCAGTTGGAAAGTGGCTTCGCCAAGATTACTGAACATTTGCAAGCCTTGACTGCTGCCATGACAAATATGGCTGTGCCCCGTGCTGGGGGAAATTCTGAGAATGTAAGGCGCGAGGAGCCTCCGAATGGGTTGGGGGATGATATCCCCGCTTTTGATGATGATAAAACAGAGTATGCAACAGACAGAGTGATTGGGTCTCAGGCCGAGTTACAGAAACTCAAGGATCAGGTTGAATCCGTTACCCGCAAGATGAGGGGTAAGAATGAAGAGTTGTTAGATTATGAGGCAATGACGTTCGGAGAACAGCTGCCAGCTCAGTTTAAAATACCGGACATGGCCAAGTTTAATGGGAACGGAGACCCGAGGGTCCATCTGCAGCAATATGTCTCAGTCATGAGTTCAATGGGCCTATCACAGCGCCAAGTCCAAAAGATGTTTGGGATGTCACTCGAGGGGGCACCTGTGGTTTGGTATCATAGCCTTGGGAAGAAGGTTAAGGAAGATTGGAAGGAACTAGCTGATGCTTTTCTGAAGCAGTATGTTACAGACTTAGAAATTGACTTGTCACTCCGTGATTTGGAGAACACTAAGCAGAAGCCGGAAGAAAGCTTCAAGGAGTATGTAGACCGCTGGAGAAGCCAGCTTCTGAAAATGCAGACTCGGCCCTCTGAGAAGGACCAAATCAAAATGATCATCAGGGCACCAAGCCCTCTATTTATGGAAAACTGAGGAGAATGACTTCGATGATTACTGATTTTCGACAGCTGATGGAGACAGTTATGGATATTGAGGAGGAGGAAGCCGAAAACAGAAAGTCCTATGGCCAGAACAGACGGACTTTTGGGGGGTATTCTGAGACTAAGCCCGCTACTGTCGAGGTTGCTGCCATCAGGAACCGGCAATTCTCCAACCTTGGTAGACCTTTGTCGAAGGTATTTGAAAAGTTACAGGGACATGGAATCTTGAAACCCTTAGAAGGCAAGCCACTTCCGCACCCCCCACCACCACACATAAATGTGAACCTTTATTGTCACTTCCACCAGCTACATGGCCATGACACCGACAACTGCACCCGCCTCAGGCATGAAATTCAAGATCTCATAGATTCCCATAAAATACCCAACCCATGAAAAGAAACCCTCAACCATCGAGCTTCTTACATGGATGACAGTGAAGAACCATGGGCCGAAGGAGAAGGCAGTACTGAGGATGATGGAGATGTTCCTCCTAGTCTATTTGATCCAGTTTTTTTTAATGACATTGATTTTGTTACTTGTTCGAACTCTTTTCCTCAACAATAATAAAGACATTCATTTCGCTGAAACTCTTCTGCAATATGAGTATATTTGAGAAAAGTATTCAACCTTGGTACTATGGAATCCAGTGATGAACACGGGGAACCTTCGAAATAAGCAAACAGAAAAGATAAGATAGACATTCAGAAATGGGAAATAGAGCCAGTGAAGATATCAGACTTGGAAGGGAATTAGTTCACCGAGCCGATCAACATAGACAGATTGAAGAGATAGCTTGTCTGAGGAAGAGAAGGCTAAGCAGTCACCAGGAGAATTGACAGAAGACCTAACCCGACGGGATAGGAAACCCAATCATGCATGCATGCATACCCATAACATATTCGCATCCCTTTTTGTGTTTGTTCTGTTTTGTAATAACAGGTTGCAAAGGAGAAAAAGAGAAAGCGTCAAAGACAAACCAATCAGGAACAGTGACAACACAATATCAGTCTGGAGGCGAGGCCCATATCAGTTTCAGTCTTGGGGATGAGTCCCAGGGGCGAGGCCCATATCAGTTTCAGTCTTGGGGATGAGTCCCAGGGGCGAGGCCCATATCGGTATCAGTTGGGGGCGAGGCCCATATCAGTTTCAGTCTTGGGGATGAGTCCCAGGGGCGAGGCCCATATCAGTTTCAGTCTTGGGGATGAGTCCCAGGGGCGAGGCCCATATCGGTATCAGTTGGGGGCGAGGCCCAATCAGTTTCAGTCTTGGGGATGAGTCCCAGGGGCGAGGCCCATATCAGTTTCAGTCTTGGGGATGAGTCCCAGGGGCGAGGCCCATATCGGTATCAGTCTGGGGGCGAGGCCCACTTCAACATCAGTATCAGTGGGACGAATCCCGAGGGTCGAGGCCCATATCAACATCAGTCTGGGGGCGAGGCCCATGTCAGTAGCAGTTGGGGCCGAGGCCCACTTCAACATCAGTTTCGGGGATGAGTCCCAGGGTCGAGGCCCACATCAAACACAGTTTGGGAATGAGTCCCAGGGACGAGGCCCATATTACATCAGATCAGTTCTGCCGAGAATGGCACTCCGAGAATGGAGATATAGTCCGGGAATGGGCAGTTCAAGAATGAACAAGTCGGAAATGACACTCCGAGAATGGAGATATAGTCCGGGAATGGACAGTTAGAGAATGAACAAGCCGAGAATGGCAATCCAAGAATGGAGCAGAGTTCAAGAATGAACAAGTCGGAAATGACACTCCGAGAATGGAGATATAGTCTGGGAATGGGCAGTTCAAGAATGAACAAGTCGGAATGACACTCCGAGAATGGAGATTTAGTCCGGGAATGGACAGTTCGAGAATGGACCACCTTACAGTAACGGTTCGGGAATGGACCACCTCACGATAACAGTTCGGGAATGGACACCTTATAGAAGCACGGTTCGGGAATGGACCACCTCACGATAACAGTTCGGGAATGGACACCTTACAGAAGCACGGTTCGGGAATGGACCACCTCATGATAACCGTTCGGGAATGGACACCTTACAGAAGCACGGTTTGGGAATGGACCACCTTACGGCAACGGTTCGGGAATGGACCACATCACAACACGGTTCGGGAATGAACCAGGGGTCGCAGCACCTCTCCACCCAAATCAACTCAACACATGGTAAGTCAAGTGGCAGCTGGCGAGCCAGGTAAGTAGAAATGCATTGCATAACTTTGATAGGATTGTCACTGTTGCACATTACACAAGTCCCATCAAAGTGGGGGCGACTGTAGGCATTGCATTTTCGCATGTGAAACTCGATGAGGAGTCTTATTTGGAGACAACTACCTTTTGAGTCACGGAAGCCGCGGGAAACGGATATCGGAAGGGGAAATTCAGAATAAACAAGCTCACTGTCTTCGTTAGTGCTGCGTTCGCTACTTCGTTCGAACGGAAAACAGATTGCGGGCGTTCGTGTCGCGTTCGAGGACGCGTTCGAACGGTGTCGGTAATTCTGGTTTTGCTGCTAGCCTCACATCCAGCCCATTTAGCTCCCCAAAGCCCATAAAACACATCCCAAATTAAATAAATAAATTAATTTAAATATTAAACATTAAAATAAAATATTTAAACCATTTACCAATTAAAATAAACAATTACCAACTTAAAATATAATCATACCAAATTAAAATCAATCCTAACCAATTAAAGCCAATCATATATTTGACTTCCTAATCTAATAAGATACTTACCAATATAAAATATTTGTATTCCTAAACCAACACAAATTAAATATTACAACTTCCTAATTTAAAATATTTTGTCCCCCCTCAATCTTGTGTATACCTTTCTCATCTCTCCTAATTTGGAAACAAGATCTCTTCCTTGTGAGAAAAGGTGAAACCCTAGCCATCTTCTATATAAACAACCCCTACCCAAAGCCATTCCTCCTGTCCACACAACACAAATCACGCCCAAGCTTTGACACAACCTAATTCACACCCAAATTCTCCCGAAATCTCTCTAGACTCTCTCTACACACCCGAGACTAAACACAAAAGAGAAAACACTTCACACATACATAAAAGAAAACAAAGAAACCACCACAAGCCACCACCCTCCATAGTTGAATCCAATGCACCAACAGCCACCATAGCCGAATCCATAACACACCAAACTCACCCTTAGCCGAATCCTAAGACACGCCTAAACAACCTCCTAAATTACCTTAAAACAGCAGCCCAAATCCTTAAAAAACAGTAACATAAAAACTGCATAGATAATCTTAAAAATAATCACATATAATTGCACTAAGAACCCACACAACTTGGAATATTTCATTGAAAACGTTAAAACAGGTAGCCCGTGCAGTGAGCAGCTTCGACTGGGTTCCAGCCCTCGTTAAATATTATTTTTTAAACATGTTTTCGTAATAAAAAAATGCACATTTTGAACATTCGCACCGGGCACCTAAAAATTCAGGACCGGCCCTGTGTGCCGGGTGTATATGTCATCTCTCTCACAGCAGGCATATGACATAATTTTCGCTAAATAGGAGTGGTACCCGGACCGTGTTTTATACTTTTCCATTCAAAAGTCTATATTGTATATTTTGTTTTTTATTAAAATTATATAGAATAAGTTATTGACTCAAACTATACAGATGAGCATTTACCAATGGTATGATATTAAATATTATTTAAAAATATATAGGTTATTAATTTCGTTTTTCCAGGTAAAAATATTGACACTAGTACATGACTCATACTTTGTGCGGGTTGAACATATATTTTAAATATTGATCTTATAAATATTTCGGATCTTGTCGGTTTTATAGTCTAAATGTGACAATTGATTTACTTACATGTGATATTTAAGTCACATTCATTTATCTCTCAATTTTCAAATAATATTTATAATTCAGTGTGTAAGAGTTAATAGTTAGAGTCTGCATCCTAAAACACAATATATAATAAAAAATTCATGAAATAAAAAACTTATAAAAATAATTCAAAATAAAATTACAAATAATAATAGACCCATAATCCAAAAAATAGTCAGGTTTTGTGGGCGGCTACTATTTATGTTTCTTATTTTAATATAAATAATATTTTTATATTCTAATAAGCTTTTTAATTTTAATTTTATGATTTTAGAATGAAAATATTAATTATAGAGATTATGTGTCACATATATTTATTATTTTAATATAATATTATACTATATATTCTTATTATAACAGGTAATAAAAAAATTAATTGTCGAGATTATGTGTCATGTGACGCTATTAAAAAGTTTAAAACTATTGAACTATATATATGTGTGTGTATTATTTGCCGAATTATTTGTGATATTATTAAAAATTTAATCGGATATTATAATATATTTTCTTGTTATAATATGATTTTTATTTAATATATTTATTAATTTAATAATGTTTTTTTAATTATAATATGATATTATAATATATTTTCTTATTATAATTTAATTTTTATAAAAGTATAATATATATTTGTATTGTAGTAGGTTTTTTTTATTTAATACAAAATTAATTGTAAATATATTTTAATTTTATAATAAAAAATGTATTGTATATATTAATTGTAGACATTAAATGTCACATTTTTTGTTATGTTAATGAGAGATTATAATATATTTTATTCTTATAATAAGTTTCTTTATTTTAATTTTATAATAATAAATAAAATATTAATTAATTTATTTCTTACTTTAATAGTAGTTTATGTTTTATATTGTAATAGGTTTCTCGTGTTAATAATTTATTATCTTAAATTTATAACTTAATAAAAAAAATAATTGTATAGATATTTTAATTTTATAATTTAATAATAATAAAAATATTTGTAGAGATTGGGTTAAATGTAGATAATTTAATATTTTTTTAATAAGATAGTTTAATATGTTTTCTTGTCATAATATAATTCTTATAAAATTATAATATGTATTTTTATTATAACATAATTTGTATTTAATATATTTATTAATTTAGTTTTATAACTTTAATATGAAGTCGTCATGTGGCGTGATGAGGAGACTTAAAATTATTTAATTTTAAGACATTAGGTGTGATGTGATACTATTAGAAAATTTAAAAATATTGGACTATATATATATATATCTATATATATATATATATATTGCTGAATTATCTGTGATATTATATACAAATTAGTCGAATAATATAATATATTTTCTTGTTATAATATGGTTATTATTTAACAGATTTATTAATTCAATTTTATAATTTAATAGTATTTTTTAATTATAATATGATAATATAATATGTTTTATTATTATAATATAATTTTTATAAAATTATAATATTATTATAAATATGTAGTATGGTCCTCACTACTTTAATCTTTATATTGTATAATTTAGATAATTATTTTATTATTTTTGTAACTTATCTCATATTAAATATGGATAATTATCTCCCCATAACTCCTCCTTATAAATACAAAGAAACCATTTGTAGTTTTTATTCATTCAGAATTAATAAGAAAATCCAGCAACTTTCAATATATCATCTATTCTTCTATTTCTCTATTATTTTATAACAAATATGTATTTGATTATAATATGTATTTTATTTAATATAAGAAATTAATTGTAAAGATAATTTTTTAATAGATTTATTAATTTAATTTTATAACGTGAATATAAAGTTGCTATATGACGCGATAAAAAGACTTAAAAATATTTAACTTTTATATATATACCCATATGATACGAATTGCCTTGTTTTAGGAATTATATGAGAATTAGCATTAATGGGTAATGCATTTGTTTGAATTGCTATAATTTTGTTCATTATTAAAACTCCTTTAGCAAAGAAAATTCAAAAGCATTGACTTGGTCTTGTATTAGCGTTCATAATTTTCAATTATTTGAAAAAGATTATTCAATTACAATATACAATTTTGTAGTCTTTTTAGTTAGTTTCCTTTCATTTTCACAATGTGACATTTTTCTTTCGAAACTTTGAAATTAATACATTGATTCAATTTGAAACTTCTATATCCATCACTAAGTTGACATTTAGAGCACTACTTCTTCAACAAGTAATGAGAATGGACTTGTTTGGGAATTTTAGAAATTAATTAATGGCATTTAGGGATTATACAATCCGTAAGTGATGCTGGAATGGCAACGAACTGGCGGGCTTTGCCATAGCTGGTCAGGACAATACTTTTTTTAAAAAAATTAGTTATTATTATTTATAAACAAATAAATTATTTCAATATTTTTAGTGTTTATTGGATTCAAGATTAAAAAAATTGAGTTATAAATAATATATATATATATATATATATATTTAAAAATAAAAATTAATTTTAATAATAAAAATCGAGCATGAGTCGGGCTCGAGCTTTTCTGTCATCCCTTCAATTAAGTAGTTGAACTGCTAGATTATATGGGAGATAGAGATACCTACCAAAGTGCTCACTAAATAAAAATGTTATAATAAAATTTCTTATCAGAATTATAGATGATTTTTCGTCCCGAACCTCAAATTTTATTTTAAAAATATTGATTCTCGTATCAAGATTGAATTTTCATCCTAAATTAAAAAAATTGATTGAGATTTAAGATGATTTTAATTTTGAATCACAATGGAGATGAAATTAGAGATTTATATTACTACCATTCCTTTTGGATTTAAATTATTTTTGTCCAAACACCATGCATCATAATTACTGTAAAATGTGAAGCCTTGTCATCCGTTGGATAAGGGACACGTGGCGCAATCTTTGCCGTTGTCCCAATTACTTCATTTGCCAATCATATATAACAGGGTGCTTAGGTTGAAAATTAGAAAGGTTTTTCACTTAATTGTTTTTCCTTATTTTTGGGCTAAGTTGTAGGCACTGCATTTTTACACATGAACCCGATGAGGAGTCTTATTTGGAGACAACTACCTTTTGAGTCACGGAAGCCGCGGGAACGGATATCGGAAGGGGAAATTCAGAATAAACAAGCTCACTGTCTTCGTTGGTGCTGCGTTCGTTACTTCGTTCGAACGGGAAACAGATTGCGGGCGTTCGTGTAGCGTTCGAGGGAGCGTTCGAACGGTGTCGGTAATTCTGGTTTTGCTGCTAGCCTCACACCCAGCCCATTTAGCTCCCCAAAGCCCATAAAACACATCCCAAATTAAATATTAAATATTAAATTAAATATTAAACATTAAATAAACATTTAAATCATTTACCAATTAAAATAAACAATTACCAACTTAAACTAAAATCATGCCTAAATTAAACAAATCACATACTAAATCAAAATATAATCATACCAAATTAAAATCAATCATAACCAATTAAAGCCAATCATATATTTGACTTCCTAATCTAATAAGATATTTACCAATATAAAATATTTGTATTCCTAAACCAACACAAATTAAATATTACAACTTCTTAAATAAAATATCTTGTCCCCCCCTCATCTGTGTTATACCTTTCTCATCTCTCCTAATTTGGAAACAAGATCCCTTCCCTTGTAAACCCTAGCCATTCTCTATATAAACAACCCCTAACCAAGGCCATTGGGTTTCGAGACACAACACAATTCACACCCAAGCTCTCTCGAAATCTCTCTAGACTCTCTCTACACACCCAAAACAGACAAAAAGAAAACACTTCATACCACACGAAAAGAGAACAAAAGAACCTCAACCATCTCCTCCATAGCCGAATCTACCACAGTAACCACCCTATCACCACCGAAACTACAAGCACCAAACAATCCCTATCATCACCGAAACCAACAAACACAGCAGCCCAAAACCCTTAAAAACAGTAACTTAGAAAACTACATAGATAATCTTAAAAATAATCACTTTTAATTGCACTAAGAACCCACACAACTTGGAATAGTTCTTTGAAAACATTGAAACAGGTAGCCCGTGCAGTGAGCAGCAAAACAGGAGCCGAATAGGAGCAGAACGGAGTTCGAATCGTAAGCAAAGCAGCGAAACAGTGAGCTAGGACTTGAACCAGCGGACCAGAAAAGTTGCGGAGCTTTACCCCCCCTTCGATCTTCGTGGAACGTGAGTCCGAGAGACGGCTTAAAAGGTTAGACCTGAGGGTATCTTTCACACTTATTCTCATTTTACTTTCTGGTCATTTATTTTGATTATATTTTCTGTATTTGTGATATCTGTTGTGTGTATGATGTATGTTGTGGGTATTGGATGAATGAGAGATGTGTCAACTCTCGCGGTATATCGGATGGAAACCCGGACATAAATTTCATAGCCGATTCCGAATGGACGGTAATATGATCTGTACTCGGGCCACAATCCACGTACCGCTTGGGTAAACGGCACCATCTTTCTTTTGTTGTGTTGCTCTTGTTTATTTAGTTTGCTTACTTGAATTCAATATGTCGTTAGTTATGCATGATTCAACCAAGCGCATGGGCTTAGTGAGTTAGTCCAAAGGTCCTCCATTTGTGAGACAAAGAGCCGAAAAGGCCACCTTCGTGACACTACTTCGCCGCGCCGGTTGATGTATGTTCGGTTGGACGCAAGATACGTTCAATCGAGCATACTTAGTTTGATATTATTATCTTTATTTTCGTATGTATAAGTCAATCGAGCGCATGGGCTTAGTAAGTGTGATGTGAGATCCCCTATGGGGAGGGGCTAAAAGCCCCTTTTCCATGCTTTGCCGCGCCGGTTGACGTGTGTTCAGATTGGATGTGAGATGTGTTCAATCGGGCATACTTGGTTGATATGATTGGTTCTAGTCTTTACGTGTGACGTGATGCGCATGGGCTTAGCATGTTGGTCTAAAGGTCCTCTCTTTGAGAGATCAAGAGCCCCAAAAGGTCACCTTTACGGCAGTGCTTCGCCGCGCCCCTTTATTTTCTTTTATGTTTATTGCATCCTATTCATGCATCAGGTCCGTGTCCGTTCGAACGCGTTCACGAACGCAACTCGAACGCGCATAAATTTTGCCTTATCATGCATCATCAGGTCTCATTTCCGTTCGAACGCGTTTACGAACGCTACTCGAACGTGAGCATTCTGCTTCATTTCCGTTCGAACGCGTTTACGAACGCTACTCGAACGTGAGCATTCTGTTTCATTTCCGTTCGAACGCGTTTACGAACGCTACTCGAACGTGAGCATTCTGTTTCATTTCCGTTCGAACGCGTTTACGAACGCTACACGAACGTGCACACACTGAACTGAGTCTGTCTTATTATATCCATGCATAATTGCCTATTGGTTGATCTTTCTTATGCAAATGTGTCAATGTATTACAATTCGTATGCTTATGTCATGATAACATTTGAGTATTATTTCTTGCGGTATATCGGATGGAAACCCAGACGTAAATTCCGTAGCCGATTCCGAATGGACGGTAGTGCGGTCTGTACTTGGGCTACAATTCCACGTACCGTTTGAAAGTGCCATATGTGTGCTTGTATGGTCAATATGTGTGCTTGTATGGTCATATGTGTGCTTGTATGGTAATATGTGTGCTTGTATGTCAATATGTGTGCTTGTGTTTTCTTGATGTAAGTTTAAAATTCTTGCTATCTTGATATATGTTAAGCATGCAAATTTAAATGTAGATATATGTGAAAGCGTACATGAATTTTATTTTGCACATGAGAATTTAGAAGCATGATACTCTTGGAAATAAGTGTTACTTAAGCTTAGTTAAATTATTACATAAATCCTTTCATTACAAGTGACATAAGTAAGGGACCATTCCGAACCCAACGGTTTGAGGTCTTCCCTTGCGAGGGGTGAGTGCGGCCTTAAATCTTTGTCCCGGTTCACACCGGGTGGCGACTCCATGTTATTCAGTACTTCCCAAACTAGGCCGCGAGCCTAGGAACGGCGTCGCCCAGGTCCTGTGTCCCACAGTCTGGCGACTCCACTGGGGATAGAGAATTGGCCCCGAAATATTGTCTTGTAATGTTTGGATTTATGTTTTAATTGACCGTGTCTATAGTGGATAAAGTGAGGGTTTAATCAAAGGCATTTTTAGGCTAGGTAATGGTTTGGTGTCTTCCTTCATTCACTACCTTTCTAGAAGGAAAAGCTGTGAAGGCACCTAGATAGCCATCTACTTGTAGCCTTTGTGATGGACTAATTTGGAGGACTCGTTGTTTATTCCTGACAACAAGCGATAAGAGCCTAAGAGGCTTGGGTATTTAAGTGAGCCTCGCTCCACCTTCCCTCTGGGGGATCTACAACGGGAAATCCATTTGACAGTCCGTCACACACCATAGCTCATTGGCACGTACCTTAGTGTATAAAAAAGGGTGCGCTCACTTGGTTGCTCGAACCCTTGAGTGGGGAGACCTAGTTGTGGGCCATCCTTCGCCGGTGAGAGCCTTTGTATACTCTTGCTAACCCACCCATAGACCGGGTTGGCTAAAGTAACAATTATTTCCTTGAGTATGTGCTTGTGGACCATCCTCATTTGGATGCAGTTGGACTATTGTCAGAAATGCGGGCTTGCTGGGCCATTTAAACTGGGGCAAGTTCGCACCTTATGACTATTAGGCCAAAAGCTTCTGAAATGTTGATGGGCCACTTTGTAAAAATTTTTTATGTCATGTTTGCATCATCTTGCTTGTGTTTGGGAACATCGTTTTTGGATCCATTTGGACCATTGCCATGGGATATGGGCTTGTTGGGCCATTTAAACTGGGACAAGAACGTATCTTATGACGATTGGGCCAAAAGGCTTCTAAATAACAATGGGCCATTTTATGATTGTGTTCGGAATTTTATCATTTGGATTTAGTTGGGCTCTTTGCCATAACATGAACTCGTTAGGCCATTTAAACTGGGACGGGTTCACTCTTATGACAGTTGTCCCAAAAGCTTCTAAAATGATAATAGGCCGATTTGTTTGAGAAATTTATTTGATTTAATATATGTTATATACTTCTTATGCACATCATGCATACATACATTATGTTAACCCTTGTGTTCTGAAAGCCATCATAGATTCCCGTTGGGTTAGAAAAAAGGGAAGACTCACCAAGATACTGAGAACAGACATGAGTGAATCAGATACTGAGGTATCCCGGATAGATCAGTTGGAAAGTGGCTTCGCCAAGATTACTGAACAGTTGCAAGCCTTGACTGCTGCCATGACAAATATGGCTGTGCCCCGTGCTGGGGGAAATTCTGAGAATGTAAGGCGCGAGGAGCCTCCGAATGGGTTAGGGGATGATATCCCCGCTTTTGATGATGATAAAGCAGAGTATGCAATAGACAGAGTGATTGGGTCCCAGGCCGAGATACAGAAACTCAGGGATCAGGTTGAATCCGTTACCCGCAAGATGAGGGGTAAGAATGAAGATTTGCTAGACTATGAGACAATGAAGTTTGAGGAGCAGTTGCCAGCGCAGTTTAAGATGCCAGATTTGGCTAAGTTCAATGGGAATGGAGATCCGAGGGTGCATCTCCGTCAGTATGTGTCTGTTATGAGTTCAGTTGGCCTGTCTCAGCGCCAAGTCCAAAAGATGTTTGGGATGTCACTCGAGGGGGCACATGTGGTTTGGTATCATAGCCTTGAGAAGAAGGTTAAGGAAGATTGGAAGGAACTAGCTGATGCTTTTCTGAAGCAATATGTCACGGACCTGGAGATTGACTTGTCACTCCGTGACTTAGAAAATATCAAGCAGAAGCCGGAAGAAAGCTTCAAGGAGTATGTAGACCGCTGGAGAAGCCAGCTTCTGAAGATGAAGACTCGGCCCTCTGAGAAGGACCAGATTAAGATGATCATCAAAGGTACTAAGCCCTCAATTTATGGCAAGCTGAGGAGAATGACCTCCATGATTGTGGATTTCCGACAGTTGAGAGAGACTGTTATGGATATTGAAGAAGAGGAGGCTGAAAACAAAAGTTTATGGCCAGAATAAAAGAACTTTTGGGGGGCATTTTGAGACCAAGCCCACTACGGCAGAGGTCGCTACCGTCAGAAATAGGCGGTTCTCCAATCTTGGTAGACCTATATCAAGGGTGCTTGAGAAGTTGAAAGGACAAGGACTCCTGAAGCCTTTAGACCCTAGACCAATCCCAAACCCTGTGCCACACTACTTCGACCTGAGCCAATATTGCCACTTCCACCAGCAAAAAGGTCATGACACTGACAACTGCCCCCGCCTTAGGCATGAAATCCAAAACCTCATCGATGCTCACAAAATACCCGACCCAGAGAAAGAACAACCTGACACACACAGAAACCCTCTACCAAACTACCACTTTGTTCCACCACCCACCTACATGATCAACTCTGGCCTACCCGAAACCCTTGTCCTCCAAACTCTCAACCACCAAGCTTCATTACATGGGATAAGGGATGGACAATGATGAAGAACCATAGGCCGAGGAAGGAGGACTGCTGTTTCTCCTAGTTTATTCTTGCTTTTTAATAAAGACATTGATTTTGTTTACTTGTTCGAACCTTTTTTTTCTCACAATAATAAAGAGTTCATTTCGCTTACTTACCTGAATCTCTCTCTTCTGCAACATGAGTATATTTGAGAAAAGCATTAAAACTTAGTACTATGATACTCAGCGATATTTAGAACTCGGGGAATCCTCAACAAAAAGATGAGATAGCCATTCAGAAATAGGGAAATGGGGCAATGAGACTGTCAGAAGGGAATGAGTCCACCAAGCCGATCAATATGGAAAGAATGAAGCAATACTTTACCCGAGGGAGAGAAAACCGAGCAGTCACCAAGAGAATGGCAGAAGACCTAACCTAACGGGATAGGAACCCAATCATGCATGCATGCATACACGTAACATATTCGCATCCTTTTTGTGTTTGTTCTGTTTTGTAATAACAGGTTTCAGAGGAGAAAAGAGAAAGCGTCAAATGCAAGCCAACCAGAAGCAGTAACAGTACAGTAGCAGAGTTTCGGGAATGAATCCCAAGGGAATGAATCATAGGCCGAGGCCCACGTCGTCTGAATTTGGAATGAATCCAGGGAATGAATCCCAGGGTCGAGGCCCACATTCAGTATCAATCTGGGGGCGAGGCCCATGTCGTAGCAGTTGGGGCCGAGGCCCACTTCAGCAATCAGTTTTGGGATGAGTCCCAGGGTCGAGGCCCACACAAAACACAGTTTGGGAATGAGTCCCAGGGTCGAGGCCCACATTACATCACCGCATCAGCATTGTCGGGAATGGCATTCTGGGGGCGAGGCCCATATTACATCAGATCTTCTGCCGAGAATGGCACTCCGAAAATGAGCAACGGTTCGAATGGACCATCATCGCAACAATTCAGGGAACAACCCTCAGCTCAAAATGGGAACAAGACCCACGGGAACAAAACCCACCACTCAACAATTCAGGGAACAAGACCCTCAGCTCAAAATGGGAACAAGACCCACGGGAACAAAACCCAACACTCAACAATTCAGGGAACAAGACCCTCAGCTCAAAATGGGAACAAGACCCACGGGAACAAAACCCAACACTCAACAATTCAGGGAACAAGACCCTCAGCTCAAAATGGGAAACAACCCACGGGAACAAAACCCAACACTCAACAATTCAGGGAACAAGACCCTCAGCTCAAAATGGGAACAAGACCCACGGGAACAAAACCCAACACTCAACAATTCAGGGAACAAGACCCTCAGCTCAAAATGGGAACAACCCCGGGAACAAAACCCCCCAGCTCAAAATGGGAACAAGACCCTCAGCTCACTTCAGGAATGAACCAGGGGTCGCAGCACCTCACCACCAAATCAACGCAACTCAACACATGGTAAGTCAAGTGACAGCTGGCGAGCCAGGTAAGTAGAAATGCATTGCATAACTTTGATAGGATTGTCACTGTTGCACATTACACAAGTCCCATCAAAGTGGGGGCGACTGTAGGCACTGCATTTTTACACATGAAACCCGATGAGGAGTCTTATTTAGAGACAACTACCTTTTGAGTCACGGAAGCCGCGGGAAACGGATATCGGAAGGGGAAATTCAGAATAAACAAGCTCACTGTCTTCGTTGGTGCTGCGTTCGTTACTTCGTTCGAACGGGAAACAGATTGCGGGCGTTCGTGTAGCGTTCGAGGGAGCGTTCGAACGGTGTCGGTAATTCTGGTTTTGCTGCTAGCCTCACACCCAGCCCATTTAGCTCCCCAAAGCCCATAAAACACATCCCAAATTAAATAATTAAATATTAAATTAAATATTAAACATTAAATAAAACATTTAAATCATTTACCAATTAAAATAAACAATTACCAACTTAAACTAAAATCATGCCTAAATTAAACAAATCACATACTAAATCAAAATATAATCATACCAAATTAAAATCAATCATAACCAATTAAAGCCAATCATATATTTGACTTCCTAATCTAATAAGATATTTACCAATATAAAATATTTGTATTCCTAAACCAACACAAATTAAATATTACAACTTCTTAAAATAAAATATCTTGTCCCCCCTCAATCTTGTGTATACCTTTCTCATCTCTCCTAATTTGGAAACAAGATCCCTTCCCTTGTAAACCCTAGCCATTCTCTATATAAACAACCCCTAACCAAGGCCATTGGGTCTCCTTGAGACAACACAATTCACACCCAAGCTCTCTCGAAATCTCTCTAGACTCTCTCTACACACCCAAAACAGACAAAAAGAGAAAACACTTCATACACACACGAAAAGAGAACAAAAGAACCTCAACCATCTCCTCCATAGCCAATCTACCCAAGTAACCACCCTAATCACCACCGAAACTACAACACCAAAACCATCCCTAATCATCACGAAAACCCACAACACTTCAACAGCCCCAACCCTTAAAACAGTAACTTAGAAACTACATAGATAATCTTAAAATAATCACTTTTAATTGCACTAAGAACCCACACAACTTGGAATAGTTCTTTGAAAACATTGAAACAGGTAGCCCGTGCAGTGAGCAGCAAAACAGGAGCCGAATAGGAGCAGAACGGAGTTCGAATCGTAAGCAAAGCAGCGAACAGTGAGCTAGGACTTGAACCAGCGGACCAGAAAAGTTGCGGAGCTTTACCCCCTTTCGATCTTCGTGGAACGTGAGTCCGAGAGACGGCTTAAAAGGTTAGACCTGAGGGTATCTTTCACACTTATTCTCATTTTACTTTCTGGTCATTTTTTTGATTATATTTTCTGTATTTGTGATATCTGTTGTGTGTATGATGTATGTTGTGGGTATTGGATGAATGAGAGATGTGTCAACTCTCGCGGTATATCGGATGGAAACCCGGACATAAATTTCATAGCCGATTCCGAATGGACGGTAATATGATCTGTACTCGGGCCACAACTCCACGTACCGCTTGGGTAAACGGCACCATCTTTCTTTGGTTGTGTTGCTCTTGTTTATTTAGTTTGCTTACTTGAATTCAATATGTCGTTAGTTATGCATGATTCAACCAAGCGCATGGGTTTAGTGAGTTAGTCCAAAGGTCCTCCATTTGCGAGACAAAGAGCCGAAAAGGCCACCTTCGTGACACTACTTCGCCGCGCCGGTTGATGTATGTTCGGTTGGACGCAAGATACGTTCAATCGAGCATACTTAGTTTGATATTATTATCTTTATTTTCGTATGTATAAGTCAATCGAGCGCATGGGCTTAGTAAGTGTGATGTGAGATCCCCTATGGGGAGGGGCTAAAAGCCCCTTTTCCACGATGCTTTGCCGCGCCGTTGACGTGTGTTCAGATTGGATGTGAGATGTGTTCAATCGGGCATACTTGGTTGATATGATTGGTTCTAGTCTTGTACGTGTGACGTGATGCGCATGGGCTTAGCATGTTGGTCTAAAGGTCATCTCTTTGAGAGATCAAGAGCCCCAAAAGGTCACCTTTACGGCAGTGCTTCGCCGCGCCCCTTTATTTTCTGTTTATTGCATCCTATTTCATGCGTCAGGTCCGTGTCCGTTCGAACGCGTTCACGAACGCAACTCGAACGTGCATAAATTTTGCCTTATCATGCATCAGGTCTCATTTCCGTTCGAACGCGTTTACGAACGCTACTCGAACGTGAGCATTCTGCTTCATTTCCGTTCGAACGCGTTTACGAACGCTACTCGAACGTGAGCATTCTGCTTCATTTCCGTTCGAACGCATTTACGAACGCTACTCGAACGTGAGCATTCTGTTTCATTTCCGTTCGAACGCGTTTACGAACGCTACACGAACGTGCACACACTGAACTGAGTCTGTCTTATTATATCCATGCATAATTGCCTATTGGTTGATCTTTCTTATGCAAATATGTCAATGTATTACAATTTGTATGCTTATGTCATGATAATATTTGAGTATTATTTCTTGCGGTATATCGGATGGAAACCCAGACGTAAATTCCGTAGCCGACTCCGAATGGACGGTAGTGCGGTCTGTACTTGGGCTACAATTCCACGTACCGTTTGGAAGAGTGCCAATATGTGTGCTTGTATGGTCAATATGCGTGCTTGTATGGTCAATATGTGTGCTTGTATGGTCAATATGTGTGCTTGTATGCTCAATATGTGTGCTTGTGTTTTCTTGAATGTAATATGTAAAATTCGTTGCTATCTTGATATATGTTAAGCATGCAAATTTAAATGTAAGATATATGTGAAACGCGTACATGAATTTTATTTTACACATGAGAATTTAGAAGCATGATATTCTTGGAAATAAATGTTACTTAAGCCTGGTTAAATTATTACATAAATCCTTTTATTACAAGTGACATAAGTAAGGGACCATTCCGAACCCAACGGTTTGAGGTCTTCCCTTGCGAGGGGTGAGTGCGGCCTTAAATCTTTGTCCCGGTTCACACCGGGTGGCGACTCCATGTTATTCAGTACTTCCCAAACTAGGCCGCGAGCCTAGGAACGGCGTCGCCCAGGTTCTGTTGTCTACATAAGTGTTAAGCCTATTTCCTAGTCCAAGCTAGTGTAATCTTCAATTGGGAATTTGAGAGATTGTCACTTTTAGAGATTAGGGTTTATTGTGAGATTTGAGGAAATTACAATTTGTAAACGGAATCAAGATTCTTGTGTAATCTTGAAAGTGATTAGTGCAGCGAGCTCCTTGTTCCGGAGTTCAACGTGGATGTAGTCGGGAATTTTTCCGGCGAACCACGGTAAAAATATTGCGTTCTTGATTGTTGTTTGTTTTGTTTGACGAACAATTTACGGAAAACCTTAACAGTGGTATCAGAGCCTTTGTGCAAAAGATCCAGTGGGCCGAAAGAATTGAAGCAACAAGTTCAAGGCCCAAGTAACAATCTTCTTCAATTTTTCGGCAGATAAAGAAACCCTAAAAGAAATTCTTGAAAGATCGACAGTGGAGCCATCGAAGAAAAAGACGAAAAAAAAAGGGAGCCACGGACAAAGAATTGATCGTAAACGGCGATCAAGATCCACTCCAGCCGATCAATCACAAACAAGAAACTGCCAATCAAGACCACGATTCAGAACCAGTCGATCAAAGATTGAAACGAAGATTCAATTTCTTTGTGAGCCAAACCAGAAGACGAAAACAAGATCAGAAAGCAAGAAAAAGGCAACAAGAATTTGCCAAATTGAAGAACACGACCAAGAGCCAAGACTCAGACCGAAGAAACCCTAACTAGCCGAGAACAAATGGTCAATTTGTAAGGGAGATCTCTTGCCGATTAAAAGAATCGGGGCTTCCATAAAGAAATTCTTGAGTCACCGATCAATAAGAAATCAAGATCAAAATCACTGTTGAGTTACTGAATGAGTTGCAGTGTTGGTAATTAATTTTCTGATTGTGGGAAGTGAAATATCTGAGTGTTGCAATTTGGTTTCTGTTAATCTCTGTGTGGGTTGCAATTTGGGTAATTAAAACCATTGTGTTGCCTGATTGAGTTGTTTGGGTGATTAAGGATCCATAATTGTTGAAGGATTAAGGATTCTGTGTAGTTTGGGTGACTAAGCTATTGTGATCTTGAGGGCAGTTTGAGTATTTCAGACATTGGGCTGCCATATTGAACTGTCTGAGATCCTTAGACATTGTACTGCCGATTGTTGCTTGGGTGAACAATACTGTGTTTTGCCAAACTGATTTACTGGGTTATAATTCAAAATCAAAATGTCAACAATCAAACTCGACATTGGCATCTTTGACGGTAAATGGGATTTCACCACTTGGAAGAAGAAAATGAGGGTCTTGCTATCCCACCACAATGTGGCTTTAGCGCTGGAACCGGATCCAGAAAAGTGGCCAAAGATGGAAAAGGAAGCGAAGGATGAAATCCTGGAAGAGGCGTACAATTTGATCTTCCTCCACTTGGGAGACTCAGTCATCCGAAAGGTTGATGGAATGGACACTGCCATTCAACTTGAGGTAAACTCGAATCTCTTTATTCTGTTATTTATGCACCAAATTTAGTGTTCTTAAAAGGAAATTTGTTTAATTAAAAGATGGACACAAGTAAGTCAATAGATGATAATTTGGATGAATTCACGAAAATGACTCAAATCCTTAAAGGTACTGACCAAGCCCTAGGAGATTCTAGCGAAGCTATGATACTTTTAAATGTATTACCTGAAGAATATAGTGTCGTTAAGAACTCTTTACAGTACATAGGAGTTGTACCTAGGCTAGACTTGGTGATATCTGGTATAAGGGCTAGAGAGCTAGAACTTAGAACTAGTAGGAGATGTGGAGCGAACTTATTCGTGAAAGGAAAAAATGAAAGGAAATATAATGGTCCGAATAATCATCAGACTAATAACCAAGAACCTAAAGGGAAGAAAAAGAATAAACATGATAAGAATAAAGACAGTGGGAAGAAGTGCTATCATTGTGGGAAGATGGGACACCTTAAACGGAACTGTTATAAGTTCATTAGGGAACAGAAAAATGAAGGCAACGCACTGTGGCTGCCGAAAAGGGGTCGATGTGCCTAACTGAGGCATTGACTGTGTTTAGTGATCACATTAGTAGAGAATGGATTCTGGACTCTGGGTGTTCCTTTCACATGAGTCCGTATAGGGACTGGTTTGTCAACTTTAGAAATTCTGACCAAGGCACAGTGTATATGGGTAATGACAATACTTGTAGGATACAGGGAGTGTGGGACATAACTCTTAAACTCCATGATGGTAAAGTTAGGATTCTTACTGACGTTAGATGTACCTGACCTGAAACGAAACCTGATATCATTAGGAACACTAGATGAATTAGGTTTACATATAAAGCCCACAATGGGAACATGCACATATCTAAGGGTAAGAAACTGATCCTAACTGGTATAAAAAGAAATGGATTGTATGTTCTAAATGGCCAACATGTATTATCGGAAAAAACTCATTTCTGCTTTAACTTCTAATGTTGATATGACTAATATATGGCACTTGAGACTTGGCCATATAGGCCAGAAAGGAATGCAGGTACTCAGCAAGCAGGGACAATTTGGAAAGGACCAGTTGAAGCCACTTGAGTTTTGTGAGATCTGTGTGTGGGCAAACAACACAGACAGAGCTTCCCAACTGGAATTCACTTGTCAAAGGCGAGTCTGGAGTATCTACATTGTGATTTGTGGGGACCAGCAAAGGTCCAGACACATGGGGTAAGAAGTATTTCCTCTCTATTGTTGATGACTACAGTAGGAAGGTATGGACATTCTTACTAAAATCAAAGGATGAAACTTTGACTAAATTTAAAAATGGAAAGTATTGAGTAGAAAATCAAACTAGTAACAAAGTAAAAGTCTTGAGAACTGATAATGGCTTAGAATTTTGTAATACCGAGTTTGATCAATACTATACTAGTGAGGGTATCCTGAGACATAGGACTGTTAGAAACACCCCTCAACAGAATGGAGTTGCGGAAAGAATGAATATAACCCTATTAGAAAAGATCAGATGTCTTTTATTTTCTTCCGAACTTCTGAGGGCCTTTTGGGGTGAAGCCCTCAATACTGCTACTCATTTAGTTAACCTGAGCCCAAATAGTTCCGTTCAGTTTAAGACACCAGAAGAAATCTGGTCTGGAAGGGCTCATAAGCTAGCCCATCTTAGAGTATTTGGCTGTGAAGCCTATGCTCACCAGTCCATAGGTAAACTTGAACCGAGGTCAATCAAGTGTGTTTTCCTAGGGTATCAAGAAGGGACAAAAGGGTATAGATTATGGGAAAGGGAATCACCTGGAGTCAAAATCATAGTTAGTCGGGATGTTATATTCAATGAACTTTGTTTTCCTTGTAAATCTACTAACAACAATGCAGGTGCCTTAGAAAAGGATCTAGCAATATTTTGATCTTGCAGGTGGAGCTCAGATGCAGGTGGAGCCAGAGACATCAAAGACCGCTGAGCAAGTTGGTGACATGTCAGGCACAGAGACATCTAAGGGCTCCCAGCCCATGAGAAATAACCAGGATGAAAACAGAAATGAAGTAGCAGAGATACAAGAACAAATTGAAGAGGACACAGTAGATCAACTGGATCAAACTGAGCAGCATGATGAAACACCACAAGACACATTGGCCAACTACCAGCTAGCGAGAGACAGAAGTAGGAGGCAAGTAAGGCCTCCTACCAGGTATGATTACTCAACTAATGATTTGTATTTCTGTGCATTAATATCAAGTCATGAAATTAATGGGGTTGAGCCTGCTAGCTTAGGAGAGGCATTAAAGTCTACCATAAACTTGAATGGGAAGCGGCTATGGAAGAGGAGATGTCTTCTCTTAGTAAAAACCAAACTTGGACTTTAGTTCCTAACCTAAAAATCAGAAGTTGGTTGAGTGTAAATGGTTGTTTAAGGTCAAAGAAGGACTACTGCCTAGTGACCCTGTTAGGTTTAAGGCCAGACTTGTAGCAAAAGGATTTCCCCAACGGGAAGGGATAGACTATAATGAAATTTTCTCACATGTAGTTAAATTTAAAACTATTAGAATGATGTTAGCTCTAGTAGTGCAGTATAATCTTGAATTGGAACAATTAGATGTGAAAACTGCTTTTCTACATGGGGAATTAGAAGAGAAAATATATGTCTCAGCCTGCATGTTTTATAGATAAAAATCATCCTGAGTATGTTTGTCTGCTTAATAAATCGTTATGAGTCTTAAACAGTCACCTAGGCAATGGTATAAAAGATTTGATACATTTGTGCTTAGTATTGGATTCATAAGGAGTAAATATGACAGTTGCTTCTATTTCATGCTTGATGAAAAATGTCATGTGTATTTGTTGTTGTATGTTGATGACATGCTTCTAATCTCTGAATCAATGAATGCTATTAACAAACTTAAGAAGCAGTTGAATAATGAGTTTGACATGAAAGACCTAGGTAGTGCAAGAGAATCCTAGGTATAACCATTGATAGAGATAGAGGTAAGAATTGTCTTAAAATACATCAGTCCACATATTTGCAAAATGTAGCATCTAGATTTGGTGTTAGTGGCTGTAAGCCGGTTAGTCAACCTCTTGCGAGTCACTTTATTTCGTCTAAGTCACAAAGTCCTACTAATAGGTCCGAGATGATAAAAATGGAAAATGTACCTTATGCAAATGCTATTGGTTCTGTGATGTATGCCATGATTAGTACTAAACCTGACTTGTCTTATGCTGTATCTTTATTGAGTAGGTTTATGTCTAATCCAGGTGGAGCACACTGGAGTGCTTTACAATGGTTGTTAAGATACTTGAATACTACTATTGATTAGGGCTTATGTTTTAACAAATCTAACGCTTTAGATTTGGTAGGGTATGTTGATTCTGATTTTGCAGGTGACAGAGACTCGAGAAAGTCAACCACAGCTTACTATTTCACACTTGGTGGAAATTGCATCAGCTGGAAGTCAAGCCTGCAACCGTTGGTCACACTCTCAACTACCGAAGCGGAGTATATAGCCATAACTGATGTGTTCAAGGAAGCAATTTGGCTTCAGGGTATCTTAACCGAAATACAACAGCTACAGGGTAAGACAGTTGTGTATTCTGACAGTCAGAGTGCGATACATCTGAGCAAGAATCCAGTACATCATGAGAGAACCAAGCATGTGGATGTGAAGTATCATTTTGTGCGGGAAATCATCTCAAGCGGTAAGATTGAGATTAAGAAGGTTCCAACTGAAGACAACCCATCTGACATGGGGACAAAAATAGTGACTGCTGCCAAACTCTCCCACTGCATGAAGCTGTTGCAGGTGGGGATTGGCTGACCTTGCAGCCGACATGATCAATGATGGAAGTAGGTGAGTTTGCTGTGCTATCTTGGCCTTAATGTGTCATTGTGTATGATTGGGAGTGATTGATGTGTTTGGGCTTCAAGGTGAAGATTGTAAAATGTGAAGCCTTGTCATCCGTTGGATAAAGGACACGTGGCGTAATCCTTGCCGTTGTCCCAATTACTTCAATTTGCCAATCATATATAAAGGGTGCTTAGGTTGAGAATTAGAAAAGGTTTTCATTAATTGTTTTTCTTTATTTTTGGCTAAGTGTTAAGCCTATTTCCTAGTCCAAGTTAGTGTAATCTTCAATTGGGAATTTGAGAGATTGTCACTTTTAGAGATTATGGTTTATTGTGAGATTTGAGGAATTACAATTTGTAAACGGAATCAAGATTCTTGTGTAATCTTGAAAGTGATTAATGCAGCGAGCTTCTTGTTCTGGAGTTCAACGTGGATGTAGTCGGGAATTTTTCTGGCGAACCACGGTAAAAATATTACGTTCTTGATTGTTGTTTGTTTTGTTTGACGAACAAATTTGCGGAGTTACTTTTTTATTCAGAAAGTACTTGAAGGCTGAATTTAAGCACTCGGATTTTGGGATCACTTTCAAATCTTCTTTTGTCGTATTTAATATTTGATATATTTATTGTTTTATTTTTGAAATTTCTATAAATTGATGATGAAGAGTTAGTGACAATGTTTTATTTTTCAACACTTAAAAGTACAATTGAATTGTGTTAGACGAATAATTAAATTATGAAATAAATTCAATTGAATAAATAACACTTTAATTATATTGGTATTTTTAAATTTTCTTGATTATTAATTTATTTTAATAAATATATAACATTAAAGTAAAATAACCCAAATACATTATAAATTAAAAAACGTTAATTAAACAACACTTTGAAATTTGTCCTTACAACTTGTAAAAAATATTTATTTCATAAAGACAAATGAGAAAACGACCATTGGGTGTCATTTTTCCTGATATTATTTAATGATTATGATTCTAGAGATTCAAAACCTTACAAAATGTCAAATGAAAAACCCTCATCACATGTAACTTGCACTTGTTTTGGCCACCAGCTGGTCAAGATATTTTTTTTTTTTTTTTTTAGAAATCGTTGGAAACTCCGCCACCAAACCACTCATTCTGGGCCGCGGCGCAGGTAAAATCCCCGGCTGCCCCAGGCTCTTACAAGAAGTTGCACCACTTGGATTCGAATTCAGAACCTCAAAGTGAGATTCTGGACCCTTCACCACCAAGTCACACCCCTTGGGGGCGCTGGTCAAGATAATGATGCTATTTTTATATGAATTTGAATGTTACAGTGACTTGTAATAATATTACTATGATTGATTAATGCTTTTTTTATTTCTATAGTTGAAGCTAATTATATAACAAATTCTTATATTTTTAAGGGTAACATATTCGTAGTTTTTGAAGATCTCATAAATTCTCACGTAGTTGGCATTGAAAGGGATGAGAGATTTATGAATCGCAAATCACGCAATAGGGTCTAAAGAGGGGTGTTATCCGGATAGTGTTTTTTTATTTTTTCATTCAAAAGTGTATATTGTATATTTAATTTTATTAAAATTATATACACTAAGTTATTGAGTCGAAGTATATAGATGAGTATTTATCAATGGTATGATATTAAATATTATTTAAAAATATTTAGGTTATTAATATCGTTTTTCCAGGTAAAATTATTGAAATTCCATCTGCCCATATGATAACAATTGCCTTGTTTCATGCATTTGTTTGAATTGCTATAATTTTGTTAATTACTAAACTCCTTTAGCAAATAAAATTCAAAAGCATTGACTTTGTCTTGTAATATTGTTCATAATTTTCAATTATTCTCATAGCTGTCTCTGTTATTTACAATTACAGGGTGTTCAAAAAGATTATTCAATTACAAATTTGTATAATCTTTTTAGTTAGTTTCCTTTCATTTTCACCATGTGACAATTCAATGCATTGATTCAATTTGAAACTTCTATATCGATCATTGTTTGGGTTTGGGGATTTTAGAAATTCATTAGTGGCATTTTAGGAATTATACAAATATTATTGAATCTGTAAGTGATGCGAGCCGGTCAGGGTTGGACTTTTTAAAAAACAAGTTATTATTATTTTTTTGGAAATTTATATATATATATATATATATATATAAAAATTATTTTTAATAATGAAAATCGGGCTCGAGCTAGGTTTGACTTTTTCTACCATCCTTTCAACTACTAGATAAGGGAGACACTTACCAAAGTGCTCACGAAATAAAAGTGTTTTATAGATATGTGGTTGATAACAAAATCACGGGATTCAAAATCTTATGAGATGTAATAATAATGATAAATCAGAATTAAAATAAATTGTTTACTTGTAGAAATTAGAATCGGTATGAACTAGTATTATCATTTATGTGTTTACTTTATCTAATAATCAGAATGAATTATTAGCAAGTTATAAAAATACGTTTAGTTATAATTATATATTAATTTATTACTTATTATTAATTTTTAATCTATTAAATTACTATAAATTAATTAATTTTTTTTATAAAATTATTTTTTATTAAAATATTAAAAATCATTTTATTAATAATTTTTGATTGATTTTATTTATATTTTGTAATTAAAGTATTAATTAATTATTACTTTATTAATTAATTATTCATGTATTAAATTACTAAATATTAAAATATGATTTTATTAAAATATTAAATATTATTTTAGTATTAATTATTGATTATTTATAAATTAATATTAATTAATTATTAATGTATTACATTACTAAATATTAATTCATTCTTTTATTAAAATGTTAAATATTATTTTATTAATAATTAATAATTATTGATTAATTATTAATATATTTTGTTTATTATTTATAAATTAATATTAATTAATTACTTTAGGAAGAATATTATAATTCATCATTAATAATGGGAATGAGAATCATATTCTCAAAGGAGTGGTGGTGTGAATGAGATTCTTATTTCTTATTCTCAAATGTGTGAGCCTCACACTCATTTTTATTCATATTTTTATTAAATTTTAGAAAATAAACAACGTTAGTAGAAATTATTCTCATTCTCGTATTCTCATTACCCTCAAGTAAACACATCGTTAAAATATATTTAAATTGTGCTAGAAAAATAATTAAAATATGAAATAAATTCAATTGAATAGATACTACCTTAATTATATTGGTATTTTTAAATTTGCTTGATTAGTAATTTATTTTAATAAATATATAACAATAAAGTAAAATAACCCAAATATATTATATATAAACCTTTGTAAACTCTAGGGGAAAAAAATCATTTATAATTATGTCTGTTTTTGTTACCCTCAATGCATGATGATGAACTTCCTTTATTTGTTAATAAAAAACAATTTGTTATTTTTTTTATAACAAATATATGGTTAGAATCTGACGGTTCAGATTCAATCTTTGGTATGCCGGTTTAGGAACCTGAAACACAATAACCACTAGTCTGTGCTGTACTGAAACCTCCCCCCTTTACAGCCAGATAATAATGTTCACTTGACTATAAATGCCCCTGTCTTTCCATTTATTCACTCCTCCACAGAACTCTCATGAGGGCTTAAGAGTAAAAAAAAACTAACGATTTTAACGGTTTTTTTGAAGCTGACCATTTCAAAGCAATATAACCATCACTATACAATTCTAAGGCTCTCTTATACTTGCACTAACCAAAAATTAATACACACAAATGTACAACAAAAGAAGCTCAACAAATCATCACAAATAAAAAAAAAAAAAAAAACACTAAAAATAGCTCAGCAACTTATTTCCCACAAATATTCATTAAAAATTACATTGTCTAAAATTGCCTGTAGGCCTCAAAGGATCCGGCTAGCTAATGGCAGTGGCATGCCATTGGCTTCTCCGGCCAATCTTTCTATTTTCCATAACATTTCCGGTAGCGTTTTCGATATCAGAATCCGAGGCTTTGTTAAAGCTCAAGAGTTCATTTAAAAATGTAAAAGCACTTGATTCTTGGACGCCAAGTACGGTGCCTTGTAGAGATGGGGAAGAACAATGGAGTGGAATAGTATGTTCCAAAGGCATTGTCAAGGGTTTATATATCGATAATATGGGATTATCAGGAAAGATTGATGTTGATGCATTGGCAGAACTTACCCGTTTGCGAAAATTAAGTATTGTTAATAATTCTTTTTCAGGTAAGATACCCGATTTCAATCGTTTATCTAGTGTGAGGGGTATTTACTTGTCGAAGAATCAATTCTCCGGTGAGATCCCACCGGATTATTTTGATGAAATGGGTGCATTGAGGAAGCTTTGGTTTTCGGATAATAAGTTTGCAGGGCCAATGCCTCCATCATTGTTTCAATTGCCTCATTTAATTGAGTTACATGTTGAGAACAATCAATTTAATGGGACAATTCCTTCTTTTGATCAACCAACGTTGGTGGAAATAAACTTATCATTCAATAAATTGGAAGGGGAAATTCCGGATAGTTTATTGAAATTCAATGCGAGTTCTTTCTCAGGAAATGCTGGGCTTTGTGGAAAGAATTTGGGCGTTGAATGTCGCCAGGTACCTGCCCCTAAGGCAACAGTATCAAACCGCAACATTCATCCTCCTCCGCCTCCTGCTGATGGTGCCAATAAGGATGACTCAACAATGATTATGGCTGCAGTAATATTAACAGTAAGCGTGATGCTACTTTCAGTTGCAATTGTAATCACAGTTAGATTTAGGCGAAAAAGAAAGGCATTTAATGTGCTTGAAAAGGAAAGGATCCTGGCAGGGGAAGTCCAGGTTTTGGTATCATCAAGTAAAAGAGAAGTTGATATGAGCAGAAGGGCAGGGGGGTTGTCTCATCGTGCAAGAAGCAATGGGGCTGGGGAATTAGTCCTGGTGAATGACGAAAAGGGCGTCTTCGAGTTGCCTGATTTGATGAAGGCAGCAGCAGAAGTGCTTGGAAACGGGGGACTGGGGTCTTCATATAAGGCCATGATGGCTGATGGTGCGACTGTGGTGGTGAAGAGAATGAGGGAGACCAATGCAATGGCAAGAGCGGAGTTTGATACCGAGGTTAGAAGGCTCGGAAGGCTAAGGCACAGAAATGTTTTAACACCATTGGCTTATCATTACAGGAAAGATGAGAAACTTTTGGTTTATGAAAACATTCCCAGAGGCAGCTTGCTTTTTCTGTTGCACGGTAAGAAAGTTCCTTGTTTGTCAAGTTTAATCTAAATTTACCACTTTTTCTTTACAATTTTGACCGATTTTTTTGTTTTGATTTGTATAGGTGATCGAGGACCATCATACGATGAATTCAACTGGCATGCCAGGTTAAAGATTGTTCAAGGAATTGCCAGAGGAATAGGCTATCTCCATACAGAACTTGCTCACCTTGAGTTGCCTCATGGCAATCTGAAATCAAGCAACATTCTTATAAGTCCTGAGAATGAGGCATTGGTTTCGGAATTTGGATTCTGCACAATGATTAACAATGACAGTCTCGCACAAGCATTATTTGCCTACAAGGCCCCGGAGGCTATTCAATCCGCGAAAGTCACACCAAAATGTGATGTATACTGTCTAGGAATAATTATTTTCGAAATCCTGACAGGAAAATTCCCTTCACAGTATTTGAGCAACGGCGAAAGAGGGATCGATGTAGTTCAATGGGTGGAATCAGCATGTTCCGAAAGAAGAGTGACAGATTTGCTTGATCCTGAGATTGCAAGCTCAATAAACTCATTAGGTGAAATGGAACAACTACTCGAAATTGGCAGAGCTTGTACTCAAAGTAATCCCGTGCAACGATTAGAAATGAGAGAAGCTGTTAGACGGATACTCGAGATACAATCAAATGGAAACATGGAAGCTAGAACATTGCATATTTTGCCAACACTTAAACATGGCTATGCAGAGAGTGAGGCATACGGGAAAGGCCATGAATAGGTATTTGACAACTTTGATTACGGGATATCTGGGCCGTTAAATTAAGATCAAGATCAAGATGATGATAAATTCCTACATTTAATTTCTCCATTATCCTAACTAATGACACTTGCCGATCCTGAAGTTTGATCAAGACAAGGCCAGGGAGATGAACATGGAGAACAAAAATATGTATAAATTGTAATTGTTAATTGCAGTCTGCAGATTGATTTTAACTTAAAACTGGGTGGCTATATTTAATTACTCTTTTTAAGAATGTATTGTAAATGGTTTCTGTGGTGAAAATGCTCCATATTTTTTTTAAGTGTGAGATACTTAGATTTTATGCACATTTGAACTTCAAATGAGAATTGAAATAATTAATCTCAATTAATTTGAGGCAAATGAGATTTTGAAACCTGCAACTTTCCAACTCATTGACAGATTTAAAACATTATGTCAAGTCAATATTAATGTACTTTCATAGCTCAATACAGCTGGAGATTTCATGGGATGAATATATAAATGGCTTAAATTTCTTCATCTTCTAATCTGGCATTCAACAATGTACCACCATTGATCTGCAACAAAATTGCAGACTTTTTAAATAATTTTTTTTTTTTTCGTTTTTTATAATTTTCCCAGAATCCAATACTTTCATATTGAACCAGGATAGTGATTTTGCTGCATGTTTATTGTAACCTTGAGTCTCTAAGGATTGTGATTTGGTGGTGTATGATTCATGATCTCAAATTGAGGTCACGAGTTCGAATCCAGAAAATGCGTTTCTTACAAGAGTCTAGAATAACAGAGGATTTTACCCGCTCTGCTTAAATTCGAAAAGAGTGGTTTGGTAGTAGAGATTTTCAACGATTCCAAAAAAAAAAAAAATTGTAAGTTTGAGCCTCATGTAAAAACATTTTTAAATGAAAAACAATAATCAAATTGACAACCATGCATCATATATAGGTCCAAAAATATAACCAGAAAAGGACCAAAATAATCAAATTTAAACTTTCTAAATCACGACTTGCAGTGCACCACTCGTGCAACTCATAATTTAAAAATAATTTAAATGCCTCTAGATTGTAGTTAATTAATCATAAAATCACCACTCAAAGATTCCTAAAATTCTCAAAATTCGTAAACGAAGGGAATTGGGCAACTGTACAAGTACAGCCTCAAATTTTCATTTGATTTACAGCTTTTAATTATTGAAATCCCATAATTAATTTCTATTTTTTAATCATATGACAACGCAATAATTACTCTCTCTAAGTCTCTAGCATGCATGAGCGTGCATGTCATCCTGATTTAGCAGAAGATTAGTTGACTTCATTAATTGATCAATTAATTATTTCTAATAAATGATTTTTTGTTTTTGTATGTTGCTAATTATTAGCCAATAAAAAAAGTTAATTACTTAATTTATAAGTTTCTTAGAGACAGCTGATTAAGCTGTTGCTTGGCTGTGTTTAGTTTCTCTCAACAAATCTTAATTAATTAATTATAACATTAATATTATTGTTTCTCTTTTAACTTTCTCCAATCATTTTCTTCAGGTAAACAAATAATTTATAATTATAATCACAAAATAAAAATAAAATACATATTTACAGTTTATTAATATTATAAGTAAAATCGATAAAACCTTATTTAGAGAGCTCTATTATATCGCTATATTGATGAACATAACTAGTTCAATTCATGAATTAATCTATATGGTTTTTGAATTTATGAATGGAACCTGAAAATATCCATCCCTACCAACAATTAAATTACCATGAATTTTGATAAAGCTAAATGTTCACGCTAACGAGTGACATAAGGACATTCATTAACGATCGATTTTTAAAAAGCTTTCACGTTATTTTTATGGGAAATGTAAAAAATTATCAAAACATTAATTACTTTTCATTTTTTCCACGAAAAATTTCATAAAATGAATCATTAATGAGTTAAGGGCACTCATTAGCATTTCACATATATAAAAGCTGAGAAATAACTTTCTTATCATTCATCCTCACAGAAATCAAACTCCCTGCTTATTTCAAGGATTAACATTGTAGCTATTGAGTATGAGTGTTTAATTGGAAATAATGGTAAGGGGCTCTTCGATTACATAACATAAAAAGATTTAGTTGTTGCAACTTTAGGGGAATTGAGCAAGGATATTTAATTAGGAATAATGACAAAGGACTCTTCAATTACATAACAGAAAAAGTTTTAGTTGTTGCAACTCTTGGAGATGTTTAGTCATTTTCAAATTTTTATTATACTACAATATAAGTTTGTTGATTGTTATAAATTATATATAAAAATTGAGAAATAACTCTTTCCTCACTCATTTTCACACAAATTAAGCTCTCTCCCTTATTTCATTCAAAAAAAAAAAAAAAAAAAAGGTTGCCATTATTGCTATTGAGTATAGGTGTTTAATTGGTAATAATGGAAAAGGGGCTCTTCAAATACATAATAGAAAAATTTTTAGTTGCTGCAACTATTAGGGAATTAAGTGAGAGTGTTTAATTAGGAATAATGAGAAGAGATTCTCCCGTTATATAACATAAAATAGTTTAGTTGTTTCAACTCTTGGGGAGATGTTTAGCCATTTTCAGATTTTTATTATGCTACAATAAAAAATTGTTGATTGTTATAAATTATAAATTGTACTAGCGGGTTATCAAGTATGAAACGAAATATATGCATAATTTTTATTATAAAAAATTGTTGATTTTTATTATAAATTGTTATAATTTTTATTATAAATTATATATATATATATATATATATATATATATATATATGCATAATTTTTATTTTTAAGTGTTATGATACTTTCTTCTTTTTCTTTCTGAAACGAATTCAATACACCTCATATCGGAAGCTGATCATCTCAGGTGTAATTAAATTATTTCTCATTAATAAGAATATTTAATGGTGCGTCAATTAGGTCCAAAATAAAATATTATTATATTATTGTAGTCCTATGTATGTATGAGATGAAAGCCTTTATCCCTTTTTTTTTTTTTATCATTTTCAAATAGTGAGTAGTGATAAGTTCAAATTAAAAATAGAGTATCAATATTTTAAAAATGGTAACTTGCATTCAGATACTTATTTAATAAGTGATGCAAGTGATGAAATGAGCTTTTCTTAGGTTGGTCGAAAAGGTTTTAGATGGAAAATTCTGAGATGTTGAGCCTTAAAGTGCTACAATACCCAGTCACTTTAATTCTAACATCTAAATGTTTTTTTTTTTTTTGTGTGTGTGTGTAGATGTTTGATTTTTGAATACCAATTTTTATTTGCGTTGGTTTGTTTGTTTAATGAATAGATGAAGTGTATGACTTTTCATAATTTTATACTAACAACATACGGAAAATTATATTATGTGCCGGATATATATGTCATATCTCTCACAACAGGCGGACCATACACAATATACATGTATTATACCGATGGTATCAAACTCTTGTAGAGTACATTAATCCTGTTGTTTTTAAAATAATATAGTGATCTAATTTTATATGCACTGAATATAAATAACTACAATTATGTATGAATTATTTCCTTAACCGTTGTACTACCAATAGCAACAATACAACAATCAAGAGGATGCGATATGTTATAAAATTGAATAAAAAATAATCATAAAATCAAACATATTAAATTAAAATAAATCCGTGCATCGCGTGGTTTCCAACTAATTACACTACGACACAAGAATCACGAATGCCACAATATATTTTTTTTTTTTTTAAAAAAAAATGACATGAGAATGCCTGTTAATATGGGCCAAGAAATCATGGGCCTAACATGCCCGTACTGAAATCTCTGTCAAATAATTGAAAGATTAAACAGACAAAAAAGAAAAACCACAAAAAGGGAAAAATCTATTACTACCAGAAATTTTACTGCAAGCATTTTGCCAAAATTTTACCAGAATATACCAGAAAAGATGCTCCCACTGTAATGAAATACTGAGGTGGATTATTTATTTTGTGCACCCCTACAGTTTTCAGTCTCTTTCTTCTCTTTCACATAAAACAGTTTAACTTGAACACCCCATCTTGAATCTTGTCAAATTCTGCATATTGACAATAATATTTCCACAGCTGCCTTACTAGACTAGAGACCAAAACCAAAGTCACCTTATCAAATTACAAAAAAAAAAAAAAAAAAATTAAAAAAGGACAGAGAAATAAATCTCCAAGTATCTTACTCTTTAAATTCCCCCTTCATCAAAAATCCCACCACCTTTCCAAGATTTCATTAATTCTCTTGCCAATTTTTTTTTTCCATCAACAGCACCACAGGAATCAGAAAGATCGAATTTTTTTTTTTTGGGTTCTGTTTTTTTGGTCTAAAGCTATGGAACCACCAGAAAAAAATGTTCTTGAAAGGAGTTTTGAATCAGCTGAGAAGATAATACTGAGGTGGGACTCAACAGCATCAGAGGAAGCGAGGGAAAAGAAGTTATTTGAAGGTGATCGATGTGAAGTGGATCAATATTTGCAAGCAGTTGATGAAATCCAACTGTCTATGTCATCCACAAACATCTCCGATGACAACAGCCAGTCAAAAGTCAACTCTTCTATCCATATCGCCATGGCTAGACTTGAAGATGAGTTCAGAAACATTCTGCTTGTTCACGTTCATGCACTTGATGTTGATTCACTTGCAGCTGATCCCAGTTCATCTTCTTGCTCAAGAACTGAAAGTAATGATCACTTTGATGGTGATGATGATGATGATCATCATCACCTTCACCTAGAGCAAGAACAAGATCATGATCTATTGAAGCATAGTGAATCTACCACTAGTGTTGCTTCTAGTTATAGGTCTACTAGTAGTATCCGAGAGATAGAGTTGATACCTGAAGAGGCCATTGAGGATCTTAAGAATATAGCTCAGAGGATGATTGCTGCTGGGTATTTGAGAGAGTGTATTCAGGTTTATGGAAGTGTAAGGAAGTCAGCAGTTGATGCAAGTTTTAAGAGACTTGGTGTTGAGAAGTTGAGTATTGGGGATATTCAAAGGCTTGAGTGGGATGCACTTGAGAAAAAGATTAGGAGATGGATTAGAGCAGCAAATGATTGTGTGAGGATTTTGTTTGCAAGTGAGAAGAGATTGTGTGAGCAAATCTTTGATGAGGTTGGTACAGATATTGATGATGCTTGTTTTATGGAGACAGTAAAAGGGCCAGCCATTCAGTTGTTTAATTTTGCTGAGGCAATTAGTATTAGCAGGAGGTCACCTGAGAAGCTATTTAAGATTTTGGATTTACATGATGCTTTGGTGGAGTTGATGCCTGATATAGAGGTTGTTTTTGATTCGAAATCGTCTGATTCCATTCGAGTGCAGACTGCTGAGATTGTATCAAGATTGGCAGAGGCTGCAAGGGGGATTTTATCAGAGTTTGAGAATGCTGTTTTGAGGGAGCCATCAAGGTTGCCAGTGCCTGCAGGGACAATTCATCCGTTGACTAGGTATGTGATGAATTATATCAGTTTGATTTCTGATTATAAGCAGACTTTGATTGAGCTTATAATGTCAAAACCAACAACTGGGTCTAGATATTCGGGTGATCCATCAACCCCGGATATGGATTTTGCCGAATCAGAAGGGAAAATCCCATTAGCCCTTCATTTGATTTGGATTATTGTGATTTTGCAATTCAATTTGGAGGGTAAGTCCAAGCATTGCAAAGATACAGCTTTAGCTCATTTATTTATGATGAATAATGTTCACTATATTGTTCAAAAAGTGAAAGGTTCACCTGAATTGAGAGAAATGATTGGTGATGATTATTTGAAGAAAATGACTGGGAAATTCAGGCAGGCAGCTATAAATTACCAGAGAGCAACTTGGGTGAATGTTTTATATTGCTTGAGAGATGAGGGATTGCATGGAAGCGGGGGGTTTTCTTCTGGGGTGTCAAAAAGTGCTTTAAGAGAGAGATTTAAGTCCTTCAATGCCATGTTTGAAGAGGTTCATAGGACTCAAGCTACATGGTTCATTCCGGATTCTCAGCTCAGGGAGGAGCTAAGGATATCGATATTAGAGAAGTTGATTCCAGCTTATAGGTCATTTCTTGGGAGATTCAGGAGCCATATAGAGAGTGGAAAGCATCCAGAGAATTACATCAAGTACTCGGTTGAGGATTTGGAGACTGCGGTCTTGGATTTCTTCGAGGGGTGCCCTGTATCCCAGCACCTGAGAAGGAGATCTCAGTGAATGAATCAAGTGAGTTTTTGCCAAACTAGGAACTAGGACACATTCTTTATTATTATTATTATTATTTTTTTCTTTATGGGGTGTTTGGGCGATGCAGTGCTGGTTAATCTGGGCTACCATGTTTTCTCCCAACTGTTTCGAGCATCATCGGCTTAATTTCCACGAATTAGAAATGATTTGGGAAGATTGTAGCTCTCCAGAATAGCCAGGTCCCTCTGCCTGCATTGTAAGCACTATGATTGTTTGGTTACCACATTTTAGATTTTTGTTCCATTTGTTCATATGGTTATTGTTGAATTTGTAAGTGCTGTACTCTATATCCTTCAAAACTATCCATGATAACAGGAATTTTTTTTTTTTTTTTTGATTGTTTTAGATTTCTTCCTGTTAAGGATCTGTATCAGTAGGTATTGATATTTGTGAATGTCCTGACAATTTATCCAAAGAGCTTTGCTTTCTTCGACATTCAAAGAATCCATTTCCTTATTAAAAAAAAATTTATTAAATAAAAATCCATCAGATATTCATGAGTTATTTTTGCAGATGATAAGAGATTCGACGACAACAACAGGTGACATTAGATATATTCATATAGATTCTGAAGGGTAGCCCCGTGGGGTTTACAACAATATCAAGGGCAAATAGTTTTTGTGAATCAAATGATTGAACTCACATTGAACTTAATGACAGCAATTTTACTTTACTCTGTCTTAATCTTCTTCCAGATCACCATTCAATGCTCCATTGTTGGTTTGCACTGGTCTAGGTTGGGGAACACTTCTTACATCCTTTGAAGGATGGCTTTGTGAGTGTCAATGATGTTTCATCCTTGTCAAACTCTTCATTCGCTTCTTCAGAATAAGCATACCTGTCAAAGAGTCGAAAAATTGAACATTGATTATCAAGAGTTGAACAAGTTCCGGAGAATTGAAGTGCAATCTATGAAGTATGAACCCTCTAAATATATTTCAAGGGCAACACAGTTCTTATGACAACATGCCAACATCACAGGAAGACTTGGGATTACTCATGTTGGTGTCTTGATTTTGCAGTGATAATAACCAATAAGGCAACCCATCCTATTTGTCACCTTACCATTAAACTACTCCACACTAAAGTCATGCCACAGGTTGCTAAATATTACCTTTATAATAGAGCTGCAATCAGAGAGTTAAAAAAAAAAACAACTCGAATTAAACTACAGAGAAGAACAAAAAAAGAATAGATCTAATTAAGTTACATAAATTCTTTTACAGTTTTTTTTTCCAAAACTTAAAAAAACTAATTATTATATTAAATGCCACTACCACACTCTCTTTCTTTAGCTCACTACCAAATAAAGAAGAGAAACGACGAGATCAGTTAGCCTCTTAAGTTTGCAGTAACATGATCAGTACTTGATTCATATTACCTCATAGCATATCCAACCAACGGACACAATAACAGCTACTGCCAAAGCGTTTGTGAACTTCCGGTAAATATCCAGCTTAGTCATCATCCTTCTAGCCTGTCACATCATATCAGCAGTCAAGTCATAGGTGAAACACCTAATTTACACTTCAGAAAAACACCCCCAAGAAGGACTAGGTAGCTGAAGTACACATCCCTGAGAATGCAACTAGTACCTGAAGTTTATTTATAGTCGAAGAAAGGGACGTAAAAATCCATAAAATGAAGAAAGCATCCAAGTGGCCACTGGAAGAAGCAGAAACAGTCTGGCCTTTCCAGAAAAACCACTGACAGCCCCAACATTTTCCACCAATTCAAGCACTTCAGATGCCAAAAAATAAGGTCCCTCCAAGCACGATCACCTTTGATGTAAAACCACCTAAGGTAGGTCTCGCAACACCGTAGCCCATGGCAACCATCAGAATGATAATACGAGCAACTGTAAATTTAACAGTACTAAAGGTGACTGCCCATGCAGTAATTCCCATCGGTCTGACTCCAGTCTCATTGAATTCTGCATACTCAAAATACCAAAGAGCCATCTCTAACAGGCCTTGTGTTATCACCAATGTTATGCTGTTCTGCAGAGGGAGAACTTCTCTCCAATACCTTGCATACTGCAAGAACCAGAATATTCCAAGTATCACAAAAGCAAGGGACATAAACCCATAGAAGTTCATCAGTGGTGCCATTCTACCAGGCAAATAACCAGTAGGATTTTCCATACAGTTTTGCCCTCTACAACCAAATCTTTCAGATTCAAATCACAGTGAATGAAGTACAAGTTATACATCCCTGTTTTCGTTATTTGTATCGACTTTGATGGTAATGTTGCCTCTAGCCCATCTACTTCGAATTTGACACTAAACACCTGAGGCCAGCTAGGATCATTTGCAGAAGTCCGGTGAATGACTTCTCCTTGCATGCAAACACCCAACTTTGCAAGATCTGCTGTGCAACAGACAGCTCTTTGACCTCCATGGGCTGAACCACCCCCAATTGTCTCTCTATCTTCAACCTGTCCATGGATCGGCAAAATGTAACCTTCTCAAAACTACTTTCTGACTACCACATAAGATAGCTAAAAATAATAAATGAACAAATCACGTTCAGCATCTGCTACCGAATAAAATAACAAAAGATGAAGAATAAAAACACATAAAACAACTAATATCAATTCCGAACCTAAACCACAGCTTTGAAACAGAAAATCACATGCAATACTCATATAGCTTACATCATCTTTTTTCTTTTCTCTTATTAGACATTATATGGTTAAGCCGCTAAGATCATGAATGAAACAAAATTCAAATTTCACTAATTTTAACTAACTCAAACTTTACAAATGTAAATGGAGATTTTGGTTATTACTTATTAGAGGTGTCAAGAAAATGCACATCTAGTTGTCTTATTCCTATTTATATACACTTGAATTACAACCAAAAAAAAAAAATATAGAAAACGACCTTATTTAGTTATTTTCCTAACAGATGCTTAAAAATTCAGTGAATTTCAATGATTTACTCTCTATCCAGTCAATCATTTCATCCTTTTGCAATTCCACATTCTAATCATTTATCATACATATTCAGCTCATAACCAAATGACCACCAACAAACCCACCAAAAAAAAAAAACCCATAAAAACAAAAACAAAAAATAATCAACAAAAAATCATAATTCTTTTCACTAAAACCCCACTGAATGTACTGAAACATCAAGATTCAGATTTGGGGGAAAAAAGTAGTAGAAAATTTACCGAATATAAGAATCTCCATTGTCAGCAGCAGTCTCATCTTCAAAAGCATTTGCGTTCGTGGGTATGTCTCTTGTTTCGAGTGTTGAAGTGGAAGAAAGACCCTAGTATTTGGTTGTCTGGGTTCGAATAAGTAGACCCGATCACGGATCAGTTCAGAGTCGAACCCGTAAGAATCGGCCGATTTCGATTCCGGAACTGAAGTCGGAACCAGATTTGTTTGGTTCAGTTAGGGTTCTACCCTAGCCGAACTGAATAGAATCGGACGGTTCCAACAGTTGGAACGGTTCCAACCGGAACCATTGGAACCGTTGGCCCAACGGCTAGTAGCCGTTGGTCGTTGGGCTGCCTTTAATTTATTTATTTATTTTTTGTAAAATTTAATTACTAAATTATCCTTAATAACATTAATAAAACGGTTAGTTTTAGGGACAATTTAAGTATCACAAAATAATTCAAAATGGCCTTGGAGAATATCAAAGAGCAAATGACAAATCATAATACAAGCATCCTTGGATAATAATATTACAAAGATTTCACAGTGAGCATCCAGTGCTGCTAATCAATTCTCCTACACCACCAACCGCATAATATTTTGCGGAAAATTGGGTGTAGCAAACATACTAGTCAAAATCCAGAAACTCCATCCTTTTCCGCATCGAACCTTTTAGATCTGTTGCCTCCCTCTCTGCTTTCTGTGCCTGAAAAGTTAATAATGCTGGTAGTTAATAAAAATACAGGTTGAGACAATTAAGGTTCCAGAGTCCCAAGTATTTTAAGCGTTGCCATCAACATTTTGATCTGCGGTCCTTCTGCAAGCTAACACTTTATAAAAATGAATTGATCAAGATGTACTCAAGGATATGCTGTGTGATTCACATAATTGCGGTTACTAGCTGGCTCAACTGGTATAAGGATGGTATAAGCGAAGTGGGGTTCAAAACCCCTTCACATCAGGGTTAGGGGAGGGTTTAGTTTTGCTTATGCAACATTAGTGTGTTCACATAATCACATACGTAGAGCCATATCCTGGTTAATAATACTGTGGAGTTACCGTGTCAAATCTCAGACCCAAGTCATCGTTGAATGCCATCTAATGTAACTACCATTAAAAAAATTCCCTACAAATGTTTATTATGTAAGTGATAATGATTGATGGGTCATAGAGCAAGCTATGATCACGTATCCCATATTCAACAGACAACATCACTTGCGTAATCAAAGAATAAAACAAAGATGACACTTACCCTTTTGATTTCAGAAACTGAAACATGAGTTAGATGTGGAGGAAGTTCATCCCTCTCCAAGTCCTAAACCATCAAATACAAAATTTTTAAGAGGATAAAGAAGGCGTACGAAAATAATATTCATAGCAATCAGGCAAACAAGCAAGAAGTCATACCAGCTCACCGATTAAAACAACATTCTCCCCACGAATTACATATAGGCCTAAAGGGATGTCAGAATAAAGGTCGCCAACAATAACTCTCTCACATGCACCCTCAAGAACAGCATTGGCTGCATAGAACAAAAATAAAAATGTCAAATAATATGGGACAATAATAGTGTGTGAAATCTTAAAAATTGAAACCTATTAGAGAAAAGAAAAGGAAAGTTGTACCAAATTGATCAAAGGAACAAAGTGTCCCCAAGAGCTTTCGGCCATCACGAAGCAGGACAAGTAATTTCTCTGCAGCATAAAAAGTGTAAGAAAGAAGTGCTCCAACAGTCCAACTACAATTGCAGTAGAACCTGATACATAAGTGATAAGCCTCACGAATAGCAATCACCAACAAAATAATCACATCCCAACACATTTTTGTACTGATAACCTTGGAAAGAATGATAACTAAACTATGTACACGGTAAACAATTATTAGTATCTATGCATTGCCCCATCACATATTCCTCAATAAAGTTACAACATACCCAGATAGCTCAGATAGCTAGTTCTAACTTCTAAGTGCACAAAATTGAAACTGTGAAAAAAATACTGTAACTTTCAGTCTTTCCCTTCCTAACTCATACATTCATAAATCCATAAGTTCAACATCAAACTATGGGATGTTTGCAAAGAATTACACACCCAAACCCAATAACTTCAAGCACGAGCAACCTATATGCTCATACAAACATATGTCTATATAAATGCGATGTGAGGCATTAACCAGAAAAATGCAATTGAAACAAAGCTACATGCCACCAAGCATAAAAGCCAAAACTCATATAATCCAATAGCATAATAGGCATATATAATCATTCACAGCCCTCAAAGGTTGAGACTTGTTACCATGAAAAAGAGAGCTTACTGTCTAAATAACTGGCAAGAGAAGTAGAGAGGTAGACATCATCTGGGCCTGCCCAAGACATTGGTTTCTTTTATGAGCGGTAGCTTTATTTTCGGCAACTTAAAAGAACCAGAAATCTTCCAAAACACCAATCCAAAAATTGCATTGGCTACTCAAACATTCTTCCCTTTTTTCACCAACTCACTCATCTTTTCTATATTTAATCAAAGAACATTCCGTCAAAAAAGAAGGAACAAGAAACACGATAAAAGAACTCAAATGACAATTAACACAGCCTTGAAAAATCTCTAAGTTGTATTAAAAGAAAAAACAAAAGCTTAGAACCCCAAGTACAGGAAAAAGTAAAAATACAAACCTTATGAAGAAATCTTCGAATTTGCTACAATTTGATCGAACCCAAAACAAAAATTTCCAAATTAACACGAACCCAGATAGCTAATATCCGAAAGAAGCCTACTTCATAAAGAAAATTTCCAAATTGAAGGAACCCGAAACCCTCGAAACTAGTTTCTTTAAATTTTATTTTTTTGGTCCCTCCGGGATTGAAAGAGCTAAGTGGGAATGAGTGAATATGCAACTTAGATGATCCAATCAGCACCGGAAGATGAGGAAACGAGAGACTAGAGATTAAGAGAAATTATGACTTGCGAGAGGGTAACCAAGAGAGAGTGGCGGAAATGTGGGAAAATCTTTCAGGGGTAAATTGGGAATTCGACTGGATTTTTTTTTTTTTTTTTTTTTTTTTTGGGGTTGGATTATGATGTGACAAAATACTTTATCACAAGCATAAATTAATTAAGATCCACTGTGAGTGTGATCTAATTGAATCGGTAAAAAATTTAATAAAATAATAAATTTGGAATTCGAACTTCGTTCGTATGAGTGGATAGCGAAGTGGGTTATAATAGAAAAAAATTAAGGTGCACATTAAAATTATATTATCATATAATTAATTGAAATAAGATGGCCCAATAAATAATTTAAGCTACTCAAGCTTTATAATATTTAATTTAATTATTTTTCATTAAACTTTCCACTTGTAATAAATAGAGAAGCCCCGTCAAGAAAAATATTGAATATCTAACAAACTCATCATCTTAATATTGATTATTTAACAAACTCATATAATCTTTGTGCTTTAAATATGATTAAGGTGAGGGATTCACAAAATTCAAATTGACTTTTTAGTTAATATTATTTTAACCAGATTCAAATTTGGATTGCAAATCAAATAAAACTACTTGAGAATTATTCAATCAAGTCATTAATGAACACATAATTAACCTACGTGATAAAATTTATAATACGAAAATATATGTATAACGTGATAGGTTAATATTAACAAATTTTAAATAGTATCTATTTAAATATAGTACCAGTTTTGGGACAGCTCTAATATATGGATGTTTGGTTTGGGCTCCCAAATTTTCACTATAAATTAGGGTTTCAATTTAAGATCAATTGTGTTTTTTCTCTTTGTTTTTTGTTCAAAATTTTGTCTTTGAAACCGGTCCAAATAAGATGAAGAAACTATTATTCTTTTGTTTGACCCTATATTAAGTTTAAATTTTGTAGAAACCACTTTATATATTTTATATTTCTTTATCGATATAGATCATATTTTTTAAACTCGTTTAAAAGACCACAAAATCTAAGGGTGGCTGGCTAATTACACATGTGTGTAAATGTATAATCATATAGGATTTTCTTTATACTCTCCATAATTCCATTTAAACAATGTATTAATAATGGAAGCAATAAATCTTCACAATTTGATGAGTTCCAAATCAACAAGTACATAAATTTATTCACCTGAAACTAACTATTCTTAGTTTCTTACAAAGACTGAATCTTAGCAAAAAGTTGTACAAGTTAAACTATAATGTTAAAAAAAAAACAGAGAGAGAGAGATTATATCCAGAGACAATGTCTAGCTTTATGTATGCCTGGTACATAAACAAGCATAATTTGACGATATTTCAAAACATGAGTTGCACTGTGTATCATCCACAGATACAATCACGAAAAAAAATGAAGCACCGTCAACAAAACGAAGACAGTAGAAATATTGGAAATTCCGCCGCTAAATCATCCGATCTATACTTAAGCGAAGCAATTAAAATTCCGAGCTATCTCAGGTTCTTACAAAAAGTACACCCCTAAATTCGAACCTACGACTTGAACAACTAAATCCCAAATCTTATGTCATAAAGCCACACTCAAAATATATCAAAACAACTGCAGATGTTAATTCTTGCTACCCTTTCGTATAAGTAAAGTGAACTTGAAGAGATGAAGAAGGGTAGATTTATATCTCCAGAACAATATCTGCAATTGGCAAAAAAAAAAGAATAAAATAAATCATCAGACTGTATTAACCCTTGATAAAAATTGCTAAAAAAAATTGAACTTACATTCTGAATCTGTCTTGACCCATTTACATCCATCATTGTTATTTTTCTCTTGTTTTTCTTTTTCATCTTCAGTTGCCTTATTATTATTAGACACTTGCTTAGTGTCCTCTAAGTATTTCTTCATTGATGGTGCTCTTGATGCATTTTGTCCACTCATCTTCTTGTGCAGCATTACCCTCAAGAACTGCATGAAATAAAAGGGTTAATATATTAGAAAAAGAAATAATTAAAATAATAAATGTTGGTGTTTAATTTGTTTAATTACTTACTCTTTCCATTCTTGATTCTTGAAGTGTATCTCTCAAACTTGGCTGAGGTGCAAATCCACTTTTACATACAAACATTTTCTTGAGAAGAAATGAAATGGATTTTTTCCCAATGGCTTTCTTGCTATTATCAGCTCGAATATCCTTGCATCTACCAAGTATAACACTAATCGTTCGATCAATATATTCATCTTTAATATCTTGATTATCTTTATGATCATCTGATATTTCATTGCAAATGGCATAGCTAATTCTCCTGTCTACTTCCAAGCTTGAAGGGCAATTCAGGAATCTATCCAATGGAAGGCTTGCAATTTCTTTTTCTTTATCCGAATTTGGTTTCCTCTTCAAGAGTTTTGTCAATTCCTTCTCGAATTTTCCAATTTCTTCAGGAGTGAAATCCTGTAAGTCCATTGATGAAGATGTTTCTTCCTGCTCTTGAATGTTTTGGATCTCTGAATTATCATCATTGTCCTTGTTGCTATTATTTATTTCAGGATTGTTACCAAATGTTCCAATTGCTAGCAACCCATGAGGCCAGTCATTGAATTCTTCCCGAGGCACTTGTTTCTTAGGATCTACACAATACAACATGCAATAAAGATAATATTAAAATTATTTTAAGCCAAGTACCATGTTGATCATATAGGATCATTTGACTCTTTTTACTTTTAAACCAGGTCACATGTATCTATTAATGACAGTGTATGATTGAAAATTAACTACTCAGTTTTTAAATCTATCAACCCCACTAACCACTCTTCCCAAAAGTTCAGATCAGAAGAGAATCCTATCGTCCTAATATAATATCTTAACTAAGAAAAGTATTTGAAATAAAGTTGATACGTAACTTCATAATCATGAATGAAAATGAAAAGATGAAAGGAACCCCCACCTAAAAAACTGCTTTTGTAAAGTAAATTGTTTTGAAACAAAATTGAAAGAGTACTACACGAGATATATTATATATAGAAGAGAATGCTTACAAGAAGCTGGAGCTACATTTGGTTTTTTGTTGCTCTCTTGTTTCCCATTAAGCTTATTTTGCATCCAACCGAAGAGCTGCCATCAAACAAATTATATATATTAATCAACGACCCTCACTAAAATAGTAGATAATTAATGCATAAGACACACACTTACCTTCATTTTGAGATAGAGAATGAGATTCTTAGCCTATTTTTTGGACTCAAATGGGAGTTTTTTTGATGATAAATACCAAAAGGTGATGGGAAATTGTGTTTTGAAGTTATGAAAACAAAGAAATGAATATAGATCGGTCAGCTTTGATGAATTTCATGCATGGCCTGATTCTGAAGAAAATTTGTACAGAGAGAGGAGTTGGTTCAAGTTCCCAAACACGGCCTTGAGCATGAACCCTATCTAATTCCCACACTTAAATGTATCTTTTTGTGTACATATATACATTCAACCTTTTGTTTCTTCCCTTTATACAAGTAATATATATCCCAGATCCCACTAAGCGAAAAGACACTCTCTTCTAATTTTATAATTGAATGTCCATAAAAAAAACACATGGGGTGTGACTGGTAGATCTTTGAATCATCAAATGCAAAATTCAAGAGCAGTTTTTTAATACAAGTACGAAATTAATTAGTTTAAATCAATCTCTAACATATGTTATCGAATGGTTATAGAAGTGACACATATTGTTCCAAAGACAGATTAATCTCCACTTGAGTTATAATATCTCCTTGTGCTATGTAGCCAGTAGCTGGCATTTTCCTGATAATTCTTCAGCCTCCTTCTACATAGCTTAGCTAGCTCATTAATTTGTAGCATCTAGGTTCATCTTTGTACTGGATTTGCTTCATTTACGCATTAGATTAAGGATGTGTTGGTCATTAATTAATATTACGTAATAAAAAGGATGGTCCAATTCACGAAACTTCCCACACTGTGAGTTTTGAGGATGATTTAATGTGTACGCAACATTATCTTTTTTTTTTCAAAGAAACTGTTTCCGCGACTTAAACCTATGACTTTCAGGTCACAATGGAGTAACTTTACTGTTACATCAAGATTTATCCTCCGTGTATATACATAATGATCATTTAAGAAAAAAAATCAATTTGGAGCATATATTATTTTACCCTTTTGAATATTATTAATAGAAAAAGTACCAAGAACAAACAAACACCAGTGCAGCAAAAATGAGACTATGGCAGCGTGGAGTGACAACTTAAAGAAATCAATTAGTGCATGCATGGGGTCACCGACATATCAGCTTCATCACCTGCCCCAAATTGTAGGGTACCCCCTGGTCTTTAATATCTAAACTGGGAGAGAGGCAGAGAGAGAGAGAGAGCAACTTTTAAAAAAACATATATATTTCATAAATTATTTATAAACCATGATGATGATGATGTGAAATTAATCAAAATTCTTGGTTTTGTATTAAATACATATGCATATTTCTCTTGTCTATTTGATTTTGGGAAGATATGGGATCTCATGCCAAGAGATTTTCAAGTGCCTCTAATTCATAAGCACCAAGAAATAATTAAAGTTCTGTTAAACAACTCTCTCTTGGCTAGAGAAATAGGAAAATTCAATAAGCTACAAATCCCATATGTTAAGGATTTTTTTTTAATCATCTTTGATCTTGCGCATGACTCTCACTACAAAAATTATGTTCTTTAGCGTCGAAAGTAATCGACGCCAAAAGTCATACGTTCGACGAAAACGAAAATTAGCGTCGAATACATTGGACGCATAATTGGACGCCAAAATATGGACGAGAACGATATTTAGCGTCGAAACAGAGAGGTTCGACGCTAAAAACTGTCAGTTTGCGTCCAATTTATTTCGATACTAAATAAAAATTCATGACGCTATAGTTCATTTATTGCGATGAAATAATTTGACGCTAAAGTAGACTTTTAGCGTTGAACCTAAACGACGCTAAAGTAAATTAAAAAATAATATTTGTATACTTACAGCGGCGATTTTTTTAACTTTTAGCGTTGAAATATTCGACGCCAAAACAACATTTAGCGTCGAATAATTCGACGAAAATACTTCTAAAATGTGTTTTTTTAAAATATTAATTTACATAATTTTGCTCTAAAATAATTCATTTAATATTTTAAAAAATTTTATTATTTGAAAAAAAAATTCCTGATTAATAACACAATTAGGAAATATTCTAATAATTATTTTATTATTATAATGAAAATTTATTTTAAAAAAATACATATTATATTAAAACTATTTGTTCAGAATGTTTATACAAATGGATATAAAATTTATTGCTACTGTGATGGGGGGCGCTCGAGCCCAATGCACCCTGACCGAGTGAGGCCTCCAACATCTACCTGAAAGCCCGTATCTGCTGGTCGAACTGCTCCAACTTCTTCTCGTGGTCCACCTTGACCTGTTGTAGCTCATCTTTAGTCTTCTTCAGCTCGTCTTTGGTGGTGGATAGCTGGTATTCGGTGGTGGCTAGCCGGTATTGGGTGGTGGCTAGCCGGTATTGGGTGGTGTGATGAGCGGAAAATATATCAATATTTACCGCCCATTTTACTTAATATTTTGTTTAGTTTCTCGGGTTTGATGAACGTTTTGATGTGTTTTAGTTTATTTTGCAGATAAAATAATATTGGGACACAATGAAATCATTTAGGACGAAATGTGGGTCAAATAAGGGCAAAAATTGGATTTGACATATTAATTTTGGAGATTGGAAACTTGAAATGACGTTTTAACGAAGTGCAGTTTTGGAAATTCCAATTTTGTGCATCTGTCGTATTTTGGGCATAACGTTTTACTCCGATATCAGATTGAGCTGATTCAAGTTCCAGATTAAATAAGACTCAAATATCTACAACTTTGAAAGACAAAATAATTTCGAATTCTAAATATTTCGTGCCCGAAATTGATTAACCATCCAAAAGTGTGTTGTGTGTAATTATTAAAGTCATTTTCAAAGAAAAAAATAAATTAATAAATAAATAATAAAAATTATCAAATCATCACCAAACATGATAATCAATTAGTGGAGCAATTAATAATGGATTTGGTGGATGATTTGATGGAGGCAAAATTTTGCCTATAAATACCAAACCATTTCATTTGTAAATTCATACTTTCTTCTAAGGAATTACTTAAGAATACTAAGAAGATTGTATCTTGTTTGTTTATTTACAGCTTTCAGTAATTAATTTCCGCTTTCGCACTTTCTTTTCTTTACTTTTCAGTTTTTACTTTCCGCAATTTACTTTTACGCATAATACTTTTCTTTCTTTAATTTTCAATTTTTACTTTTCAGTAATGAGGAGGTAACTCTCATTTGCTGGGGTAAAAGGTAAAACTTTTATTACTAATATTTAGATTAATCTCCCTTAATTATGATATATAAACTAGTTAAAACCTGACTTAACGATAATATCGCTATATTGGTCGGTTGGTAATTATTTAAATTGGTTTTAACCTGACTAAACTGGATACCGCCTGATTGGTCGGTTGGTAATTAATTATTAATTTGACTTAATCTAGATACCGCATATATGGCTGGTTGGTAATTATCATGCAAAGTTAATATATTATATTAAGAGAGATATTTAAAATAAAAGTAATAAAAGTGGATCATTTTACCTCATCATTTTCTTTTATTATACTTTTACTTTATTTACTTTTCAGCAATTTACTTTCAGCATTTACTTTTCAGCAATTTACTTTTCAGCAATTTACTTTTAGCATTTACTTTTCAGTAATTTACTTTCAGCATTTACTTTCAGCATTTAATTTTCAGTAATTTACTTTATGTCTTTTATTTTATTTAAGTTTTTACTACCCGTAAATATGTGTCGTAACTAAGCCAATTATCTGGGGTTGTGATGAATTCTAATATCACCGGTTTATAAGGGGTTATTTTATAGTTTGGGTAATTTAAAGGTTTACTTATTAAGTCTTAAGCTTAATGCGTCTTGTTAATTGGCCACTAATAAGATTGATCTGGTAAATCTAAAATAAACTTGACAAATGAATTTTAGGTTTCAGCCTTAGACTTAATAGCCCACGATCTTCCTTGAGGATATATAACCCTTTAATAGATTTCCTTACAGGATAGACATATACCTGTCGGGCGGGGGTAGCCATAATTGGAACTTAAACTTAATGAATCCAGATAATTTGGTTGACATAGACATATGGTTCAATTGGGTTAAACTGGGTATTTACGTCTGACCATCGACAGAGGCTTTCGCATAATTTAGTGTTCCAGGTTAGTAAACCGATTTATTACACAACCCTAGATAGTTTTTAATATTGAATTTTCTTAAACCTATTTTTGTGCAATTTTATTTACTTGTTTTTAAATTTAGAATCATCACCATTTCAAATCAATCAATCAACCTGTTAGATACTAGTAATTATTTGACCTCATAAAATTAATAGATTAGGTATTAAGTCCCCGTGGGATTAATACTTTTTATACTACTTGAACGATATGTACGCTTGCGTTATACGTGTGTGTTTACGCCGGTCAAGTTTTTGGCGCCGTTGCCGGGGACTTATTTATCTTTCACTATTAGTTTTGGGGTTAGATACGTTACTTGTATCTAATTTCTTTTTACTTATTATTTTATTTTCTTGTGTTTCAGGTTCTCAGAAACTACATGAGACGAACCAGAAGCTTTGAACTCCGACCGCTTGACCCATAAATTGAAAAAACCATCAGACAGCTGAGAAGGGAAAGGCGAGAAGGCCAAGAAGCTTTAGTCAACATGGAACCTGAACCTTTGGAGGTTGCACCACCAATACCCATTCGAGACAGAACCATTCCGGTGGTTGACAGACTCATTTCTTGTATTGTACTTCCTCCCTTACCAGCAAATGCGAGTGACATCAAAACATACATCCAGATGATTCAGCAGTCAGTACAGTTTGGGGTAAATGCAACTGAAGATCCTAATGCCCATATCAGCAACTTCCTGGAAGTTTGCGGTACTTTCAACTACAACCGAGCAGCTGAAGAAGTTATGAGACTACGAGTTTTTCCATATTCCCTTAAAGACAGAGCCAAAGCTTGGCTACATTCACTACAAGCAGGTTCCATCACAACTTGGAACACTCTAGCCATAAAATTCCTTGCAAAGTACTTTCCACTAGCAAGAACTGCAAAGTTGAGGAATGACATCACATCTTTTGTACAACAAGATTTAGAATCCCCTAGCGAATCTTGGGAAAGATTCAAATATTTACTCCGGAAATGTCCTCACCATGAGATTGGAAAATGGCTACAAGTTCAAACCTTTTAAAATGGACTTTTTGGAATAATGAGAACCACAATTGATGCTGCTACTGGAGGAGCTTTGATGGCAAAATGAGAAGATCAAGCTTGGGACTTAATTGAAGAAATGGCCAACAATAATTCTTTATGGCCAACAGAAAGGAGCATGATCCAAAGAATTGCTGGAATTTATGAAATTAGAGCCAACACTGCAGTAAATGCCAAGCTGGATCAGATTTGTAAAAATCTGGAAACTCTCAGCATGCAAGTTAATACTGGATCCACAAGTTCACCATATGGAGGAGCACCAGAGCCAAACCAATATAAAGAGATAGTGAATTATGTCAACATTTTCAACAGACAGGGGAACAATTCATATTCCAACACCTACAACTCAGGGTGGAGGAATCATCCCAATTTCGCATGGAGCAACAATTCAGGGCAAATGAACAACCCACCACCCGGATTCCAACAACAGAAAAAAGGCCAGGAGCAGGCAAATGAATCAGGAATAACAGAAGTGTTGACCCACTTGAAAAAGATAGAAGCAAAACACGACTCTCAAGCAGCAAGATATGATGCTATGTTTCAATCCCAAGCAACATTAATTCAAAGTCAATCTGTTTCTATTAAAGCACTGGAGAATCAAATTGGACAACTGGCCAATGCTCAAAGTTACAAACCGCCAGGTAACCTTCCTAGCAACACTGAACCAAATCCGAGGAACATGAGGAATGAGCAATGTCATGCCATCATATTAAAAAGTGGTACTGAAATCATCAAAGATGTTGGAGCCAAAACAACTGCTGAGGAAGTTCCAAAAGAAACAAAGCAACAGATAGAGGAAAAAGAAGCAAAGGAAAAAGAACAGATCACTCCACCTCTACCTTTTCCTCATCGTCTCCAGAAAAACAAACTGGACAAGCAGTTTGCTCGTTTCATGGAGGTGTTCAAAAAGCTGCATATCAATATTCCATTTGCAGAAGTGTTGGAACAAATGCCCAGCTATGCCAAATTCATGAAAGACATTCTTTCACGAAAGCGGAGATTGGGAGATTACGAGACAATAGCATTATCAGAAGAATACATCGTTATCATTCAGAGGAAACTTCCTCCAAAATTGAAAGATCCTGGCAGTTTCACTGTTCCTTACATCATAGGAGAACATAACTTTGGTAGAGCTTTATGTGATTTAGGTGCAAGTGTTAACTTGATGCCTTTTTCTATTTTCAGGAAACTACAGATTGGAGAAACAATGCCCACTTCAGTCTCTCTACAACTTGCTGATAGAACGCTCGTATTTCCAAGAGGCGTAGTTGAAGATGTGCTGGTCAAAGTTGACAAATTCATTTTCCCAGCAGATTTTATTGTCCTTGATATGGAGGAAGACGTAGACGTGCCAATCATCCTCGGGAGACCATTCTTGGCTACAGGTCGAACCATTATTGATGTACAAAAAGGAGAACTAACCATGAGGGTACATGACCAAGAAGTAACATTCAATGTTTTTAAAGCCATGAATTTCCCGAATGACGAGAATGAGGAATGTTTCAGACTTGATGGGATAAATAGTACCATCCAGACCTCCAATGCAATGTAAAGTTCTGCTGACAAACTTAAAGCATGTCAATTACATGTGGAGCCTGAAGATAAAGCGCACTACGTACTGAAGAAGCATATTCTTGCACTACAAGCAACAGAAGAGAAAAAATTCCACCAGCTCAATGAATTGGAGGAATTTCACAATCAGCATTTTGAGGATGCCAAATTGTACAAAGAAAAGGCAAGGAAAAGACATGATGAGAAGTTAGTGCGCATACAACTGGAACCAGGGCAGAAGGTACTGTTAAACAAATCAAGGGTGAAATTCTTCCTATGGAAGCCAAAATCACGGTGGTCAGGTCCATTTGTGATCACTAAGGTTTTACCAGACAAAGCCGTTGAGATATATGATCCCGACTCTAACAAAACATTCAAGGTTAAAAACAAGCGTGTTAAGCACTACTGGGGAGAATCATTTGAGCGACAAAAAGAAAGTGTCACACTTTCAGATCCAGCCTAACGTTCGAGAAGTCACGTCTAGCTGTCGACGTTAAACTTAGCGCTCGCAGGGAGGCAACTCATGCAATTTGTGTATATATTGTGATCTGGTGTGTTTAATTTTTGCAGATTAAGATATTTCAGGATGGAAGAAGTTCTCGCAAATCTTCACAAGCAATTTCTTTATCTCCCTAAAAAATCTCTGATGAAAGTTTACAAAGCTCGCTTGGAACAGATGAGATTACTAACGATCCATGGTGTTCCTAATGACGTTTGTTGGGTAATTGAAGCACGGGTCCGATTGGCATGTGAGTCTTCTGAATCTTTTATTTCACATCTGCCTGATTTTGGAAGAAGCACCTATGCAAAGAAACGTAGAGCTAAGCAAATGGGTGTTTGTTACAAATGTGCACGCTGGAATTGCAATACTCGTTGTCGTTCTTTAGGAATGTTGTCTGATAATCGCGAAGACAAAATTAAATTCATTAGAGATGGCTTGAGTAAGGAGTCTGTAGATAATATATCTTTGACTCTTGAGACGCATCCCAGTGGATATGTTTATATAGCCATTCGCAAATTACATACACAATTCCAAAAAGAAAGACAACAATTAAGTCTCGGGAATCTGACTAAAAAATACCATGTTTGCCAATTTATAAGAAAATTGGATGGGAAGCTTATCCATGACGCATAGATGTCAATCAAGCCACTACTTTTCTTGTACATATTATATTTCTTTGTCTTTTCCTAATAATTGTAATTTATTTTGTTGTTTTCTTTTATTTTCTCCGACCGGATCCAGACCTTTTTGACTATCACGATTTATTTTACTGTTAACTAATAATTGTCATTTGGCAGGTACTAGTGCTATTATTTTACTCACCATTTTTAGGTGTTATAAATTCAACTCATCATTGCACTTTTAAAGACATCCAGAGTAAAACATGGAAGCCACTTCAAGAAGACGAGTTGAAAACATATGTGTGTTTTGCGGTACTAGTGTTGGTATTAAGCCACAATACGTAGAAGCATCACATGAATTGGGTCGAGTCTTAGCTGCAAGGAATATGCACTTAGTATATGGCGGAGGCAATCTTGGACTTATGGGGATCGTATCAAAGGCTATACAGGAAGGGGGCAGTCACGTTTTGGGAATCATCCTAAAACCCTTGGCAGAGGCAAATCTTATTGGACCATCAAACGGAGAGGTAATGGTGAAGGTCCTGGTTGAGATATCGGTTGGGGTAATGGTTGCGTATGTATTGGTGAAACTGAGTTTTCTGGATATTGTCGTTTGGTGGTGCTGGTTTCCAAGTACCACTTCCGCATTGTTAAATCGCTTTATTACCATGCGGACGATAAAACGTCCGTCCGCATGGCCCACAAACGGAGAGGAACTGATCGTGCCAGGTATGTCTGAACGATTGGTAGAAATGATTAACCGTGCTGATACTTTTATTGCTTTGTCAGGTGGCTTGGGTACATTGGAGGAAATTTTTACAGTGTTATCTTGGGCGAACCTGAACATACACTAGAAACCGCTTGGACTGTACAACGTTGAAGGATTTTATGATTTTCTTTGTGTGTTTCTTGATGATGCTCGGAGAAATGGGTTCGTGTCAAAACCTATGAAAGAACTCCTCTTTACTGCCAGAACTGCTCCGGATCTAATTGACCAAATCTTGGCCTATGAACCACAAATTGACCATATCCTTTCAAAGATAAATTGGTCCAAGGACGATCGTGGTAAGAGGCGTCAGATTAATCTGGATCTTAACCTTTAACTTTTCGTGTAGAATTTCAGCTAACCAGGTACTATCTTTCTAAACTCTTCTTCTACTGTTTAAGACATTGGGGACAATGTCTCATTTAGGTTTGGGGGAGGAAATTAGTTGATTAGTATCTTGTTTTTAGTTGTGTGTTATTTTTATTTTTAGGCCAAAATTTTTCGAAAAATACAAAAAATTGAAATTTTTTCAAAAATTACAAAAATATTTTGCGTTTTTGTGTTTTTATTTTGACTAAAAAGGTGAAATTGGTAAGAGATAGCTGAGTAAGGAGTTTCCACTCCTGAGACGTATCTCAAACCTAATTCGGAACAAGTTAATTTTTGTTTATTTCCTTTTGAATTATTTAATTTGTGAATTCTCCATAACACTGACTAAAATGGATCTTCATATGCTCAGTTGGCAGGTATTATCAATATGCATAGTAACATACGGACATGAGCTATAATTGAAAAATTTGTAATATTCAGTGCTCTAGTTTAATTGGAGGAAGCATCTCAAAAAGTGATGGAGTAAAAAAAAAATGTCTGAGATCCGAGTTATTAAGTCTGTAATGGTGTTTTAACACATAGTGCCATAAAGCCAACTGGTTTGGGAGTCACTGGCCCAAAACTCGCTACATGGATTAAAGATGTTGCAAAAAATATATATATCTGAAGTCTGAGTAATTAAGTCCGTAAGGGTGTCTTAACACCTGGTGCCCTAAAGCCAACTGGTTTGGGAGTCACCGACCCAACACTCGCTACATAGATGAAAGATAATATATATGAATAAAAAAAATCAAAAATCAAAGAAAAAATCAGAAAAATCAGAAAAATTATTCCATTGCTGCAAAAAGATGTGAATTCTGATAAAACTTTAGGACAAAAATATTACTCTCTTATCAACTGCATTTGTGACTGTTGTGGGCAAAAATGAGTTGATTAATATTTTATCGACTGTGTATATGGAGAATGATAAAAATAATCGGAGAATTTACTTATTCGGTAATTTAGAATGAAACAAAATAACTATTGACTTGGATTAGATGTTTCATCTGTTTAGTCACTAACTTCTTTATTCTATTTTCCCTTGTCTTTTTGCTTTTGTGTGCATTAGTTTTATTATCTTTTTACTTTTGTAAAACGTTTGTGGGTATCGTTGCTGTAAGCCCTCAAGAGACTATAACTCGTCCACTAGGGACACCTAAAGGTTTAAAGGCTTGTTACATATGCTAAATGCAACTGTGATCCCTATGAAAGTGACTTAGTTTAATTTTAATTGTTTCTCATATTTTATTTTGTTGTTTTACTCGAGGACTAGCAAAATGTTAGGTTTGGGGGTGTGATGAGCGGAAAATATATCAATATTTACCGCCCTTTTTACTTAATATTTTGTTTAGTTTCTCGGGTTTGATGAACGTTTTAATGTGTTTTAGTATATTCTACAGATAAAATAATATTGGGACACAATGAAATCATTTAGGACAAAATGTGGGTCAAATGAGGGAAAAAATTGGATTTGACATATTAATTTTGGAGAATGGAAACTTGAAAGTGCGTTTTAACGAAGTGCAGTTTTGGAAATTCCAATTTTGCGCATCTGTCGTATTTTGGGCATAACGTTTTACTCCGATATCGGATTGAGCTGATTCAAGTTCCAGATTAAATAAGACTCAAATATCTACAACTTTTAAAGACAAAATAATTTTGAATTCTAAAGATTTCATACCCGAAATTGATTAACCATCCAAAAATGTGTTGTGTGTAATTATTAAAGTCATTTTCAATCATTTTCAAAGTAAAAAATAAATTAATAAATAAATAATAAAAATTATCAAATCACCACCAAACATGATAATCAATTAGTGGAGCAATTAATAATGGATTTGGTGGATGATTTGATGGAGGCAAAATTTTGCCTATAAATACCAAACCATTTCATTTGTAAATTCATACTTTCTTCTAAGGAATTACTTAAGAATACTAAGAAAATTGTATCTTGTTTGTTTATTTACAGCTTTCAGTAATTAATTTCCGCTTTCGCACTTTCTTTTCTTTACTTTTTAGTTTTTACTTTCCGCAATTTACTTTTACGCACAATACTTTTCTTTCTTTAATTTTCAGTTTTTACTTTTCAGCAATGAGGAGGTAACTCCCCTTTGCTAGGGTGAAAGGTAAAACTTTTATTACTAATATTTAGATTAATCTCTCTTAATTATAATATATAAACTAGTTAAAACCTGACTTAACGAGAATACCGTCATATTGGTCGGTTGGTAATTATTTAAATTGGTTTTAACCTGACTAAACTGGATACCGCCTGATTGGTCGGTTGGTAATTAATTATTAATTTGACTTAATCTGGATACCGCCTATATGGCTGGTTGGTAATTATCATGCAAAATTAATATATTATATTAAGAGAGATATCTAAAATAGAAGTAATAAAAGTGGATCATTTTACCTCAGCATTTTCTTTTATTGTATTTTTACTTTATTTACTTTTCAGCAATTTACTTTCAGCATTTACTTTTCAGCAATTTACTTTCAGCAATTTACTTTTAGCATTTACTTTTCAGAAATTTACTTTCAGCATTTACTTTTCAGCATTTAATTTTCAGTATTTTACTTTATGTCTTTTATTTTATTTAAGTTTTTACTACCCGTAAATATGTGTCGTAACTAAGCCAGTTATATGGGGTTGTGATGAATTCTAATATCATCGGTTTATAAGGGGTTATTCTATAGTTTGGGTAATTTAAAGGTTTACTTATTAAGTCTTAAGCTTAATGCGTCTTGTTAATTGGCCACTAATAAGATTGATCTGGTAAATCTAAAATAAACTTGACAAATGAATTTTAGGTTTCAGCCTTAGACTTAATAGTCCACGATCTTCCTTGAGGATAGATAACCCTTTAATAGATTTCCTTACAGGATAGACATATACCTGTTGGGTGGGGGTAGCCATAATTGGAACTTAAACTTAATGAATCCAGATAATTTGGTTGACATAGACATATGGTTCAATTGGGTTAAACTGGGTATTTGCGTCTGACCATCGACAGAGGCTTTCGCATAATTTAGTGTTCCAGGTTAGTAAACCGATTTATTACACAAACATGAAATAACCACTTCATCTTTTTAAAGATATTAGAAAGATTCACAACCCTAGATAGTTTTTAATATTGAATTTTCTTAAACCTATTTTTGTGCAATTTTATTTACTTGTTTTTAAATTTAGAATCATCATCATTTCAAATCAATCAATCAACCTGTTAGATACTAGTAATCATTTGACCTCATAAAATTAATAGATTAGGTATTAAGTCCTTATGGGATCGATACTTTTTATACTACTTGAACGATACGTATGCTTGCGTTATACGTGTGTGTTTACGCCGGTCATGGTGGCTAACTGGTCTCGAAGACACGAGTCATTGTTCGAATAAACAGTAGTGCGTGCAGATGACGTCAGTTTCTTACGAGTGCCAAGGTCGACATTGTAAGTTGTCTGGTTCTTGAAAACCAATTGAGACAACTGCTCATCTGATATCGGGTCATGAGTTTGATGTTGGAGTTCCATCATTTTGTTCTGTTTAAAAGAAATAAGTTAATGTTAGAATTTGAAAAAAAAAAACATATATAATAATTATTATTTTATTTTAAAAACTTAAACTTACATAGCAGCGTTCGACTTCTCCATTTATCCAATTGTTCTTCTCATTGTAATGCGTCACTTGGAAAAAATTTGGAAATGATTGCACCTCACATGTGCAACTCTGCTAAAAATAGAAAATACATTTAATATTATTCCACATTAGTAAAAATAATGAACTGTTAAATTTTACGTTAGGATATATTTACCTCAGAATGTTCGGCACGATGTTGAATAAATGGCTTCGAACCTCCACAGTGGTTAAAACGTAAGTGACTTCGATTTTTCGCATTTGCGTGACATTTATCCTGCATTTAACAACACTGTAAGTACCGAAAACAAAGAGAATTATATAAATTTATGTTTATTTTAAAATTTACCTTGTGTTTCTTGCTAGACCAAAGCTCACATAAGAATGTCCAGTCTTGCTCCTCTATAAAATCAGGCTTATGTTGTGGAGCATCCGAAGATCCATGTTCGTCGAATATTGGTTTCAGGACTTTTGTCCTATAATACTTATAACTTTTCCCCATGTGGTAGTCAATATACTGTTGGACATTCACTTTGGTCAGATCGAAGTCGAACCACTCCTACATGAATAACAACCGACTAAAAATGAGTATAAAATAAAAATTTTAACTAACAAACAATATCGAAAACTTAATACCGTAAGGAAACTCACAAGTAGCGAAGAGAATAGTTGGTTGATTTTCGTCTCCCACTGTATCTTTCTCCAAGAAACTTAGTTTTGGGGAGCTTCAAACCAAGATGTAGCACCTATGACTGTAGTAAACGCTGAATTATGTTGTCCGACATGTCTTTATCCATCATCTGATATCTCAATCCGGATACGACCGTGAGCCTTAACGTGCTTAACCAACCACAGGCCACGGGTGCGTCCTCGACCCTTCGCTGTACTCGAGTCACCTGTGCTAGCAGGACTCCAGCAGGGGCATATGTCATTGCTGATGTAGATGGAGTCGCATTAGCCCGTCAGTGATTGCCCGGTGCCATCTGCAAAATAACAATTCCGACACTATGAATGACAAATAAAATAATCATAATGATGCTAATGACATTTCAATATTTTAATAACCATATAAACTTTTATCATTACACATTAAATCAACATTAATACTCAACATTTGAGTATTCCAGAACAGAACAAGATCTGGAACACTGTAATTTCCAGAACAGCAGCAATTACTGTTGTTCTGGAACCATTAGATAGAATAAATATTGTTAAGTCACTTTCGCTCATGTTCTACAGAAGGCCACGACTTAATCCAGCTGTGGATAAACTGTATAAGATCCATAAATCAACATACATTGTTCCATGACTGCTACTACTTTAAAATAAATTAACATTCACAAACTATGACACAAATATCTTAAACAATAAAAAAGCAATACAAAATACAAACACCAAAAAGGGAAACCCAGGTACATGGAAACTATTCAATAGAAAAATACTTCTCGTCACAAGGCTCATTTAGTCGTTTAACACATAATTCATATCAGGCTCACATAGCAACATATACCATGGGTAGAAAACAAGTAGTGGAAGCATAATGGGATCAATCCATTTTGGGTCTAAAACTCCATCATCCATGCTAGAGGACGAAAGCACATAGAAAAACCAAACTTTAGCGTCGATTAATTTATTTCGACGCTAAATGTCATGATTTTAGCGTCGATTTAATATTTCAATACTAAATTCGGTATTTTAGCGTCGAAATCGTACGTCGACGCTAAAGGATATTAATAATAATATGATAATAAATTATTTTAATAATAATAAAAACAACCATTCAACAATGATATACTAATAATTCATGACAACAACAACACCAATCATCCATGATGATAATAATTCAAAACAACAACAACCATCCATTATAATAATAAAAATTATTCATTCATCACATCATATACTAACTAGATTAGTCACTATTATCTTCGGTATTTGAGGATTCGTGACTGGACTCCAAGTCATCTTCAGTGTCGAATTCTTCTTCAATTACTGCTTCCACGCTAACTTCAGAATGAGGAATTATCTCAACGTCTGTATTTTCTCGAGTTAACGTGATATTTTCAGGAACGGTGACATTTGGTACATGAAATATATGTTCAGCAACTTCGAAGTTGTTAGAGGCTTCTTGTGCTTCATATGATATTTCAACACTATATTTCTCCTGCGTGTCCCAAATGCCCATATGTTGTAACTTTTCTACCACCATCCATCCATTTCCTACTCGACACGAAATAATACACAGTCATACTTACAAGCATGAATGGATTCATACTGTGAGAACTGATTTCGGTCGAGGTCCACAATCAAGAATGTGAGCTGAGGGGCACGAACGAACCTGCAAAACAAGAGTTAAGCGAAAGTGGAGGTTACTGCCCACCGGTGTGGTGGAAGCCGTAGGCACTCCGACGCTCAAGTTAGCTTAAGGGTGAATAAGTTTAGGATGAATGGGTTAAGGTCTTTGGAATACCTCAACCACAGATTTGCTAGCCGTGAGGGCGGTATTGGAGTAGCGTATTGATGTAGAAGTAATCTCTAGGAGAAGATGCCCCTCTATTGTTTCGTCTTCTTCTTTTATAGGTTCCCTGACGCGGGGTCCCTATTCTGCCCGTTGGAATCCTCTTCAATGATGGTTTAATTCAGGTGTTTTATGTCTGATAACTGACGATCGTATGTCTCCTCCGAAACTGTCGACTTCATGATGATATTTAGGGGTGTTCATAGGGTCGGGTCGACCCGCGACCCGACCCGACCTGCAGAGACCCGACCTGACCTTGTCGGGTTTCTTAATTCAAAAAGTTGATTTCGGGTCTGACCCGACCGGACCCGAAATTTCGGATCGGGTCACGGGTTTAGTTCAGCAAACTCGGGTTTGACTCGACCCGACCCGACCCGATGTAATAATATTTTATGTTAATTTATTATACAACATAGTTTATGTTAATTTATTTAGTGAACTACTTTTAGATTGATAAATCCAATTTCTATCAATTTCTCATCAACATTACCAATTCATTAATTATTTATTTAAACATATACATATATATTTAGTTGATTAATTAATTAGTTTACAGAAAAAATATATTTAGTTAATTAACTACTATACATATATGAATCATAAACCACTAACAAAAAGTATATAATAAACATAGTCATAAGAAATGAAAACCATAATTTTTTACAAAGATTAAACTGAAATACTTAAGTGAGATATATAATTATTTTTTACAAATATAAAGAAAAATAATAAAGAAATATGAAAGAAGATTTACCTTATGGAAAATTAATTACAATTTTATTTAAAATTTATAGGAGAGTTGAGAGGTTGCAGATGAGAGAGTCTCAGATTGCAGAGGATGAAAGAAAAAGCAGAAGGGGAGAAGAGTTGGTGGCATTCTGCATTTTAATCTATTTTTAGCGTCAAATCCCTTCATTCGACGCTAAATATCTGATTTTTAACGTCGAAATTAAATTTGGACGCTAAAGATTAACGGATTGTCAGTGGTATCGTCATAAACCTTTAGCGACGCAACTTAGTCGACGCTAAATGTCAACTTTTTGGCGTCGATAATATTTTTCGACGCTAAAAGTATAAAAGTTAGCGTCGCAATTTATGTCGACGCCAAAGATCATGAGAATAATTGAAAACCTTTAGCGTCGAAAAATTTTCGACGCTAAAAGTTGTACTTTTCACGTCGAAAAACGTATTCGACGTTAAAAGTAGACAATTTAGCGTCGAATATGATGCTTATCGCTAAAATCTTGACATTTGGCGTCGAATATTCATTTCGACGCTAAAAGTTATTATTAGCGTCGAAATTAAATTCGACGCTAAAGTATTGGACGCTAAAAGTCAATTTTCTTGTAGTGTCTTGATTAAGTATGAACACTAGAAGACAATACAATTCATAAATTAACATAAACTATGTTGTATATAAAATTTTATCGATTAAATTTGAGTTCATTGGAATCTAAAAAATGTTCTATCCGAAATTATTATTTCATTAAACTTAATAAAATTTAAACATCTCTTTAAACTCTTTATGCATGCCGTTGTGTTTGGTTTTGGTTTGCATGCATCCCATACAATATGATTTCTATATGTATCTCATTGAAGGCATAAACTGTAATTTTAATCTAATTAATTAAATTGTAAGAGTGCAAGAAATTTATTGGTGCTTTGGTCATGTCTTAGATCATGGAAATTGGCTACGTGTCAGGACAAAAATAGATCCATCATCTTCTGTCGGTCCAACACGTGTCCCAAAGGGGTCGGGTTGACTTATTCCGCACTTCTATGATGCATAAATTACTAATTACTAATTACTAATAATTAACAATCCAATCACAAAAAGTTGATTAATAATCTTCTTAATTATAAGCTCCAATAATTTTTATATTTCTCTTGCAAATTTCAAGACCTCCCCCTCCTCTCTTTCTTAAACATAATATATTAAGCAAACCTTTGATAATTAAAGTATTTTTAATTACGCTCGGGATACTTGGCTAATAAGTGCTCTTGTTACTCTCAGATTGCACAAGGAAAATTTATTAATAATTAAAGTGTCATTAAACTTTAAGATGCCAAAAAAAAAGATGTTTAAAAATGGGGTTTTTGATTAATTTAAGTATTTAATTAGCAGATACTAGCAGCCAACGTGAGCTGCCATTACTTCCATGCATTGCTTGATTAATTTGTGTGATTAATTAAGCATGCATGCACGTCAATAACACTACTAATGAAAATTAAGTTGATTAAAAAAACAAATAACATTTTCCCGGATGATCTAATAATAATAAAAAAAAGTCTCTGAAAAATAAACACTTTGAATTTTAATTGAACAAAACCTATTTTATGTAATTATTTTTGAGAAAATGGAATCAATGTTTTTTATTAACAAAGAATGATACATAATTTAAACTAATTTATTATGATATATGAATTACACCTCCACCAACGAGGTCCTATTATATATGAGCAGCTATGTGTTCGGTCCAAGCACGATTTTGCTGTAAGTGTAATTATCGTTAATTGTGTGTGAAGTCTCTATATATAGCACGACTTTAACCTAGGCATTTAGGTTAATTGGTAGTGCATAATTAGTATTATTGAACTATAGTTTAAATGCACAAAACAGATAATGAGACTTTATTAATGGAGGCACAAAAATAGATACCTTCAATATATTGAGTAATTATTAGTCGAATAAATCTGAATTTTGTTTACATGAAAAGTAGCATAATAATCATATTCCACTTAATTATGTTGATTTACTTATTACAAGTGATTACAAAGCCGACTCTGAAATATAGCTAGTTTAAGCTATGACTTATGAAAAAATTAGGGAAACTCATCTTGTGACATGGGTCCCAAATCTATCCAGATATTATTATTAATTAATATATAACATTTATTTAACTTAAGGTCCCATATTTAAGGGCTCATATAGGATCACACAAACTTTAGAGTTGGCCTGAATGATCATATATGTTCAAAATTAAGAAAAAAAGCCAATTATATCATACATATTAAACACCAAATAATTAGAAATATCTTAAATCTATCGTCACCAAGCTCGTCATGTGGCAATGTACGTATATGATGAGTTTAATTCCTTACGAGTTTATTCATTCATAATTTTTTTTAAAAAAAAATTATCGAGATGCATGTGAAATAGAAATGAAAAGGGGAGTCAATAATTTACAAATTCACACCCACCAAGAGATTAAAAGCATGTGGGTGATCACATCTACTAGACGTCTAGGGTTTGTGAATGAGGCTAAATTTTGCATGGCTTACTATTTTTGGAATGTAATTCACTTCGGCCAAATTAAATTAAGCATCTGTGTGATGTGGAAGAAGGTGGTGACCATCATTGTTTTATTGACTTTTATTTGGATCTTTAATTAGTCGATTAATATTAAACTCTGTTTTGCATTTAGATTAAGCAAATGTTCGTACATATATATACATCATGCAGCAAATTAGTCACTTTTGCTAACATTTGTCTTTTTTGCTTTATTTATCGGCTTAAATTTTTGGTTAAGTGGATTATCTCAAGCTTGACTCTCCCTACGTATAAACTCTGATTATTTTAATGAGCATTGTTACTTTTTATGAAAGAAAACTTACAATTTTTTTTTTAAAAAAAATATGTATGAAAAGATTAAATATAATCCTTAATCTTAATTATAAATAAGTTGAACAAAAACGTAAACGTCTATTTCTTTTTTTCCCCTTTTACACCAAAAATGTTAATGCCGGATATAAGAATATAATTTTCATACACATTAATTTAACAAAAATCAAATACATATATTGTCATGTTTATATCATACCCAACTCGTTCTCATCTCTACTAACAAGTCTCACATTGCTAGTGAAAGATTGCAAATTGTAAATTCAAAGTTTGAATATAATGATAAGAATTAATTATTTTGTACAATTGATGTATTTAATTTTTATATAATAATTAGTACGCAACAAATTCCCATAATCACTTTTTGACCCTTATTGAACAGACACTCACGAATTTTTGCATTAAAACAAGGAGGAAAAATAAAATAATGCATTGAAGTTGAGTTTATAACGTGGTAAGAAATATGGAGCTATGAGGGTTGTAAAAGTTATGGGAAACATATAATATAAATATATACATCATACATTGTCTATTCTATGCAAAATTTCCAAAAATGTAACTCCCCCATTTTTTTGGTTTCCATTTTGGACAATGCCTAGAGCAGTCTTAGCCTTTAAATAAGGATGGTAAAATGAAAACTGCATCCCCAAAATTGATATTCTTACAAGTTGTAAAGCTTTGAGTTGATTTCTAGGAACATTGAAAGCTGTGTATGGATGGAAAACACTACACAGTATGTGCAAAATATAGCTCGATACTTGAACACATGCATGGATATATGGACACACAGATAACGGCAATCCGGGTGAATAAACCATGCACCCAGAGCGATAGCGTGGCTAGTTGAAGGGAGGATCTCGAGAGATTTAGCAGTTGAATGGCGTAGGTTCAATTCTTAATTGAAGCGCCATGCTTGACTTATTTGGTGTGTATATGGTGGAGCTTAGTATTACCAGGATCCTTCAAAAGATTATGGATCTGCAATTCAGATCCCACGATCCAAATCGTGGAATCAAGCCGACCTAAATTGATGGGGGACGGAAATTGAAACCTCCCACATGACGATCCACATTGCCAACGAATTTGAAGATTTTTTAGATGGATTTATGAGTAAATGAATAAAATGGTTCAGTTATTATTACCTTGCAATTCTTGTTTGGTGTTGGTTTTATTTGAGTAATGATACTCTTACTGCCAAATGTACTTACATTTCTCCAGGACGACAACAGTACTGCCGTTTTGGGTTTAAATTTTTTAAACCATACTTGGCCAAACACCCCTTCAAATTTAACAAATATCAAAAACGATATTTGCTTGCTCCAGCAGCTCACTGTCAGTCTCCAGCAGCTCGCCGTCTGTCTCCAGCAGCTCGTCGGAGGAAATCCAGCAAGTTGTCGGAGGAAATCCAGCACTTCGTCGGAGGACCCAGCACGTGAGTTCACTTTTCTTATTGATTTGGTAATGCCAAAGTCGGGTCTTTGAAGCTTCTTTCAAGAGATTTTACTGCGTTTATCTATCTGCATTTCCCTTACTTCCAAAGAATTAAGTTGGTTGTTGGAATTTTGTTAGTATTATCTGTGTGGGTTTTGAAAATTTTACTGGGGTATTACTAGGTTAATTTGATTGGCAAGTTGTTTGTGTGGGTATTGAAAATTGAACTGGATGGATTGGCTTTTAATGTTGATTTCGAGTACTGAGATTGAGAAGAATTCTCTTCTTTTTTAGGTCCATAGATGGATGGACCTGGTGCTAGTCAATGCATTTGCGAGTTTTGTGTATTTTTATTAGGCTGCCTGTCAAATGCTTGAGATTCTGGTTAGAAAATTTTTAGCAACATGATATGGATAAAAAAATTTTGATTTGGTTTTCAATTCAATTTGCAAAACATGATATATGTTTTTTTTTACAGGCTTCATCCATAATTTAGGGGTGACAGACAATGAAAAATTTAGAATTAGACACTGAATTGGAAGATGATGAAGGAGTAGATGTTCACATTAATGAAATTGATGATAATCACGATGATGATCCAAAGACAGATATGGTTTTTGATAATGCTAATGAGATGTTTAATTATTACAAAGAATATGGTAAACGAAAGGGATTTCCCGTACTGCGGAGAAGTAGTAAAAAAGAAGGTGATGAGAATGTTAGATATGTGACATTTGCTTGTGGGAGAAGCGGCTTTTCAAAAACGACATCGAGTAATATTTTATGGCTCCAACCTAATTCAAAAATGGGTTGCAATGCTAAAATGTGTGAATGTGTAGATGAAGTTGGAAAATGGAGGGTTCGAACTTTAGTTCTCGAGCACAACCATGAATTACTATCTCCATCAAAGTCGAAGTATTTCAGATGTAACCGTAGCATCAATGTACAAGCAAAAAGGAAACTTGAGATAAATGATAAAGCTTGAATAAGAGTTGCCCAAAGTAGCAATTCTCTTGTTATTGAAGCTGGTGGTCATGAAAATATTACATTCACGGCAAGAAACTGTAGAAATCATGTTGACAAACAAAGAAGATTACGGCTTGGTGAAGGAGATGCAGTTGCTTTACAAAACTACTTGATGAAAATGCAAGCAGAAGACGATAGGTTTTACTTTAGCTTCAACTTGGATGATGAAGGTCGATTAAAAATATTTTTTGGGCTGATCCAAGGAGTAGGGCCGCCTACAAATCTTTTGGTGATGTTGTTACATTTGACACCACATATCTAACAAATAAGTATGACATGTCATTCGCCCCATTTGTGGGAGTTAATCATCATGGTCATTCTATATTGTTAGGATGTGGATGTTGGGATTTTATTAGGAATTACAGGGTTAGGGCAACGGAACGCGGAAAAACGAATTTTCCGATTTCAAAAATTTTTCTTCGAACAATTAAATAAACTTATTTATTTAATTAACCAATACTTAAATTATGAAATTATAACCCAAGAAATCATATTTCTTTTAATTACAAAATTACCTCAAACTTTTGCAAATTAATTATTTTAATTTTAAATATGTCAATTACATATTTAATTGATTCAAAATCAATCCCAAAATAATTTTTACACCTTTACAACAAAACCAGAAACTTTTCTAGATTTGCGCCAACAGCCCGGATTTTTCTCAAATTACCGAAACTGCCCAAAAGTTTAATTAATTACAATTTGGCCCAATTTGTTCAAAACACATCAAGATCAAATCCAATTAATCCCAAATTTGACATATATCAAATATACATCAAATTAAAGCATATATATGAAAAGCCCCAAAATTTGAGTGGGTTAAGAACACTAATTTCACAAATCACTCAAAATGGGAAATTTACACTAAATTAATAAAATTCAATACTTTAATCTTCAAATTACCACACCAATTAATTCTCACCATCATGAAATTAATCAATAACAATTCTAGGCTAATTATGAATGGCTAATTTGTTGGAAACGGCTTTCCTTAGCGCAGCGGAAATGGCTATGTAGTGGCACCGGATCTTTAAAATTTTCTATGCCTTCTCCTTTGTTGAAGTCGAACTCCACCGAACTCTTGATGAATTTCCTTTGAGATTCTACCGTAGAATCAACCACCCAATCTTCCGAGCTATATCTCGAAACCAACAAACCGAAGTGTGGGCTTCACTCACAAAGATCAACCTCTAAACTATTTAGAGAAGTATCAAACTCTAAACTATTTAGAGAAATTATATTGTCACAAATTCTTTTGGCTTTAAGAAAAATGAGATAAAGAAGATCAAGTATCTTGTTCACTCTTGTTTTTCCTTTCAAATCTCAACAATTGAGAATAAGAATTTTCTCCTTACTATTGAAGAAAAATTCCAAGTGTTTTTGTATTTCTCTCTACCTCTCTCAAAGTTGTGTCAAAAAACTAGAAAACTTTCAAAAAGAAAATCTTTTTATCACTCAACCTTTGAGTGGGAATGGTAGAGAAAATCCACTCAAGCCATTCCACCAACTTCCACTTATTCTTCTTTGAATGGCAAACCACTTGAGTGGAGTGTCAACCAAATCAATGAATTAATGGAACAAGTTAGGTAATTAGGTCAAAACTAATTAAAAAACTTGGTGGATGATTTGGCAAACCATTAAGGCTTGTCTTGATAATGCATTTACCATTATCAAATAATGATATAATAATTATCTCATAATTATGCATTATCAATGATGATGTAATAATTATTTATAATTATTATTTGATTATCTTATAATCAAAATATTAGAAAATATAATATTAAACTAATTTAATATTATTTTCATTTGTGACAAAAATATTATTAATCATATTAATAATATTAAATATAATGTGAGCATATTATTAGACAATCTAATTATATTAGGTTTGCTACAGTTAATCGAGCTAGCACGGGGACCAAATGGACCTACGGTTCCGAGCTCCAATAATTCCGAAATATTAATTAAACTCTTTAATTAAATATTACGAATTATTAACTCCACGTTATTCCACTAAAAACTCGAAGTTGAACTCCCGTTACCGTAGATGGAAATATAAGCCGAACAACTTCGGTGTCCATCGATATAGTCACTACATATGGATATAGCCCTTCACGAATATCTCATAAATAGAGCCGTGTCATAAGTCCGTTATACCCCTCTAAATATTTTGTCTCTTAAGCACCATTGATTCTATAATGAACAATTAATTCATAACAATTATGAATATAAAATATTTTCTATTCGTAATAGAAAAGTTGAGCGCTCAAATTATTCAAGTCCCGAATCAACTCTTAAAAGAGATATTCATCTGCTTCTCTCGTAAGAAGGAGTGAATTCCATATCTATGTAAAACGTTCCCAGCTACATACCAAACCATATCCCCAAAATACGTAGTTATTGGCCGGGACTGCTACACCAACCTCACCATAGTAAATCAAAGGACACAGCCTCACATGCAGGAGTTCGTAGTACACTCAGGATTAAGATTAATCCATATATGACCATCTAGTAGATAAAATGAATTTCTTCGATTAACGGATATTAAAAGAAATTCGTATTTATCTGAGTCCAGTCCTATATCTTATCATACAAGGTGCCTCCATTCCCATGTCACTACATGAACAATCCCGGATCAAGGTCGTCATACAAGTATAGAATGGACCGCAGCTATAGATTTACCACAAACAAAGTACCCTCTTTGTTTGCTCTCTATGGACTATTTAGATTACTAACTTTAGACTTAAATCCTCTTGTGCATCAAACATACACTAAGTCTAAAGGTACAAGAGTAATCAAGGTAAACAAGACAATTAGTCAATATGCAATTTAAATCAAACAACTTTGATAAATGAATAATGCGTTTATAATTATTACAATAATCAATTCCGTTTTACAACACATGAGCTCTAGGGCATATAGCCCCAACAATCTCCCACTTGAACTAGAGCAAATGGAACATGTCATGTAATCCTAAACTTTTTAGGTAACCTTCAAATACTGTAGCCGATAAGGTCTTTGTAAACGGATCAGCCGGGTTGTCTGCGGAAGGAATCTGCGTGACAATGACATCTCCTCTCTGCACTATCTCCCTGATAAGATGATTTTTTTCTCAATATGCTTACCTCGCTTGTGGCTTCTTGGTTCCTTGGAATTCGCCACTGCTCCACTATTATCGCAATAAAGTGTGAGTGGTTTATCCATATCTGGAACAACTTCCAGATCTGCCAAGAATTTACGGAGCCAGACTGCTTCCTTAGCTGCTTCACAAGCTGCTACATATTCAGCCTCCATGGTGGAGTCAGCAATACAAGATTGCTTTATGCTCCTCCATACAATAGCTCCACCACCTAGGGTGAATACTGATCCGGATGTTGATTTCCTAGAATCTACATCCGTCTGAAAATCAGAGTCTGTATATCCCCTGAGGATCATATCCTCACCAGAATATACTAGCATATAATTTCTCGTTCTCCGAAGATATTTGAGAATGTGTTCACTGCCACCCAATGATCTAATCCTGGGTTGGATTGAAACCTACTGACTACTCCCACTGCAAAACAGATGTCCGGTCTCGTGCATAACATAGCATACATAAGACTTCCAACTGTTGAAGCATATGAATATGTCTCATCTCCTCAACTGTTTGAGGTGTCTTAGGAGACTGTTCCTTAGACAAATGAATTCCATGCCTGAAAGGTAAATTACCTTTCTTGGAATTCTGCATTCCAAATCGCTCAAGAATCTTGTCGATATAGGATGCTTGAGACATTGCTAACAGTCGTTTCTTGCGATCCCGAATGATCTGGATCCCAAGTACATAACTTGCCTCTCCCAAATCTTTCATTTGGAATTGGTTAGCTAGCCAGATTTTAACGTCCGATAATATCTTTACATCATTCCCAATGAGTAAAATATCATCGACGTATAACACAAGGAAAACCACCTTCCCATCAATGATTCGCTTGTAGACACAAGGTTCATCGATATTTTGCTCAAAGTTATAAGACTTGATCGTAGTATCAAATCTTATATTCCAAGATCTAGATGCTTGCTTAAGCCCATAAATGGACCTTTGCAACTTGCAAACCTTTTGCTCTTGACCTTGGGTTATGAACCCCTCTGGTTGTACCATATAGATACTTTCATCAAGATTGCCATTCAAGAATGCAGTCTTGACGTCCATTTGCCAAATCTCATAGTCATAATATGAGGCAATGGAAAGAAGAATCCTGATGGATTTAAGCATGGCTACTGGCGAGAAAGTTTCTTCATAGTCAACTCCCTCCTTTTGGGTATAACCCTTTGCCACTAGCCTAGCCTTGAAAGTCTGTACTTTCCCATCTATTCCTCTTTTTCTCTTGTAGATCCACTTGCAACCTATGGGTTTTACTCCATTAGGTTGGTCTACAAGTTCCCAGACTGAGTTAGAGTACATGGACTCCATCTCAAGGTTCATGGCTTTGAGCCATTCTTCTTTATCAGTATCATCCATTGCACTACGATAGGTCAATGGATCATCTATACCATCACAAGATGCAACAACTTGCACCTCACCATTTCCTAGATAGCGTTCAGGTTGTCTCACAACCCTCCCACTGCGTCTAGGTTGTATGGTATTCTGATAAACATGCATCTGACTTTCAGATGCTGAAGGTGTTATGTCTTTGTCAACATTTGACAATGGTTTACTGGTCGTACCAGTAAGTAACTCCTCAAGTAACACTTTACTTCGAGGTTTGAATTCTTTCATATAATCCTCCTCAAGAAATGTAGCATTTGTCGAAACAAATACTTTATTATCTTCTGGATTATAAAAGAATCCACCCCTAGTTTCTTTAGGATAGCCTACAAATAGGCAAACCTGTGAACGTGGTTCCAACTTAGTAGTCTTGTTCTTTAGCACATGTGCTGGACACCCCCATATGCGGAAATGTCGCAAACTAGCTTTACGACCACTCCACAACTCTAAGGGAGTCTTAGGAATAGACTTAGAAGGAACTACATTCAGGATATACATTGATGTTTCCAATGCATACCCCCAGAATGAACTAGGTAGAGTGCTATAACTAAACATTGATCTCATCATGTCTAGTAGGGTTCGATTTCTCCTTTCTGCAACACCGTTTTGTTGTGGTGTTCCAGGTGCTGTGAGCTGTGAAACAATTCCATGCTCAACTAATAATTCCTCGAAATCTTTATCAAGGTATTCACCTCCACGATCTGATCGTAGAATTTTGATGCTTTTACCTAACTGGTTCTCAACCTCAGCACGATATTCTTTGAACTTTTCAAATGTATCTGACTTGTGCTGCATTAGATAAACATACCCATATCTAGAATAATCGTCAATGAAAGTGACAAAGTATTCATAACCACCCTGTGCCTTTACATTCATCGGTCCGCAAACGTCCGAATGTATTAGCTCAAGTGGTTCTTTGGCTCTTATCCATTTTCCAGTAAAAGGTCTCTTAGTCATTTTGCCTTCTAAACAGGATTCGCAGACAGGTAAAGTACCGAGTTTTAACTGATTTAAAACTCCGTTCTTAATTAGTCTATCTATCCGGTCAAGGTTAATGTGACCAAGTCTAAGGTGCCATAAATAGGTATCATCATGAGAAATCTTTTGCCGTTTTGTTAGATCTTTCAATCTTAAACATTTCAGTATTAAGTAGTGAATCATGCATTAACGGTCTTAATACATATAGATTATTTTCAGAGTTTCCTGTGCATATATTTAATCCATTTCTACTAATAATAACTGACTTATTATTAAACGAAATAGAAAAACCATGTTCAATAAGTTTTGTAACAGAATCAAATTCCTGCGAAAACCAGGAATATATAGCACACCATTTAAACATAAATAACTATTATTAAAGTTTAATTTGGAATCTCCCACTGCTTTTGCTGAAACAGCATCCCCTGTCCCAACTCTCATGGTGAAGCTACCTTCAGAAAGGTCCCTCCATGAGTCAAGTAGCTGCAAAGAACAACAAACATGGTTAGTGGCACCAGAATCAATAATCCAAGCAGATTTATCATCCTCCACTAAAAGAGACTCAATAACAAGTAAATCATATTTACCTGAGTTTTTCTTCTCTTTAAGCTCGGCAAGGTATTTCGGACAATTCCTTTTCCAATGCCCTTGTTGTTCACAATGGAAACATTTTCCCTTGGCATTGGTTCCTTTGGAGCTTTTGTTGTTCTTCTTTTTCATTGGTTTTGCCTTTGCCTTCCAATTGCCTTTCTTCTTCTTCTTTGCAGATTTAGAAGATTCGGCAACATTTGCCTCGACATTGGGCCTACGAGGACCGTTCATAACGTTCTCGTAATTGGTGAGCTCATTTAGCAGTTCAGTCAACGTAAAAGTCAATTTATTCATAGAACATTGCTTTTAAACTGCAGGAAACTCTTCGGAAGGGTTTCCATGATCATTGTCACCTGGCTTTGCACATTGATACGTGCTCCATGGGTTTCAGCCATATTAAGATGAGCCATCATCCTTAACACATGGTCTCGGACTGAGGTGCCTTCCTTCATTCTAGCGGTCAATACAGAGGCAATTGCCTCATGTTGTTGCCGGTCTGAAGGTTGCCCAAACATGTTCTGTAATGACTGCATAATCATTGATGCTGTCGCCATAGGCTCATGCTGTGCAGCAAGAACCTCAGACATGGATGCTATCAATAGCTATGGGCTTTCTCATCAGCTTTAATCCAATTATTATAGGCATTACGTGCAGCTCTGCCAGCATTAGGTGCTGGCTCAGAAGGACATTCCTCTATTAGGACAAATTTAAGGTCTTCGCAGACCAAGATAGCATTCATGTCACTTTTCCATTTAACATAATTATCCCCGGTTAATTTTTCTTGTTGTTTGATTATTGAGATTATTGCAGATGCCATGGCTGAAAAATAATAAACGCGCATTCAATCATTCATTCATCGCATATTGAAATTGTCAAACATTTAGGCATAAAATTAAACATGATGCATGATCAATGTATAATGAATTAGAAACCTAAAAGAATTACTATGCCACGGTTATCTATCATCCCACAAATAAGTGCCGCCGTAGGGTAGGTCAAGTATTCGCATGATAGATTGAGACATTCTCAATTGATTAATATATCTGAAATAACTCTTATTCCTATATTAATCAACTACCGTTATTTTGATCAAGGATGCTATGATTAACAACTTAACCATTCCTTTGTGAGTGTGACCCATTATTTCGGAACCCTTGGACTTAACTAGTGAAGTGCCGCCGTAGGGTAGGTCAAATCACCAAATACATCTAGAGTCCCTATCCTTTCGGAATCCAAACTTGATATTGACCCAATAAGGACACCATCCGTAGGGGGACAGGAACAAAGCTGCCACAAGGCGCCTATTGAATCTCACGTTTTTGGATAACAATGGAGATCGTGGGATATATTGTGGTATACCCCTCTCCCACTCACTGTTTTGAAGTTTAAGGTTTCTATCTCACTAGTTTCTAATGAATTAAGATTATGCTCGGCTAAAACATATCTTTATTAATACTAGTGGATTATTAGTGATCTAACCAATTTTAACACTTAAAATTTTATTCACTAATACTTATTAGTCTCTACTAATCATTAACTTAATTAAACTAATTTAATCAAGTTTGCTTAAGTGGTCTAATCAATTTTAACAATTAAAAAATTAGTTCACTTATAGGTTTTAAAATTTTAGAATTCAACTAATGGACTATATGTCATTAAACCATTTAATAGATATAAGTATGTTATTTACTCCAAAGGTACGTGGAATTGTATCCCGAGTGCAAACCAAATTACCGTCCATTCGGAAGCGGCTATGGAATTTATATCTGGGTTTCCATCCGATATACCAAGGAAAATAATATACTCATAATGTCCATTTGTTCTTAAACTGGAATTCGTAATTTTTAAACCTTTAAACCAATTAATCTTATTAATCTGTTTACATGCATCTTATATTCTAATTTAACTATTAAATTTACATAAATCATATTTTATGACTTGAATATCATGCATGTCTACATGTTATGGCATGTTAAAATGCAAGAGTAGGCACCCTAGGCTATATGACATGTTAATAAACAATTTAAAACATATATATGCCCAGGTCTGGGCTGAAAACGTTCGCGTAGCGTTCTCTGGGAGTTCGAACGTTTTCCAGGCAGTAGCAAAACGTTTGAGTTGCGTTTGACTGGTGTTCGAACGCCGTCGGTCTGGTGTCAAAACACTGAAACTTTATTACTCCGTTCGGGAGCTTCCGGAGTCCGTTTTGGTCCCCGTTTTTTTCTGCAGACTCGTAACGGAATGAAGTTTCACATACATACATAAATTGCGTTAACCGGGCTCTTATTTTTTTTTATACTAATCTAATTAGTACAATAAATCCAAGGCATTCCTTGGTCTTCAAATCTTGCTCCATGGTATGTTGAGTCCTTTGTGGAATGTCTTCTTTATAAGTCCTTCGCGGCATCGGCTCCTCCAAGTTACAAATTGAGTTACATATTGGACTTATTACAAAAGAAATGAACTTACAACATTTGAAAGAAAATGACCTTATGGTCTTACATTCCCAAATCTAAAAATAAGAGCCGGAAAAAATTAACGATCAACGCAATACATTCATCACATGAATCAAAGTAAACATTCATCACATGAACATTAAAACCAACCATTCATCTCATGAATCTAATTGTGCCTACTCATCACAACATGCATTCTAATAATCTGTTTACATGCATCTATATTCTAATTTAACTATTAAATTTACATAAATCATATTTTATGACTTGAATATCATGCATGTCTACATGTTATGGCATGTTAAAATGCAAGAGTAGGCACCCTAGGCTATATGACATGTTAATAAACAATTAAAACATATATATGCCCAGGTCTAGGCTGAAAACGTTCGCGTAGCGTTCTCTGGGAGTTCGAATGTTTTCCAGGCAGTAGCAAAACGTTTGAGTTGCGTTTGACTGGCGTTCGAACGCCGTCGGTCTGGTGTCAAAACACTGAAACTTTATTACTCCGTTCGGGAGCTTCCGGAGTCCGTTTTGGTCCCCGTTTTTTTCTGCAGACTCGTAACGGAATGAAGTTTCACATACATACATAAATTGCGTTAACCGGGCTCTTATTTTTTTTTATACTAATCTAATTATTACAATAAATCCAAGGCATTCCTTGGTATTCAAATCTTGCTCCATGGTATGTTGAGTCCTTTGTGGAATGTCTTCTTTATAAGTCCTTCGCGGCATCGGCTCCTCCAAGTTACAAATTGAGTTACATATTGGACTTATTACAAAAGAAATGAACTTACAACATTTGAAAGAAAATGACCTTATGGTCTTACATTCCCAAATCTAAAAATAAGAGCCGGAAAAAATTAACGATCAACGCAATACATTCATCACATGAATCAAAGTAAACATTCATCACATGAACATTAAAACCAACCATTCATCTCATGAATCTAATTGTGCCTACTCATCACAACATGCATTCTAATAATCTGTTTACATGCATCTTATATTCTAATTTAACTATTAAATTTACATAAATCATATTTTATGACTTGAATATCATGCATGTCTACATGTTATGGCATGTTAAAATGCAAGAGTAGGCACCCTAGGCTATATGACATGTTAATAAACAATTTAAAACATATATATGCCCAGGTCTGGGCTGAAAACGTTCGCGTAGCGTTCTCTGGGAGTTCGAACGTTTTCCAGGCAGTAGCAAAACGTTTGAGTTGCGTTTGACTGGCGTTCGAACGTCGTCGGTCTGGTGTCAAAATACTGAAACTTTAATTACTCCGTTCGGGAGCTTCCGGAGTCCGTTTTGGTCCCCGTTTTTTTCTGCAGACTCGTAACGGAGTGAAGTTTCACATACATACATAAATTGCGTTAACCGGGCTCTTATTTTTTTTTATACTAATCTAATTAGTACAATAAATCCAAGGCATTCCTTGGTCTTCAAATCTTGCTCCATGGTATGTTGAGTCCTTTGTGGAATGTCTTCTTTATAAGTCCTTCGCGGCATCGGCTCCTCCAAGTTACAAATTGAGTTACATATTGGACTTATTACAAAAGAAATGAACTTACAACATTTGAAAGAAAATGACCTTATGGTCTTACATTCCCAAATCTAAAAATAAGAGCCGGAAAAAATTAACGATCAACGCAATACATTCATCACATGAATCAAAGTAAACATTCATCACATGAACATTAAAACCAACCATTCATCTCATGAATCTAATTGTGCCTACTCATCACAACATGCATTCTAATAATCTGTTTACATGCATCTTATATTCTAATTTAACTATTAAATTTACATAAATCATATTTTATGACTTGAATATCATGCATGTCTACATGTTATGGCATGTTAAAATGCAAGAGTAGGCACCCTAGGCTATATGACATGTTAATAAACAATTTAAAACATATATATGCCCAGGTCTGGACTGAAAACGTTCGCGTAGCGTTCTCTGGGAGTTCGAACGTTTTCCAGGCAGTAGCAAAACGTTTGAGTTGCGTTTGACTGGCGTTCGAACGCCGTCGGTCTGGTGTCAAAACACTGAAACTTTAATTACTCCGTTCGGGAGCTTCCGGAGTCCGTTTTGGTCCCCGTTTTTTTCTGCAGACTCGTAACGGAATGAAGTTTCACATACATACATAAATTGCGTTAACCGGGCTCTTATTTTTTTTTTATACTAATCTAATTAGTACAATAAATCCAAGGCATTCCTTGGTCTTCAAATCTTGCTCCATGGTATGTTGAGTCCTTTGTGGAATGTCTTCTTTATAAGTCCTTCGCGGCATCGGCTCCTCCAAGTTACAAATTGAGTTACATATTGGACTTATTACAAAAGAAATGAACTTACAACATTTGAAAGAAAGTGACCTTATGGTCTTACATTCCCAAATCTAAAAATAAGAGCCGGAAAAAATTAACGATCAACGCAATACATTCATCACATGAATCAAAGTAAACATTCATCACATGAACATTAAAACCAACCATTCATCTCATGAATCTAATTGTGCCTACTCATCACAACATGCATTCTAATAATCTATATCTCATATAAATTATTAAGAACTTAAAACTTAAAAGAGAAGGGTTAAGAACACTTTTCAACCTTAGCTCTGATACCAATTGTTGGAAACGGCTTTCCTTAGCGCAGCGAAAATGGCTATGTAGTGGCACCAGATCTTTAAAATTTTCTATGCCTTCTCCTTTGTTGAAGTCGAACTCCACCGAACTCTTGATGAATTTCCTTTGAGATTCTACCGTAGAATCAACCACCCAATCTTCCGAGCTATATCTCGAAACCAACAAACCGAAGTGTGGGCTTCACTCACAAAGATCAACCTCTAAACTATTTAGAGAAGTATCAAACTCTAAACTATTTAGAGAAATTATATTGTCACAAATTCTTTTGGCTTTAAGAAAAATGAGATAAAGAAGATCAAGTATCTTGTTCACTCTTGTTTTTCCTTTCAAATCTCAACAATTGAGAATAAGAATTTTCTCCTTACTATTGAAGAAAAATTCCAAGTGTTTTTGTATTTCTCTCTACCTCTCTCAAAGTTGTGTCAAAAAACTAGAAAACTTTCAAAAAGAAAATCTTTTTATCACTCAACCTTTGAGTGGGAATGGTAGAGAAAATCCACTCAAGCCATTCCACCAACTTCCACTTATTCTTTGAATGGCAAACACACTTGAGTGGAGTGTCAACCAAATCAATGAATTAATGGAACAAGTTAGGTAATTAGGTCAAAACTAATTAACAAAAACTTGGTGGATGATTTGGCAAACCATTAAGGCTTGTCTTGATAATGCATTTACCATTATCAAATAATGATATAATAATTATCTCATAATTATGCATTATCAATGATGATGTAATAATTATCTTATAATTATTATTTGATTATCTTATAATCAAAATATTAGAAAATATAATATTAAACTAATTTAATATTATTTTCATTTGTGACAAAAATATTATTAATCATATTAATAATATTTAAATATAATGTGAGCATATTATTAGACAATCTAATTATATTAGGTTTGCTACAGTTAATCGAGCTAGCACGAGGACCAAATGGACCTACGGTTCCGAGCTCCAATAATTCTGAAATATTAATTAAACTCTTTAATTAAATATTACGAATTATTAACTCCACGTTATTCCACTAAAAACTCGAAGTTGAACTCCCGTTACCGTAGATGGAAATATAAGCCGAACAACTTCGGTGTCCATCGATATAGTCACTACATATGGATATAGCCATTCACGAATATCTCATAAATAGAGCCGGGTCATAAGTCCGTTATACCCCTCTAAATATTTTGTCTCTTAAGCACCATTGATTCTATAATGAACAATTAATTCATAACAATTATGAATATAAAATATTTTCTATTCGTAATAGAAAAGTTGAGCGCTCAAATTATTCAAGTCCCGAATCAACTCTTAAAAGAGATATTCATCTGCTTCTCGTAAGAAGGAGTGAATTCCATATCTATGTAAAACGTTCCCAGCTATATACCAAACCATATCCCCAAAATACGTAGTTATTGGCCGGGACTGCTACACCAACCTCACCATAGTAAATCAAAGGACACAGCCTCACATGCAGGAGTTCGTAGTACACTCAGGATTAAGATTAATCCATATATGACCATCTAGTAGATAAAATGAATTTCTTCGATTAACGGATATTAAAAGAAATTCGTATTTATCTGAGTCCAGTCCTATATGATCTTATCATACAAGGTGCCTCCATTCCCATGTCACTACATGAACGATCCCGGATCAAGGTCGTCATACAAGTATAGAATGGACCGCAGCTATAGATTTACCACAAACAAAGTACCCTCTTTGTTTGCTCTCTATGGACTATTTAGATTACTAACTTTAGACTTAAATCCTCTTGTGCATCAAACATACACTAAGTCTAAAGGTACAAGAGTAATCAAGGTAAACAAGACAATTAGTCAATATGCAATTTAAATCAAACAACTTTGATAAATGAATAATGCGTTTATAATTATTACAATAATCAATTCCGTTTTACAACACATGAGCTCTAGGCATATAGCCCCAACATAATTAACTCTATAATGACAACTTTAATTTTCTAATTAATTTATTAAGCTTAATTACATTAATAATTAAATAAATTAATTCTACATGTATAAACACATCCAACAAGCATCCAACAAATTTAATTACAAACTAAAAGATTAGAGACATGATCTTAACAACACAATTGAAGTTAAGAATTATTGAAACATTTTTCATGTAGTAGAAGAAATGAAAATACTTACAAAATCCAATTTTGCCTTGTTTTTCTTTTCTTTCTCACAAATGCTCTCAACTCTCCATTGTTAATTTTTGTTGAAGTTGTATAAGTCTTAGAAAAATTGAAACAAAAACAATTTTGTTAATTTCCCTAGCATTGCCGAATTTACCATGAAAAATAAAGCAACAATTGTTTTATTTTTGTATCATTATAATTGGTCCACATTTAACAAATTAATGATAACACCTTATCCAAGTTAAAGTGAACAAAAATGTGTTCCAATGATAAATTTCCATTTCCAATTTAATTATTACATAAAAATATTTATTTTATAAATTAATTTAATTATTTAACAATTAAATAATTAATTAATAAATATAAATATCTTAAATATATGTATTATATTTACATTAAATATCTCAAATACATATTTTCATGATATAATTATAAATATCACAAATTAATATTTAATTAATGCGTATTTAATAATATCAAATATTAAATACAAATACACATTAATTCGGAAATGACCGTTAGGTCCCGATTGCATGTATTGTTCGTTTAACCATTAAACGAGTTATAAATAATCAGTATTATTAATAACAGTTGCCCTAGTGCTCTACGAGTAAATTTCATTAGTGAGACTCTCTAGATTCAGGCATATCTGTCACGAAATCAAATTTTGTATCCATAATTCACCCACCCGTAAATTATGACGAACACTGATAAACTCACTGAATCATACAGGTCGAGGTCACTGCATATGTATAATCCATATGTCACAGGTATCCGGATTAATCCAGAGATACAGATACAAACGTCAAATCTCTATAGATATAATCACGTCGACGTTTCTATTAGAAATCCCTCAAATAACAGTAATAACTAATTTCTATAGTGTACCACAGGCCCATGGATTTAACAGATTGTTAATTCCATATTGAATACTTATGCTCTGTACATAGAGCTGACGGATCATATCTTGATACACACAAGATATCTTGAGCATCAGTCCACACCCAACGAACAAGCAGAGGTCTGATCTAAATAGATTGGTGACGTGACTGTCATCTAAGTGTGGAGGATAACTCAGATATCCACAGTGGTATCTCAAGTCAAATAATCACTATGCTCACTCAATCCGAGAAGATTCTTATTGACGTTGGTGTACCATCCATTAAGAATCTTCGGTGAGTCGTTAAGTGTTTATCTGCTATAAATACCTACACGTCTATACGAGTCTCCAAGACTCATGGTTCATTGAGAAACCATCGGAATCCAAGATTCCAATATACGACATGTACCTATCTCAACGGGTTTACTTTACTGACCAAGTAGTGTAAACCTTGACCGGGAACATTCTAAGAATGACAACGTCATGATACAACTCAATGTCAGTTGTGACGCTTTTACAACAGTATCATAACTAATCATTCTAAGGTCGGTTACGTCTTTACCATGTTAAAGAAGAAGTTATATAAAAGAAACTGTTCATTTTATTCATAATAAAACGTTACATTAGTATTTACAAGGAAATACATAATAAAATTGGCGCTCAGAGCACCAACCCAAACAAAATCTATCATTTGCTCTAGTGCCAATATTGATCGTATCTAATACCCATCAACTCCACATGTTTATCAAATAACTTCGGAGGTATGGCCTTCGTAAGCGGGTCTGCTACATTATCTTCACTATGTACCTTGCACACGACAATGTCCCATCGCGATACAATCTCTCGAATGATGTGGTACTTTCGTTCCACATGCTTCGACTTCTGATACGCCCTTGGTTCTTTTGCTTGCGCAATGGCTCTAGTATTATCACAGTATAACATAATCAGATTCTCGATACTTGGGACTACTCCCAATTCTGTGATAAAGTTTCTAACCCAAACAGCTTCCTTTGCAGCTTCAGAAGCTGTAATATATTCTGCCTCTGTGGTGGAATCAGCTGTCGACCACTGTTTGTAACTTTTCCAACAAACTGCACCACCGTTAAGGGTAAACAAAAATCCTGATGTAGACTTTCTATCATCAGGATCCGATTGGAAATCGGAATCCGTATACCCATTAACTTGCAGTTCGTTTCCTCCATAGATTATAAACTTATCCTTGGTATCTTTAAGATACTTTAGGATATGTTTAATGGTCATCCAATGGTCATTTCCTGAATTGGACTGATATCTGCTCGTCACACTAACTGCGAAACTGATATCAGTCCTAGTACATAATATGGAATACATGATGCTGCCCAAACATGAAGCATAAGGTTGATTAGACATTCTAATCTTCTCATCCTCTGTTTGCGGACACATCTTTTTCGAAAGATGTAAGTCATGTCTGAACGGTATGTTTGCTGTCTTATAGTTACCAAAATTATACTGTTCTAAGATCTTATCTATGTACGTTGATTGAGATAACCCAATAAGTTTCATTTCTCTATCTCTATAGAGTTTTATGCCTAAGACATAAGAAGCTTCACCCAAGTCCTTCATGGAGAAATTCTTACAGAGGTAAGATTTGACGCCTTGCATCATCCCGATATCATTCCCAATGATAATGATGTCGTCAACATAGAGAATTAAAAATACAACCATACTCCCACTGGCCTTCTGATACACACAAGATTCTTCCGAATTCTTTAGAAAACCAGACAATTTGATTATCTCATCGAATCAAAGATTCCAACTTCGTGAATCATGTTTAAATTCATAAATGAACTTCTTCAGCTTGCATACCATGCCCGAGAATCCTGTGTGTACCATTCCAAATCAATCCCAAAATAATTTTTACAACTTTGCAACAAAACCAGAAACTTTTCCAGATTTACGCCAAAAACCCAGATTTTTCTCAAATTACCAAAACTGCCCAAAAGTTTAATTAATTATAATTTGGCCCAATTTATTCAAAACACATCAAGATCAAATCCAATTAATCCCAAATTTGACATACATCAAATATACATCAAATTAAAGCAAATATATGAAAAGCCCCAAAATTTGAGTGGGTTAAGAACCCTAATTTCATAAATCACTCAAATTTGACAATTTACACTAAATTAATAAAATTCAATATTTTAATCTTCAAATTACCACACCAATTAATTCTCACCATCATGAAATTAATCAAGAAAAATTCTAGGCTAATTATGAATGACTAATTAACTCTAGAATAACAACTTAAATTTTCTAATTAATTTTTAAGCTTAATTACATTAATAAGCAAATAAATTAATTCTACATGCATAAACACATCCAACAAGCATCCAACAAATTTAATTACAAACTAAAAGATTAGAGGCATGATCTTAACAACACAATTGAAGCTAAGAATTATTGAAACATTTTTCATGTAGTAGAAGAAATGAAAATACTTGCAAAATCCAATTTTGCCTTGTTTTTCTTTTCTTTCTCACAAATGCTCTCAACTCTCATTTGTTAATTTTTGTTGAAGTTGTGTAAGTCTTAGAAAACTTGAAACAAAAATAATTTTGTTAATTTCCCTAGCATTGCCGAATTTACCATGAAAAATAAAGCAACAATTGTTTAATTTTTGTATCATTATAATTGGTCCACATTTAACAAATTAATGATAACACCTTATCCAAATTAAAGTGAACAAAAATGTGTTCCAATAATAATTTGCCATTTCCAACTTAATTATTACATAAAGATATTTATTTTATAAATTAATTTAATTATTTAATAATTAATTAATTAATTAATATAAATATCTTAAATATATGTATTATATTTACATTAAATATCTCAAATACATATATTCATGATATAATTATAAATATCACAAATTAATATTTAATTAATGCGTATTTAATAATATCAAATATTAAATACAAATACACATTAATTCGGAAATGACCGTTAGGTCCTGATTGCATGTATTGTTCGTTTAACCATTAAACGAGTTATAAATAATCAGTATTATTCATAACAGTTGCCCTAGTGCTCTACGAGTAAATTTCATTAGTGAGACTCTCTAGATTCAGACATATTTGTCACGAAATCAAATTTCGTGTCCATAATTCACCTACCCGTAAATTATGGCGAACATAGAAAAACTCACTGAATCATACAGATCAATGTCACTGCATACGTATAATCCATCAGTCATAAGTATCCGGATTAATCCAGAGATACATATACAAACGTCAAATCTCTATAGATATAATCAAGTCGACGTTTCTATTAGCCAACCCTCAAATAACACTTAGAACTAATTTCTACAGTGTACCACAGACCCATGAATTTAACAGATTGCTAATTCCATATTGATCCTATCTTGATACACACAGGATATCCTGAGCATCAGTCCACACCCAACGAACATGCGGAGATCTTATCTAAATAGATCGGTGACATGACTGTCATCTAAGTATGGAGGATAACTCAGATATCCACAGTGGTATCTCAAGTCAAAGAATCATTATGCTCACTCAACCCGAGAAGATTCTTATTGACGTTGGTGTACCATCCATTAAGAATCTTCGGTGAGTCGTTCAATGTTTATCCGCTATAAATACCTACACGTCTATACGAGTCTCCAAGACTCATGGTTCATTGAGAAACCATCGGAATATAAGATTCTAATATACGACATGTACTGGTCTCAACGGATTAACTTTACTGACCAAGTAGTGTAAACCTTGATCGGGAACATTCTAAGAATGACAACGTCATGATACAACTCAATGTCAGTTGCAACGCTTTTGCAACAGTATCATAACTAATCATTCTAAGGTCGGTTACGTCTTTACCATGTTAAAGAAGAAGTTATATAAAAGAAACTGTTCATTTTTTTCATAATAAAACATTACATGAGTATTTACAAGGAAATACATAATAAAATTGGCTCTCAGAGTACCAACCCTAACAGTGGATTGATATCACATGAGGACACTGAGACTTTTACATGGTTATTTAAGACATGGTTATATTGCATGTCCAATGCTGCACCTATTGGAATCATTACTGACCAAGACAAGGCAATGAAAAAGGCGATTGAGATTATTTTTCCTACTACTCGACATCAGTGGTTTTTGTGGCATATTCTGAAGAAAGTTCCTGAAAAATTATGAGGTTATACAGAATACCATGCAATCACTCATTTACTAAATTCCGCTGTTTATGATTCATAATGTGTTGCGCAATTTGAGGAAACTTGGCATTATATGATTGTTCAATATAATTTGGGCGGTAATGAATGGCTTATTGGGTTATATCAGGACATACATCATTGGGTTCCATGTTTTCTAAAGAATAGTTTTTGGGCAGACATGTCAACCACTAAACGTTCTGAAAGTATGAATGCATTCTTTGATGGGTATGTTAATTCAAAAACAATATTGAAACAATTTGTTGAGCAGTTTAACCATGTTTTGACGAGTAAAGTTGAAAAAGAAGTCATAGAAGATATGAAGTCACTTTCACAGCAACTTTCTTGTGTAACAGAATACAAGATGGAGCATCAAATACAAGAAGTTTATACCATTTCAAAGTTCAAAGAATTTCAGCAAGAGTTAATTAGAAAGATGTATTGTGAAGTTGTCAATTCAGTGGGATCAGAACATGTAGTAAGAGAAGATGTGAAAGTTGGTGAGTGGTAAAAAAGAAATTTCTTTAAAGTTCACTTTGAAAAAGAGAAATGAGAAATTAATTGTAGTTGCTCCAGGTTTCAGTTTAGAGGAATTCTCTGCAGGCATGCCGTTACAACGGTGATACGTAATGACGTAGAAGTATTTCCAGAAAAGTATATCCTAAGACGATGGCGAAAAGATGTTCGGCGATGTCATAGTAGGGTCAAAATTAGCTATGATATATGAAGTTCTACAGATGAACAAGTGAGATATGATAAAATATGTGCTAAGTTCGCTAAGGTTGCAGATATGGTTGCAGGAGATATTGAAAGTTCTAATTATGTTTTAGATTGGATTGATATTATGTCGAAAGATTTAGGAAAATAAAATTTTGGTTTTGAAAAAAGTTGTTGTAATACGGTTGGGAGTTCAGAGACTGTAGTTGAAAGCATTCGTGATCCAGAAGTTACTCGTGCTAAAGGTCATCCTCGCACTCGAATGCTACAGTCAATAAAATTTAAGAAACATAGAAAAAGAATACATCAGGTGTGTATGAGATTATTGTAATTTTGTGAAGTGAAATGTGTTTAGTAAAGTAACTGATTTCTTATTTGAATTTGCATGCAGATTGAACATGTTCCTGCCACAGCACCATATGTTTCTGTCATTGCACCAGACGTTAATGAGGTATGTTTGTAGTTTTGTTATTTGAAATCGACATGACACTTCTAATTATGTTTTAGATTGTATATGATTGTCTAATTCATTTGCAATATGCATCACACTACATGACACTTCTGTCATGCCTGAAACATTTGGAGGATTTCAACAATTACTACTCCAATATAAATACTGATTCATTTGGAGAATTTCAGCAATTACTTTTCCAATGTCTTGAAGATGTCCAAATGACTAGAGTTTATATGTAATCCACATTATCTTAAAATTTGGAGGATTTCAGCAATTACTACTCCAATATTTTGAAATAGAGTTTATATGTAATCCACATTATCTTAAATCAATTCACCAGAATTTCTATGTTATGTTTGTTTGTTAATTCAATCGTTATTTTGGATGCCATAACGAGTGGCTTGGTTCAAAGTATGCTCAAAGATGTGAAAGTATACTCAAAGTATGCTCAATAAAAACTTCTTCAATAAAATAACATATTATACATTGTCGAGATTTCTCCTTAAATATAAAAACATATTATAAACATGATACATAGTAATAGGAAAATAATTATTTCTGCTGCATATTTTTGAATGAGACTAATATCTCGATTTCGTAGTTCATGCCTACTGAGACTAATCTCTTGGTTCAACTTCCGAAATTCACCTATTAAAATATCATTATTATTGTCGTTGCCTTTTCGATCTTCCGTCCATTGATCATCGTCATTCCAGTCAAAGGCCAGACAATCCTTACATTTCCAAAATTTTCGATTTGGATTCCGTGATGTACTAGAAGTCCATAACTTTTGGTATCTGTTGGGGCATTTACGGCAACATCGTTGTTCCACTTAATGTGCACTTGTGCTAGATAACATTATTATTACAAATCAACTGCAAAATGCATCATAACAAAAACTTTAGGTAAGAATAAGACAAAAGATGAACTACCAGCTATTACTATGATGTCACTTTAAGAAACATGAAACATTTGCATCCTATCATTATAGGAATTATGAACCATAACGGTCCACCTATTAAAAATATAACAAGCATTCGATTCATTTATAAGGATCTAACACCATGCTTGAGATAACTTCACTACTACAAATTTCAGGAAGCACATTTCTTCATATCTATCCATTCTCAAGAATTGCCAAAATATCGATTAAAAGAGTTCCTGTTCATTTCAAAACTATCAAGCACACGGAATCCAATCAATGGAAAAAATAAAGAAAAAGTATCGAAAAAAAGGAAGAAAGAAAGAAAAGACATAGCAGCCTAATAAAAATTCACAAAACTCACAAATACATTGACTAGCACCAGGTCCAGCCATCTATGGACCTCAAAAAGAAGAGAATTCTTCTCAATCTCAGTACTCGGAATCAAAATTAAAAACCAATCCATCCAGTTCAACCTAAATGCTGAAACAGTTACAATCTTGGCTTCTAAAATCTCAAGCATTTGAAAATTGAAATGCATTAGCCATTAGGTACCAGAATCTCAAGCTAATTATAATATTTTTTATAAAGGGTATAATTTCAAATGGAAAAATATTGAACTCGTGATCTATCCATATCATGTTGCTAAAAGTATTTCCAGTCTATAGCTGTGGAAATCATATTGAACAAAATACAAACATACAGTTAGTACAATACCCCAGTAAAATTTGACTTCTTATCTTAGAAATCAAATTAAAGAAAATACTCTCACAAACCCTCGGGGGTTATCAAACTTCAACTTGCCAATCAAATTAACCTAGTAATACCCCAGTAAAATTTTCAATACCCACACAGATAATACTAACAAAATTCCAACAACCAATTTAATTCTATGGAAGTAAGAGAAATGTAGACAGATAAACGCAGTAAAATCACTTGAAAGAATCTTCAAAGACCCGACTTTGGCATTACCAAATCAATAAGAAAAGTGAACTCACGTGCTGGGTCCTCCGACGAAGTGCTGGATTTCCTCCGACGACTTGCTGGATTTCCTTTGATGAGCTGCTGGAGACAAACTGCGAGCTGCTGGAGACTGACGGTGAGCTGCTAGAGCAAGCAAATGTCGTTTTTGATATTTGTTAAATTTGAAGGGGTGTTTGGCAAGGTATGTAAGTCAAACCTGGTTTAAAAAATTTAAACTTAAAACGGTAGTACTGCTGTCGTCCTGGAGAAATTTAAGTACATTTGGCAGTAAGAGTATCATTACTCGTTTTGTTTTAAGTTTTCATTATCTATATTTCAGTATTTTTGATAAAACTAACTTGTAGTTAAAAAATGAATTTAATAAAATTATGTAAACATTCCAAAATCGTTTCTCGATCCAAAAATATCGTTCCGAAAATCTATCGATCCAACCACATATCTAATTTAACGACCCGCGTTCCCATTTCCGGATCGATCTGCGATCCAAGTAACTATGATGGAGCCCATGCACATACCCAAATTATAATCTCTTCCATGATTGAATAATAGGACTATGGAGTTACCCGAATACCAGCGGGATGATTAGAATTTTCCTGTATAAAAAAAAGGGCAAGTAAACCATCTTCTTAACGATAAACATCTCATTGCAGAAAATCATTCTTGCCAACTTAACAACTCATGGAGATTAGTTGAATATGTGAAACTAGAAATCAAGTATCGGTCAGGTTTGGTCCAAGCACCTTAGATGAATCAATCTTGCATTTTTTTCCATTCTCTAGAGTTGTGTGAAATTATAGAAAACATGTAGCTTCTTAAGTGCTTAACAACTATAGTTTGTCCTGTCTTGTAACTAAGGTACAGCCGTCAGGTGGCAAGTTTACTTTCGGCGAAGACAGTTTTGGGGCAGATGACCCGTCAATCAACCAGAGGGTCACGTGGGTGATGTTACTAAGGCGTGGGAATAGTGTTGTAACTCCTTGAGTATATAAAGGAGAGTTAGTTTCATTTGTAAAGAGAGAGAGAGAAATTTGTATCAAAAAAATGAGCATTACTTGTAAAAAACTTGAAAGGCAAACAACTCGGTTCTGCTTAGATCTTCCTTGAAAATAGGTCGGTCGAGCTAGTTTTCATAATAAAAACAACACCTCACTTTGTGCCCATTGACGTATGCTGAACTTGCTCCGCCGAACCACGTTAAACTCTTTTGTCCATTTTTGTGTTTTTTTTGCCTTTTTGCAATATTTGATTTTGGTCTCCCATAACCAAATAAATTCAAGGTTGAATGAGAGTTGTCTCGGGAGGGTTATCTCGAATCTGCCCCTAGGACGAAAATCACCCGTCAACAAGTATATTTTATATGCAAAATGATTAATTCTCTCTTGGTCTCACTGGAATATGAGTATGTATTCCAACACCTTAGACCAAATTTTCATGTTAAATCACTCCAAAAAACTTTTTCTTGTACTTAAAAGATGCCAATCGTCTTTGACTCTTTGATACTCATGCTTGAACATGAAATCCAAACCGAAAATATTGTCATTCTCCCAACGCCGACCAAAAATGAAAGTAGAGAAGTGGCAGTCCAAACAGAAGAATCCTAGAAATCTAGAATTGAAAGAGAGGTTGTACCCGGTGCATAAAACTCTCGTTCCAAACAGAGTATGGGGAAAGTGCTAATATACGCAACCTTACTCCTATTTTTTCACAAAGAGTCAGAGATGATATTTCCGGGGTGAGAGATTTTGAATTTTTTCTTTTTACTTTGTTTTTGAAGATAATCGTAAGAAAAGTTATTAACAATGAACAGGGGTTAGGGGTTAGATTTCGCAAGCAGGTATCTAGACCTCATCAATGATGGTGCCAGTGCCACCTTTATTTTATACATAAGCCAAAGGTCACAAAATAAAGGTATCACAATCATAGTCATTTTTGTAAATCATTGGACTGAACAAATTTTGCATATATCTAATTTGTAATATCAACTAAAAAGAGAATAGGATTTAACCTGAAGACACCTCTTTAAAGAAAAATGGCATCTCTCTTTGGACTGATTGAGGAGAGTCAGAACCACGAACACAATTCTTTTCTGAATCCATGCCACACGTTAACCTTATGCTGGAAGTATTTAAGGGGGGAAAAATCACCTACAAAGAAGATTTGAAAAAGAATTCTACAGCAACAAAGTACAGACACATCAACATGGAAGCATGGGTAACCTATGGGGATGGGAAATTTAAGCCTTGCGGGCATCGATTGATCCAATCAAAGCACGCAATAACATTTTCCTTCTCCAAAACCATAGCTAACACTGGATCACTGATAAGGCAAAGTCAAAAGAGAGAGCAGCACTAGATATAATGAACTGTGACAGCATAGATTGTAGGCAAAAATATGCAACAATTTCATTCAGAACATTAGATCGTCAGAGCTTCATGAAAATTTCAGATGACAGAGCCATTAACCAGCATCATATTTCATACATGACTCTTCTATATGACAACATAACTCAACTGCAAACAGTCTAAATTTTACACTCTTAATAAGCACCTTCAGTAAATGCACTGACAGCTTATTAGTGAATTTAAATTACCACAGTGGACCAATAAAGATGGAATATTTGCTTTTTTAACTTCATTCAATATTGGGCAAGTTTCATGCAAGGAAAACCAGGATAGCTACACAAGTTCATATTAATAGATGAAAATAAATATGTAATTTGGGACTTGCAAAGAAATGAGCATGGCCATTTTCAAAAGAATGAATTATCTAAATTTAATCTAAACTTAGACATAATAACTACAACCGAGCCCTGAGTATTAGGATTTTCCAAAATATTATATTTGAAATGATATGATCGTGTATTTACATTTTTGTGATTTTTATTATAAATGAATTTCATAATTTTCTTTTAAAAAAAAAAACAACAACCGAGGCGAAGATACCTTGTCATGTACTTGATATATAAGACTATAAAAGAAGCTCCTTAAAAAGTGCTCTGCATAAAGATCATTGCCCCATCCTCATAAAGTTGAACCACCCTTTCGCTCAAGATACTGAAACCGAACTCCAGAATCACATTTTTGATCTCATCAATGTAATAAGCAGGACAATCAATCCATCAGGCTTTAAAATAGCTAGTGTTTTCCATACTTGGTGTTGATGGTGATTTTTGGACCTAAGTATGGCCAATAGCTCGGGAGAGGCAGGAATGAAATTTCACATTCAGAACACTGTAGCTCGAGGATATTGCTAGATATCTGATCTAGCAGGGTGGTCAGGCTCGATCTCCAACATTCTACCGACCCGAGGAGTAAGGCAATACGGGGACTATAAACCGAGGACCTTAGTGTAGTTGAAGACAGCACACCTTCACCGAAAGCATGATGGAGCATGCTTGTATCACAGCAAACTCAAAGTTGTGAAAGGAAGCCAGCAAATGTGTGTGTGAGTGAGTTGGCAAAGCTGTCAAAAACGTGTGCTACAGTGCACGCGTTTTTGACAGTATAAAAGAGCCTCAAAACCATTGTTATTAGCATCCCAAAGTGTGTAAGCTCCAAGTAGAGAGCTTGAGAGAGAGTGAGGTTTTTTGTTAAGTTTCTAGTTGTAAACTTGTAGTATTTATTCTTGTAGTAATAAATACAATTCGGTTTTTCCTCAAATCTTCTCTAAAGTGATCGGTGAATCACAACAAGTGGTATCAGAGCTTTGGTTCTTCATTGGGATCGAAAAACCGAAGAACGGAGTTTGGTTCGGAAAATTCGAGTTCCGGAAAAGTTGTCAAAAATTCATTTTGAGGTTACCATCAGCTAGTTCACGTCGAGACGAGCACGGTGGTATTTTCCGGCGACCAAACCGACGTCCCAGCAGGCCGCACGCGCCTTCCAGAGAGCTTCGCACACGCCCTCACGCGCCGCACGCGCTGCTGAAGGTTGAAGACGATCTGCGTGGCAGCCACGTCAGCGCCACGTCACGCCCAGTCAGCGCCTCGTCAGCGCCCAGTCAGCAGACACGTCATCCGCCATGTCAGCGCCACGTGCCCGCCACGTCAGCAAACCGGTCTCACCTTGCCACGTCAGCAATGCCATGTCAGCGCCACGTCAGCAGCCTGGTAAATTTCATTCTGCCCCCTGAAGTTTTGAAATTTACAATTTTGCCCCAGAACTTTTAGGAATTTACAAATCAGCCCATGTGTCGGATTTAGACCAAAGAACTGTCTATTCCACCATTTTCGACCGTTCCAGACGCAACGGTGACCTCCGATTTGTGAAATTCAGACCCGATTTTAGTGTATTCCCATTTTAAACTTTAAAACTTAAAATGGAGATGGAGGATTCTCATTCTGGTGCAATGATTAAACTGGCTGCCACTAATTACTCCCTCTGGAGACCTCGGATGATAGATTTTTTGCATTGCAAAGATTTGTTTGATGTCATTGAGTTGAAGGGAGTGAAACCAGAGTCTGTTAAGGAGTATGACTGGAATAAACTCAACAACAGAACTTTAGATCAGATAAGGCAGTGGATCGGTCACAGTGTCTTCCACCACGTAGCACAGGATTCAGATGCTTACGGGATGTGGATAAAGCTGGAAGACATGTTCCATGCCAAGACAGCTCGGAATAAAGCCCTGTTAATGAGGCGTTTGGTGAACCTGAAGCTACGGAGTGGAACTTCCGTTGCGGAACACACCAACGAGTTTCAGAGCCTGGTGAACCAGTTGTCTGCAGTAGTCATGCAGCTGGGAGATGAAGTACAAGCCCTCTTACTACTCAGTTCTCTTCCTGATAGCTGGGAGACATTGGTGGTTACTCTCAGCAATTCCGCTCCAGGAGGTAAAGTTACCATGCCTGTGGTAAAAGATGCCATGTCGAATGAGGAGTCCAAGAGAAAAGATGTTGGCTCAGAACAGACAGAAGCCTTCGTCACAGAGACTCGAGGAAGACATCAAGGAAGAGACGGAGAGAGAGGCAGAAGCACAACCAGGGGTAGATCCTCAGATGGAAGGAAGCCTACCTGTAAGTGCTACCATTGTGGCATTGTAAGCCACCTAAAGAAGAATTGTCGAAAACTGCAACGAGAGCAGAGAGAAGGCAATCACCAGCCGAAGAATGACGAAGGAGAGACACTGGTCGTTGTCCAAGCAGATGTAGCAATATGCTCCATACATGAAGAGACATGCCTTCACAACACAACCCAATATGTTGAGTGGGTGGTAGATACTGCAGCATCCTACCACGTCACTCCTCACAGAGATTACTTCACAACCTACAAAGCGGGGGACTTTGGAGCAGTGAAGATGGGAAATATCAGTTCCTCTGGGATAGTAGGAATGGGTGATATTCAGTTGCGGACAAATGTCGGGAGGACATCCTTCCAGAACTTCGATTGAATGTACTCTCGGGGATAGCTCTTGACAATCAGGGCTATGAAAATCACTTCAGAAATGGCACATGGAGAATGACGAAAGGTGTCATGGTTGTCGCCCGAGGACATGCTTGCGGTGCACTATACAAGACTCATGTGAAGATTTGTGCAGACAGCCTCAATGTAGCTGAAAAAGAGGCTTCTCAAAATCTGTGGAACCAGAGACTCGGACACATGAGTGGGAGATGGTTGTCTACCCTGAACAAGAAGGAGCTTACCAAGGATGCTGCACGAGGTCCTTGCAACCACTACTCGATTGGTAAGCAACGCAGAGTCTCATTTGATTTCTCTTCAGAGAGAAGATCAGAGTTGCTCAGTCTGGTGCACTCTGATGTTTGTGGTCCTTTGGAGGTTGATTCATTGGGCGGTAACAAGTATTTTCTAACTTTCATCGATGATGCTTCACGGAAAATCTGGGTGTATTTCCTCAAGACGAAGGATCAGGTCCTAGATCAGTTCAAGCTGTTCCACGCCATGGTAGAGCATGAAACAGGGAAGAAGCTGAAATGTCTTCGCACAGACGATGAAGGCAAGTACAGTTCCAGAGAGTTCGAAGCCTACTGCTGGAGACACGGGATTCGACATGAGAGAACTGTTCCATACACAACACAACATAATGGTGTCGCTGCAAGCATGAACCGCACCATTATAGAGAAAGTCAGAGGATGATCAGTATGGCTAAGCTGCCAAAGCCATTCTGGGGAGAAGCTGTTCGTGCTGTCTGTTACATGATCAACAGATCACCAACTGAACCGTTGAACTTGGAGATTCTGGAGAAAGTGTGGTCTGGTAAGAATCCCTCCTACACTCACCCTAGAGTATTTGGTTGTTTAGCCGTTGTATATGTATCCAATGAGCTCAGGGAGAAGCTCGATGCAAGGACAACTCCATGTATATTCCTAGGCCATGGAGATGAAGAATTTGGATACAGACTATGGGATCCGAAGGTGAAGATGGTCATCAGAAGCCAGGAAGTAGAGTTTCTTGAAGACCGAACAATTGAAGACATTGAAATGCCCAGAATGTCTTCCAATTCAAGTGCCAACAGAAATCCAGACCCAGCACCAGCACGATTGGCCACAGATATGGTGCACGAGGAAATTCCAGAAGCAGAACCAGAGGAGGCAGATAGAGATGTTGACCAGGGGGAGCCGCAACCCACTCCACTAGAAGCTACAAGATCATTCACAGAGATGGATGATGATAGACCTCCTGAAAATAGTGGACCTCAGACAAGAAGATCTGAGCGAGGCGGGATTCCATCAACCAGATATCTGGGATCCGAATATATTCTGCTTACTGATGTGGGGGAGCCAGAGAGTTTCCCAAAGGCAAGAAGGCACTGAGGAACAAATGGGTGAAGAAATATGGCAGCAAAACTGTGCAGAGACACAACAGAAGATTACTGTGCAGAGACACAGTGGATTGTACTATACAGAGACATAGCATGAGAATACTGTACAGAGATGCAGTGAAGTGTGTTGTGCAGAGACACAACTGACATGTCAACAAAGGAACGATGATCGGGACAAGCTAGAGTTGTGCAGAGACATAACCGGGATAGCTGTCAGATGACGATTGTTTCAGATACAGAGAACTACGATTGGCTTGATCCCAACTCGGGGTACGTAGGCAGTCAAACAGATGCAGCCAGGGGAGGATCCTTTAGAGGATCCGATTTGAATGATGATGGTCGGCTCAGATTTTGGGAAATCTTCACCGAGGGGGAGATTTGTAGTTGAAGACAGCACACCTTCACCGAAAGCATGATGGAACATGCTTGTATCACAGCAAACTCAAAGATGTGAAAGGAAGCCAGCAAATGTGTGTGTGTGTGAGTTGGCAAAGCTGTCAAAAACGTGTGCTACAGTGCACGCGTTTTTGACAGTATAAAAGAGCCTCAAAACCATTGTTATTAGCATCCCAAAGTGTGTAAGCTCCAAGTAGAGAGCTTGAGAGAGTGTGAGGTTTTTTGTTAAGTTTCTAGTTGTAAACTTGTAGTATTTATTCTTGTAGTAATAAATACAATTCGGTTTTTCTTCAAATCTTCTCTAAAGTGATCGGTGAATCACAACACTTAGGTCCGACCCGGCTACTGGAGCTCGGCAGAATGGGATAAGATTTACCCCGGTTTCCCGACCAGATGAAGTAGCTCAGGACAACGCTGGTCAGATGTGGCACGGGAATTGGTATTCTCCATAAAGTTCAGATATGGCAGAGGCAAGTTGATGATTCTCATCTGACACACGCCATCGAGTAAACGATTGGATACAGGCTGGCATCATAATTGTTGCATGTGGCAGTACCCAAAACAGAGTGATTTAATGAAATATCAGATGACATGTTTCACTTTCGACAGTGACAGGTTTTACTTTCGGCAGAGATAGGCTCACGTGGTTGACGTCACGAGGATAGTGAAACAGTGTAATTTTTCTTAGTATATAAAGAGGTTGAGAACATTTTTGTAGGGGTTAGTTATTTTTATTTCCAAGCACTACTTGTAAGAAACAGTGAGAGAACACTAAGTTCGGCACTACCCGACCACGTTATAAAATCTCTCTTTTCCTTGTGTCTATGGACATAAGTTGGATTCATTCCGCCGAACCACATTATATCATCTGCTTTAGTCTATGTGTTTACTTTTTTCTGCTAAATTTATTTTTGGTTCCCAACAAACCAAACAAATTCACAATTGGGGGGAGATCGTTCGAGGAGCGAGTTTCCGGATTTGCCCCTGGAACGAAAATCAGCCGTCAACACTTGGATTGCTCAAAGTCCTACAAAGATCGAAACACTCAAGACCATCGATTACTATACTATAATTATAAAATTGCTTCCTAGAATTGATATCAATTCCCCACATAGATAAAGAATCCAATTATGTGTTCATATTATATACATCATGATCATAAATTACTATTTGACACTAGGGGTGTTCACGGGTCGGGTCGGGTTTTTTGATTTTTTTATGACCCGATCGGGTCGGGTTATTCGACCTGCAACCCGAAATTTGAGAAGGTGACCTGCGCGGGTCGGGTCGCAACGGGTCGGGTCAAAAAATTGCTGGTCGGATCGGGTCAACATAATATGCAGTAAATATAATATATATATTTTATTGATACAAATTTGACAAGCAGGTAAGTAGCTGAAATGACAAAAAATTTGATTAATATCTATCTGATCACGAGTTTGAATCTCCCCATTAGCATTTTATTTAAAAAATAAAATTTTCGAAAACTGTTTAAGTTGGGATTCGAACCCGAGACCATTTAAAGACTAAGTAAATACTTTGTCATTTCTAAGGGTGGCAACGAGCCGGGCCGGGCCCGGGCTTTGATAAGCCCGACCCGAGATCAGAAAAAAAAAAAAGCCCGGGTCGGGGAAAAGCTCGGCCCGACTCGGGCCAGGATCGGGCCCGGGCTTTTTTCTGGCCCGAATTTTTAAAAAAACATACAAATATAAAATATATTCACACCACTATATGCAAAGACAATTCACAAATAAATCACAAATTTCATCATAAATAAACAATTTAAATGCTACAAACAAATAAAAATTCTACAAACATATTAATATATATATATATATATATATTTTTTTTTTTTTTGTGGTTTTGGCCCGGGCTGGGCCGGGCCTGAGCTGGGCTTTCATTAAAAGGGCCCGGCCTGGGTTTTTTTTGCCCTGGGCGGGCCGGGCCGGGCTTTTCTGCCACCCTTAATCATTTCACCTACACTTGTTTCTTGTCAAATTGTATCATTAAAAATATATAAATTATAATTATAATATCATTTATATCGGGTCGGGTCTAGGCATGGCAATAAGACCCAGACCCAGCCCGGGTCCGGGATAAAAAATTCGGACCCGGGTCTTAAAAATTTGGACCCGGGCGAATCCGGATCCAAAAAAAATATATAAAATATAATGAAAAATATAAAATAATATGCATATATATATATAATAGAATATAATTAAAAAATATAAAAGAATTGAAATAAAACTAATAAAATTGACAAAATCCAAATATAAATATAAAATAATACAATTAAAAATTTAAAAAAATTAAAAAATTAGTAAATCGAGTATCCGGATCCGGACCCAAGTATATTTACCCGGGTCCGGAACCGGACCCGGGATAAAGAAATTGCTTCCGGATGCGGGCCCTGATCCGACCGGACCCGGGTCTGGATCCGGATTTTGCCATCCCTAGTCTGGTCAGACCCGAATTTTCTGACCTAAACCCGTATCGGGTCGGGTCCAAATTGACCCGAAATTGAATTTTAAAATTTATAAACCCGGCTGGGTCGAGTCACGAGTCGACGGGTCACGAGTCGACCGGACCCTATGAATACCCGACACCAAATGCACCATATATTTGAGCAACTTTGTCCACTAAAATTGAGAAACTTAAATCAATATTTATACGGTACCAATTAAGACAACTAATCATGCCAATAAATATGTAATATATATATATATATATATATAATATATATATATATATATATATATATATATATAATATATGAACTATCCCGTCACCGACGACATATCTGAATAACATTGAAAGTTTAGGGGATATCATTTATATTTTAAAGGTATATTCACTAAATTGTATTTACGTCAAACTCTAAGGTATATTCATTGGATCTTTTACGCTCGTCGGTTGATCAAAATTCACCACCTCTAAACGATTTGTCGTCTGTAAATTTAGGTATCAGATGACTTGTCGTTTGTCGTTAATATTTCTACACCGGAGTATAATTTATAAGCTTGTCGTTTTATTCAAAACTTCTAGACTTTTTTTTCGCCAAATCACCCCTTATGAGCTTAAATGGAGCGTCCTTTGTGGACTCAAAACTTCTAGACGATTTGTCATAAATAGAAATTTTTAAACATTATAAATTTATAATTTCTATCTAATACACACAAAATTTTATCCTTCCTTTATTCACCTATCATTCCTCTATCGTAAAGCACAAACTAAGCAGCTAAGCATAGATGGAAATTAAAACAATAATTTGTTGCATTGCTGCCAATACCATTATGTATTTTGAACACAACATATACACATATACATAAACATAAACATAGCTTTGACAGTAGTATAATAACAATGCTGTGTTTTTAGTTAGCTTTTTTACTTTGATTACAAGCATTCACAAAGCTCGAAGCAGCAACTAAAGTACTGAAAGCAAGCAAGGGCAGCACAAAGTTGTGTTAGAACGATGTAGCACTGCTTATTCATACATGTACAAGTCTGGATGAAGCATTTGCAGCAGACGCGATCAAGCAGCTTGCCGCAATAGTTGGAAGCAACCTTAGCCATCATATATGTGGGATCTGATGACTTTGTTTCCTCAGCTCCTGGAGGAATATTCTCAGCCGTTGCTTTCAAGTTCCCGAACCTAACGCCTAGACTTCCGAGGAAAATGTACTTTTGGCTTTTCATATCCACCCTCTTTAGTAGGTCAGCTTTGTTCAATACCTGGAAGATTTATTAAGGGAATATTGAATTTTATCCATCAACTAAAAGTGCTTGCGAGTACTTAAGAGCAACAAAGAGTTTAGTCTTTCAACTCCATCTTTACGCGGAAGATTTTGCATATAAGGCTTCTACTGCTGCACGCCAGTTTCGAATGACTAAAATATTTCAAATTCCAGAAGCAATTAAAATAGAAGCTTGTTGCATGGTATAAGCATATCCGAGGAAATATTGCATGAGATGAAATGTCAATGAGCAGTCTTTCAAAAGAAACTGAGAAATAAATACGAGAGCAGGAATATGTACATTATCTGCTAGTCAGTCGGATGAATCTAACAGAGGCCAGAAAATCATAGCCATAAATCAAAGATACATAACTTGCAATGTTTCCACAGAATTAGAACAGGGAATCATGCATACCTCCTTTAAAAAGACTGGTTCAGATGCTTTGCTGCCACTTGGAAGTAAAATCATGCAAGTAGACTCGGATGGAACCCCAGTTCGTATGCTCAATTTTGCAACCTACTCGAAAATATCAATAGTTCAAGAAGTTATAATTAATATAGAATGAAAAAGACTATTCAGACACAAACATTACTTCTTGTAGCAATAACTCGTTATGTTTTGGCCTTACCTATACTGACTTTTAACACTAACATTAATCAGCAATTAGAAGGGATTAACGTTTAGTTAACTAGTAAATCTGATTCAGCTCTGTTGAGTTATCATGTTTAACTGGGCTAAATAACGTACCTTTTCCTCAAGCTCTTTACTTTCTGACAACCATGCTTGAGCTGTGAGTATATCTATTTGTCTCCTAGAAAGAAGCTACCGAATGGCACAATAATCAGAAAAGAAAATGTACATCACCCAAATTTCTAGTATTATGTTTCGTGACATTACTCTATCAAGCTGTATATCCTTCGCCTTCTGCGCTTTCAAGTCTATAATGAAATTGCTCATCTCTGCCATCACGCCCCTAAATTGAACAGAGTCGGGAAAGTTTCCGCTGTATCTGCCGGATACAATCAATGGACTTCCCAAAGAGAGGTCTGGAATATGAGATGGAAACAGCTGCAAGGAATGTAGAGAATACAATTTGTCAGAGATGCAACCAGAGAGATCAAACCAGACAAATCATATGTATAGCAACTTACAATAATGTATCACTAGGGAACAGATTATTAGTTCTAGATGTAGAAGACCGTGAATAATCTTTGCTCTCAGGACCAGTATACCTCAAATGAATCGAGATGGTTGCCGGTCTCCAAAGTTATATTGGTTAAAAAGACAGATGAAGCAGCTGTAAACAATCTTCGTACTCGATAGTCAACAGAATCTAGCCAAATAAAAATGTCAGAATTGGTAACTTAGTTAACATTTTCTGATATTATCAGCACTTTATAAGGATGAAACATCATCTAAATAAGGGCGAAATGAAAACTATCAAACATAAAAAGAAGATTAAGAAGAAGAAATTACTTGGATCATAGGCACTATCATAGTTACCCCTCCCAATTTGTGCTAGCATTTGCAAGAAGTAGTGATTACAATATAAACCTGAGAAATATTTCCACGCAGTAAATCAATGAAACTAGTTTAAGTAGTTTCAACAATCCAATATTGCAGTACATATTAGACATGGCCAAATATGTAACAGTTTCTAGAACTGCAGCAGGTCTGACTTAATTGATGACCAACATAAAGGATACAGGATCCTAGAAACAGCACCAAACCCTTACCGATGCCAAACGTGCATATGCGGGGAGAAATTGATCTTGTACTCGTGAGATAGCTTTCCATTTGATTGCAAATTCCTCTTTCATCTTGCACAGCCCCATCAGTTATGAGGAAAATTAGAGGAATCGATTCACTAGCATCCGACAGCAATTTTATAGCCTAAACTTATCAAAAGATGAAATCTTCAGCTTTCTAGAAAAAAAAAATTAATATAAGAGAAGTCAAAAGAGTTAATATCGCTGACTGTAAAAACACGAGTAATTCTGATCTGCAAATTCCACAAACCTGTTTAAGGGGAAGCAAAATGTTTGTTTCACCACCTGCAACTAAATTGCCAAGCCAATGAGTAACATTTATGATTGCTTCCTGAGAAGCCAGCTCCATCGATGATGAGAATGAGTTAGTCTCCCCATTGAAAGCAATAATGTTAAAAGAATCCTGCGGGTTGAGCTTAGACAGAGATGCGCATATTGCATTTTTAGTCTGCTCAAGAAGATCCCCTTGCATGCTTCCACTTACATCAACTAGAAATACAACATCCTTCCTAAAATACTACAAGATGCAACAAATTGAAGAATAAACTTTAATGCATTATCAAATACTATTTTCTACATCTATCAAACATCATACTTAAACAATAACATTTTTCCGAACAAGAATCTACTCCCATAGGAATTAATACGCTGGAATTGCAACAAACCTTCCTACTCTGGCTCATTCCAGGGAAGAGATAGAGGCAGAACATTTGTCTTTGATCAAAATCATGCAAAGATGGAGATTGAAAAAGAACACCGCCAAATAATTCAGTTGAAGAAACCTGCAAAAACACAGAATTCAAAGAGAATTACTTGAATGTCCCTCCATAACTAGTCTAACCATTTTACAGCCTTCGAAGGAAGGTCCAAAAATTACATACTTCACATCGATGGACAAACATTACAATATAAATCTCTTGAAATGGAACACAATTAGTTAAAAGGACTTACAGTATATGAAATTCTCATGTCAGAATTGGACCATCTTTTTACTTCTGCTTCATATAAGAAACTTAATTTTCCTACCTCACGACTGAGCTCCTGGAAAGTCATAAAAGTACTCGTATCAAATCTAGTGTGTATTATGAACCTGAATGGAAATCACTAGTTATGAAAAATGTCCATACCTTTATAGGATGGCTTGTACATTTGCATTCAATTTCTTGATTAATGGCAGAGTTAACATTCAACTTTATCTTCTCTCTCTTAGGAATCTTCTTCCCCGCCGGAACAACATATGCCGGAAAAGTAAATGGCACACTGAGGCAGAATTGACCCTCTTCATATGTCAATTTCTGAGACCAAGTGACCTTAATTGAAAGAGTGGTACCTCCATCAACCTAATTAAATGAAAAAATTTAACAAATCAATACCTTAGGATAATTCAAAAAAGCAATGATAAAAAACTGATAAAATAAGAAATTATTACCTGTGGAATTCTCAAAGTATATACTTGGCCTTTCAAATAACAGCCATCACCTTTACTTTTGCTGCCTACATTTTCTTTATATTCTGCATCATCCGTTGTAATCAACTTGCTCTGATACGATTTCCCGGCAATCTCAACCTCGACCCCTAGAAGCGATCCCTGTTAGCCACATCAATTTTTTTTCCTTGAGAATTTAAAACAGAAGCTTAGAATTGATGGTTCGATTGTTTGATCAATCAAGAGTCTATAAATTAAAGATGGCCTAACGCACAAGACTTATGACACATCATGGAGGATTCAATTTGCTTTTTTTTTTCTTTTTGACAAAGAGACTATGAACTCCGGGAGCCTATAAATTAAATATAAAAATTCATCATAATAAGTACCTGCTCTCCAAGAGGAATTGCAATTCTGCAATCACATTTCCTGCAAGCCATTATGCTATGAACCCGCCAAGTTCCATTCAAGGTTACAAACGCAGTGTCTAAACAACAATCAACTTCCATTTGAACTCCATGCATGTGCAGGGGAATCAACGCTGGCGGCTGGCAGTACCCATGCACGTACGGCTGGTAACTCGGCACGTCAGGATTATCCACAATCTGCGGATCACCCACCACCGCATACACCATCACCGCCTCCGGCAAGTAACTCTCCGGCTGCCTCGTCATCCCCGGAGGCATCACCACTCGGCCTGAACCCGGTTCTTTTCCATAGTATATCCGCTTTGAAAGCGTCAGTCCATAGTCTACACAGCTCTCGAACTCACTTCCCATATTTGCCGGAAAATGTTCCCGGCGACGGGAATTTTTTTCCGGTGAAGATAGATTATCTCTGGTTCAGCGTTTCAAATGAAATTAAACGTAGAGAGAAGATGAACCACGCAACCATATATAAATATAAATAATAAATTTATATGTATGTATATAAAATTTATTGTAGCATGCATGCGCCACTGTCAAGTTTTCGTTGAAGGGGAAAAAAGACAATCCCAAGGTTGCCTTGCAACTTATTTATTTCATGATTTATCAGGGCCGGTCCTGAGTTTTTGGGTGTCCGGTACGAAATCTCAAAATGTGTCATTTTTTATTATGTTTAAAAAAATAATATTTAACGAGGGCTGGAATCTAATCGAAGCTGGGGGCTAGGCCCTCACGCCCAAATTATATTACTTGAGCAAATATATAAAGGCGCGACATATTACCTAAACCCGACAATAAAAAATACAATCATATACAACCATTTCTAGCAAAGCTCCTTAAAATTTCAATATTTAAGAAATTATCTTCTAGCATTTTTTGAAGCAAAATCATCAATTATATCATCATACTCCAAGTCTTCAATCTCATCATTTTCAATACATGAGATTGCTAATTCATTTAGTCTATCTTGAGTCATAGTGGTCCGCAAGTAAGATTTTAATAATTTTAATTTATAAATTGTAAAAGAAAATTTCAATTTAACCTATTTGGTGCCCCCATAATTTTTGGGCTCTGGACAGTAGCCCTTGTGGCTCCTGCCCAAGGCCGGCCCTGATCATGATTTTACATATTATGATATAATTTAAGTTATTGTTTTTTTGACATGTTCATGAGATGATTTCTCATTATAATTTTATGATTTGAAAACCATGAATTTGGGAGAATTTTTTAAATTATGGATTTAGTGTTTGTTATGATTTTATAATTTTGTATTCCTAAAATATCATTAATAAAATTTTAAAATATCAATTCTATCATATTAAATATATTATATTGATAAATAAAAATTATTAAACCCACATCTCGATTTGGGTCGTCTCTCTTTCATTGGTTGACTCTTTCACTAAGCATACTTTTATTACTATTTTGCCTTTATAATATTTTTTTCACGTTTATATAAATTTCATATTTGTTATCCATTTTGATTGGCACAATTAATATTTTACCTCATATTATATGTGAAAATTCGCGATTAAACAACAAATAAAATATGTTGCAAGTATTAAATAAATAACAGAAAGTAAAGCAGCAAATAAATCAAACCACATAAAATCAACATAATAATTTTGGTGACGAAGTGCAAAATTCGTGCGAGTAAAAAACCACTCCGGGTATATCGGCTACCAGCCCAATCCACTATATAGAAAAAAACTTACAGCGATGGTCAAGACCTATGGTGGCAACTCCACCGACTCGAGTACCTCAATACTGCAAGAACTCAAGGAAACTCCTCAAGCCCGCGACTCACGGTTTTCTTCAGAACCTCTGAAATCTCTGAGTAGATTGTATCACCTCTGACGCCGGAACTCCGACTACCAAACTTCCTCCTAAAGAACTCTAAAGGATTATGAATTTTGGGTTAAGTTGTGTTGAAGGTTTATCAAAGAGTGATTCACACCTTTAACAAAGAAGACAAGAAGATGAAAAGGGTTTTCAAGGTGGAATCAAAAGAGGTTGAAAGCTTTGAGAGATTTAGGCTCAAGGAAAAAGTGTTTCAACCATTGTGGATGGCGGTTACATCTTATATTTATAGGTATGGTGAAAAAGCTAGGGTTTTCAAAGTGAAAATGCACAAAAACACGTTCAGATCGCAGTCGCGTTCGAACGTTTTCTCGAACGAACCACGAACGCGCGCCTATTGGAAAAACTCGTTCGAACGCACAACGAATGGATGCTCTTTGGAATGAATTCGTTCGAACCCAACAAGAACGTGCCTCGAACGTTTGCTCTCTGGAATGATCTCGTTCGAACCCAGTGGAGAATGTGCCACTAACGCTACACGTTCGAACCAAATAACGAATGCAGCACTAACGCCAATCGTTCGAACTCTGCAACGAACGCACCACGAATGCATGTCTGATGCACAGCAGTCAGAAACCAGTCCAATTGCACAAAGATCTTCATGAAAGATTACAACTCAATTGAACTTATTTTGTCACGGACATATGCCAATAAAAATGGAACTAACAATATGAGAGAGTAATTTAAATCTGGACTAATTATTGATAAACTTTGTTACCGTCTTTATGGCTGGTTTTATATATTTTGCATAATTGAGTACCTAATTGCACTTGTTATATACAAATGTTATTACCACATATATGGTAGGGGTGATCACGATTTCGGGTCAAATCGCAACCCGACCCGCACTACGCGGTTTGAAAAAAAAATTAAAAATGATTTCAGGTTAATCGAAACCGAACCGTAAATTTCGGATCGGTGTGTGGTTTTGACTCAACCGCGACCCGAACCGCCCAAAATCGTAAATTTTGACTCAAACTACAACCCGAACCGCTTAAACCGCCGACACACGTTCAAATTATATATTATTTTATATTTTTCTTCTTCTTTAACCATGAAATATAAGATATTTAATGATCATATGACAATATGTAATGTATAAATGAAAATTATGTATTTTTTCTCTTCAATTATTATATGAAAACACACAAAATTTCCTTGAAAAAATTTATAATCCAAACCACCGACCTGAACCACCTAAACCGCTAAACCACCAACCCGAACAGCTGTGATTTTCCTTATCAAATTTACGGTTTCAGTTTCTAATTTTCCAAACCGCCAACCCGCGCGGTTTGAAATGGAAAACGAAAAAACTGACCGTACCGCACCGCGAACACCCCTAATATATGGTTGATTTTATATATTTTTGCATAATTAATTCCTTAAGTAAATTAACTAGGTAATAATAATAATTTATATATTATAAAAAATAAGATTTGTCTATATTAGAAATATCTATAGTGGATCCTAGGGTTGTTCATAGGGTCGGGTCGCGTCGGACCGACCCGACCCGGTCGAATTTATAAATTTTAAAATTCAATTTCGGGTCAATTTGAATTCGACCCGAAATGTCGGGTCACGGGGTTTAGGTTAGAAAACTCGGGTATGACCCGACCCGACCCGATGTAAATGATATTATAATTATAATATATATATATATATTATATATATATATATATATTTAATGATACAATTTGACAAAAAATAAGTGTAGCTAAAATGGTTAAGTATTTATTTTGTGTGAGAATCGAACTCGTGATCAGGTAGATATTAATAAAATATTTTGTCATTTCAACTACTCATCTTCCTTGTCAAATTTGTATCAATAATATATATATATATATATATATATATATATATATATATATATATATATATATATATATTATATTTACTACATATTATGTTAACCCGATCCAACACGCAGTTTTTTGACCCGATCCGTTGCTACCCGACCCGCACAGGTCACCTTCTCAAATTTCGGGTTGCAGGTTGAAGGACCCGAATGACCCGACCCGATCGAGTCATAAAAAAATCGAAAAACCCGACCCGACTCGACCCTTGCACACCCCTAGTGGATCCCCTAGTCCCAATATTCTATTTTATTACTGCAGTCCAATTTAAATTTGTCTATCACTTCAAACAATTCAGCCATTATATTTTCACTTGAATTATTATTTTATTTTACTAAATCTATTCTCATATGATCGACTCCGAATTTACCGGGTTATTTTATTATTTTGACACTCTTCTATTTGAGAGTAAAAAACCAATTTGTGAGTGTGTCAAGTTTTTTGCGCCGTTGTCGAGAATATAATTTAATAAATAAAATAATAATTTAACATCCTTATATTTTTCTTTTCTTTTTATTTTTTATTTTTGTATTTTATGAATCTTACTTTTTTTTATTATTTGCATTTGTATATCCAAGATGTCCTGATTAATCCAAAATGAATTCTGAACTCAGACATCCCACATATAGATAAACCTTGTACTTGATTATTTAAGGTTACATGAGACATAAATTTCAATTAAAATGAAGTTTGCATTTTGCCAAAGAATTTATTGAATCATCATCATCTATATATTCTTCCATAATCTTTTTTGAGAACCTAATTCGAGAAATTGAGATAATTGAACAAGAAATTCAATTGATATCTGAATTGACAAGAATCATATGACGTTTTTAGGATATAATCACTACATTTGTGTTTTTTGTCATTTATTTTAAATTTTTTCACTTGTTTATTATTTCTTATTTTTGTAAGTATTGCATTTACATATTTAAATTTTAGCATATAATATACATTTAGGTTGCATGAGACATTAGTCTCGTGCATCTAGCGGTAGATTAAATAAAGAGTTTTCATCACCTTCATCGTTAGTCAAAATGGCCGAAAACCGAAATGAAAACTCTCTTGGCCAAAATGAAAATACAGTTGATTAGGTAAAACATGAGTCTCAACATGACGATCTTAATCATCCTATGATACTCAGAGAATTTATGAATCCCATTATGACATAATCACCATCTTGCATTGCTTTCTTCTCATATGCATCATATTTCAATTTTAAACCAGGTGTCATTCAACTTTTACCCACATTTCACTGTCTAAAATCATATTAGCACTTAAGGGAATTCGAATATGTATGTAATACTAGCACAGAACAAAATTACAATATGAATATAATTCGACTCAAGTTTTTTCTCGTTTCTTTAAAAGGTAAAACTAAAATTTGGATGCAGAATTTTAGTTCAGAATCCATCAAAACATGAGATGATTTGCAAGAGCGATTTCTAAAAAAAATCTTTCCCCCTTACATGAAAAACTCCTTCAATAGGAGAATCACAACTTTCACACAAGGGTCGGGGGAAAAACTTTATCAATATTGAGAGAGATTTAAAGAAATGTTAAAAGTTTGTCCACACCACGGGTTTGAAAAATGGAGATTAGTTTCCTACTTTTACGAGGGCTTAACACCTCAACGTAGACAAATAGTGGAAATAATGTGTAATAGTGAATTTAATGACAAATGTCCCGAAGATGCACTGGATTACCTAAAATACATAGCAGATAATGCATAACAATGAGACATATTTAGCACTTATGAGTCGTTTGTAAAATCACAATCATCTGGTAGAGACATGTTTAATCTTAAGGAAGACCATGACATTTCTTCTAAATATGCATTTTTAGCCAAAAAAAAATTGAGGCATTATAAATGAGGAAGAGTGATCATGTTAAGTCAATTCAAGAAGTCACATGTCATATCTGTAACACAAATGAACATGACCAAGTCAGTTCCATAAACATCTTAAAGAGACCAAATCTAAACTTATACTCACATACCTACAATTATGATTGAAGAAACCATCCAAACTTCAATTGAATGAATGATAACTAAGTACAATCATCGCAATAACCTCCTCAAGTACACCATAATTGTCAGAATTCTCATAACTATGCATCATATGTCCCACTACCTAGGAAAACTCTTGAGACTACATTGCACGTTTTTATTGAGAAATAATAAGCCATCAATCACCAAAATGTGCAAACATTGAGTGATTTGAAAGATATTTTTGTCAAAATTTATCATCCCTAATTATGAGAAAATACAAAATCAATTGGGAATTTCAACCAGTTGAAGATTGCCACATGGTATTTGGCAGTGCGGGGAGCATTGAAGTGAGAGCTATCTCTCAATGAGTATTGATGTCAGAGGGTTTTCAAATGAATCAAACTTAAAAAAGTTCAACCACAGTTCAAGATTTTTTTATTTAAGTTCGGACATGAGAAATATAATAGTCTATAAGGGGCGGGGCTTTGTACCATAAGGCATGTGGTTTGATTGCTTGAGTCATATTTTCGAATCCATTGAGTGTACTTTTTATAAGATCCTAATGCAGTCGGTGATTATATTTGCTCTGTCTAAGCCTTGATCGATGGTTTGGCAGCGGAATTTTTCAACATTTCTCAAAAAAAAAAAAAAAATATATATATATATATATATATATATAATAACAATAATAATATCAATTTAAAATTTAAGAAATTAAATTTCTCTAAAAACTTGAAAATATTGATAAAATTTTCCAAATCAGCCCTTGACTGGTGAAGTGAAATCGTTTTATACGACGATCCACAATAAATTACCACGTCAACTACTCTGATCGCATCCGCATGCGGATTGTATGCCGCGATCATGTTGAATTATTGTATCAGCCGATATAATTTTGACCAGTGTTTTAATTTTATTAAAGCAAAACTATATCTTAAAAATTGAGATGAACGTAACAATGCTCCATAAAATCTGGGTCCTAACTAAAAATTACGATTGATTGATTGGGATGTTTCATTTATTATTTTAAATTGCATGGTCGGTCTCATGATAATGTAATGACAGCATATACGTAATCATCACCCCAATAAAACAAATTGACCCCACAAATCAAGTGAATTGATTTAAATAGCATAATTAGAATTAAGTCTAGTGATAAAAATTTTGAATTTAAGTAGTTTATTCTTTCTCAAGTTTAAGATTTGAATTTCACTATATGTATTTTTTTGGTGTCATATCCATTGATATAAAAAACCAACGAATTTCTCTGATATGTATTTTGAAACTTATAAGGACACGGAACATAAATCCAGAGAATTAATTGAGGTGAACGTAAATTAACCCGAATTGATTACCAGGAAAAAAAAAAAGCATAATTAAGAATGAACGTTAATGTGTACCAATTAGTCACTACCAGCCACTCTTTAAGTAATTAATAGTAAATATAAAATATAAAATAAGTCAACAATATAATACACTGAGGGCCCCTATTAGCTGTCCCTCTTTAGTTTTTATGACCATGAAGCCTCTCGAAAAAACTAGTGGCCTAATACTGACTAAACAATCTTGACCCAGGGACCCACGCAAACCCAATAACTACCGTTGATCCAGCATGGGATTATTTGATGATACTGTGTTGAGGACCATGGGATGAAGGAGATGTTGGAAAGGAAATGTACAAACTGTCACACCTGAAAAGAAGTTTGCTTTGGACTTTTTGGTGAATTGTATGGATGCCGTGATATTCTTGAAATTCTCATTTAATAATATTTATATATATATATATATATATTTTTTTTTTCGTTGACGGACGATTTTCGTCTCAGGGGCAGTTTCGGGATAACCCCTCCAAGACAACATTCCTTTAACCTTGAATTTGTTTGGTTATGGAGAGACCAAAAACAAACTTAGTAAAAGGTAAGAAAAAACGTAAAGGTTGACAAGAGAGTTTTAACGTTGTTCGGCGGAGTGAATCCAGCCTACGTCCACGGGCACAAAACGATGGAGGTTGTTTTATTGCCAAAATTGACTAGACCGACCTGTTTTCAACAAGGTCTGAACGTGGCCAAGCAGTTGAAAGAGTGTTACAAGTGATGTTCTTTCTCTTTTTATAAGTTTTATGTCTAAAAGACCCAACCTATACAAATGAATCTACCCTCCTTTTATATACTCGGGAAATACACACTGTTCCTCTAATTTTATGACGTTTCCCGCGCGGTCACCGACTGATTGTTTGGCTCTCTGCCCCAAGACTGTCTTCGCCGAAAGTAAGCCTACCTCCTGACGGCTTGTCACATCACTTTGCTTTATCCATTGCCACACGCAAAAGTAATGATGACAGCATGTAAAATGCCTTTGAGAAATGACATGTTTTGGAGGGAAAATCCAACAATTCTGATCTCGTGTCGGTCTTCAGAAGGGATCGGCCAAGTGATCTACCGAACTTCTCAAACTATTTCCGCCCTGACCCAAAATGTCAGAGCTCATCCACTGGCTCCAGGGGGTAAGGCCGAAAAACAAATCGATCTTTATGGAAAATGTGGTCGGCTTCGGCTCGACGTAGTCGACCTCTGAAATATGTACCAAGTTGCATCCTCTGACTCTTGGTCCTCCGGGTGAGGTGAAGTTCCCTCTATGTCCTTACCGATCTATACAGAAGACTTAGCTGCAGAAATCCCCATCAACATTTGTCCCCTAGTTCTCGGTTCCAATGAGTGTACGAGTTGGTGCCGGGAACTACAAAAAGATCTGAAGTGAGCCGATCGACTAACCGGTGGCCCGTCCAAAAACAAAACAGAGGACTTCCTCGAGCTTCTTCTAAAACTTCATTGTTCATCTTCATATGTTCAGTCGGAGAATGTTGATGCTTTTTCCAATTGTCATCCCAATTGAGACAAATTCCTCTTTTACCCACACGATAGCTGTCCCTCGAGAATCGCAAGCCATCATATCTTCATTAATGCCCATCAAATCAACTTTAGGGTTTTACCCGAGCGTGCCATTTGTCGAAAACTTATGGTTTACCCGCCAAATACTCAAATCAACCGGTCGTTCCTGAGGTAGCCAAATGGTCTTTAAATCCCAACCGCTTATCCCAAACTGATCAGATGGAGCCCAAAGATGACACGCGGCGCATATCCGAAAATTTACCCGATCCAACGGCCATAAACACACTGTGCTGACTATAAAAGAGCCGAGCAAAGCTCATTTCTTCCCTTTACGAAAATCCACAACCCTCAAACTGCAGAAGCTACCTTGCTCGTGAGATCAGCAGACTTTCAACCGTTCAGACCAACTGTCGATTCTTCTCTCCAATCCAAGTAAGTTTTCGCCCGACCTTATCTCTTTACTTATTGTTTTTATCATCGATGTTTGGCTCTTTCGGACTTTCTACTTGCTATCGCTGGTTCTTCTTGTTTTCTTGGCGTGTTTATCTCCTTATTATGTGTTGTGACTCTTGTTTCTGATTGGGTGTGAGATGTTTTGTACTCGTGTTCTCTGGTCATAGGATATGTGATGTGGTATAATGCATGTGTTTCGAGTTTTTGGTTTTCCGTGTTTGGTTGTATTTGTTTAGGGAGAGACTTTGTTGTTTGTGGCTATTGATAGGGCACTTAGAGACTGTATGGCCATATCATCGGTAGCTAGAATAATTCTTGAGCATGTGATACTTTGAGCTGACCACTGACTGACCTTGCACCTCACGGCGACTGTTAGGCATGTCTGACGTTGTATCCTCTTCGGCCAAACTCATAGAAACCTAACCTCCTCACGCTGCAGAAACCTCCTCAAGCTCGGGAGCACCCAGCGTAGAGAACTTGGATACTACTTCTACCCCTTCTGAGATAAAAAATGACTCATATCACCAAAGAGTCCCCCGGAAAGACCCTGAGCCCGGAGAACTGGGCAGTTCGGCCTTGGACATGAATCGATTTTCCACCATTACTGGAGAAGCCTTGTGTGTGCTTCGGCAGTAGTACGAAGTCCCGATTGATAGCTCTGGATGTCTCTGGCTCATGTTATCGTGCGAGCCAACCCGACGAGGGCTCGGTCGCTCTTCTCCCTTCCTTCTTCGAGTGCGGTATTCGGCTGCCCATTCAACCATACTTTGTCGGGATGTTGGCCAGGATGAAGATCGCTCATTGCCAACTAAACCTGAATAGCTGGAGGATTCTGGCCGGCTTGCATGTGATCTGGTACCGAGCAGGCCTCGGGGAACCGACTTTTGAGGAGTTGAAAAGGTTGTACCAGCTGAAGGCCAACCCGAAATCTCATCACGGTTGGTACTATCTCTCCTCTTATGCCGACACTCATGCCCTCATCAAAGACCTTCCCCAAACCAATAAAAACTTCAAAGATACCTGGTTCTGGGCTACATGCGACTGGGGACGGACCTTGTCCGCGTGCCTGGAGATGACAGAAGTCCCCGATATCTTCAGAGCGGGAGGTTAGGACCCGATTTCTCAGTTTCTCTTTATTTCTTAACTTTCATGCCAAAATACTAACTCTTTAACCATTCACAGCCTGCTGGAGGGATCCACCCAAGGTTACCTGTGTGGTTCTTGTTATGATCAAGGTGGCTCGAAGCTACGCCTGCCACTGGAGGAGGGTAGTAAATGACTCTTCCTTCTTGGAGTCGGGGCTCGTCCGGAGCACACCTCTACAGGTCCCGAGACGTTTAGGTAGGTTCTTACTGACTTCCTGACTGATCTCATTGCTTGCTTGATCCGTGAATGTCTTGCAATCTTCTGAATTCCGAACTGACCAAGCTTTATACCTTGTATTCTTCAGGAATGTCAAAGCGGCCAAAATATCTTGAACAGCTGGCATGTGCGTCGAGGAGGGCCGGTCCAGTTGAATCCGGATCTTCTCAGAAATAGCCAATAGTTTCTGAGGCTAAAAATAAAACCAAAGAGGTGGCTCGGTCATCTGATCAAGTCTCAATCTCCCCGTCCAGGGTGCTTCCGAGGACCACAATCCAACCTTCTAGCCCTCCAAGGTCTGCCAGCAAACGAAGACGTCTGGTCGGAGCGGGAGAGGTCGAACCGGCAGAAGAGGAAGAGGAAGAACGGCCTTTGACCAGGATGCAGACTACTCGGAGAGAAAGAATAACTGCAGATGCCTCTTCTAAAAAGGAAAAGGTGTCGTGGTACTCGGGCCGGACGACCTTAGTAAAAAAAATCCGAGAAGCAACTACCCATCTTGTGTCGGCATTCAATGAACTGGCCGACGCGATTCCTGTGGAGGAGATCCCAAAATTCGAAGACCTTTCTCCCGATGACGTGGTGATGGAGTTTTGTTCCCAGATGGCCAAGGTAATGAACTTCCTGTTTCTGCCTTATAACTTTGCTTATCTGATATTCCGACTTCTTTATTTCCTCCTCGCATGGAAATTATCTTATGGCCAAGAACAAAGATCTACTCATCAGTCTTCTATCCGAGGGAGGTCAAACGCATAGACTTCAGAGCCAAATTACCGAGCATGAGGCCATATTGGCCAAAAATGCAGAAACAATAAAGACATTGGAGGAGACTGCGGCCGAGGCCCTTTCACTGAATGAATCCCTCCGCAAGGCTTCTTCTCTGGTCAGGGAAAATACGGAGACAACCAAGAAGGATTTGGAGGCTGCCAGAGCGGAAAACAATCACTTGAGGTGGGAGGCGTCGAACGCCGAGTCCAAAATCAAGAAGTTAACTGAGGAAAGGAACCGGGCTCGGGATGAGCTGAGAAAAAAAAAAACAGAGCTGGAGGGTGAGCGTGATGCCATCAGACTTGAGGGGGTCGGCGACTGCGCCGAGATCATCCTGTTGGTGATGCCTAACTTATATATGAGGCCCATCCATGCGGCCATCCGATTCTGCAAATGAGAGCTTTTATTTCAGCCGTTTCAATGTCCTTGGCCCCTGAAGAGAATCAAGTTGAGGCTCCTGCCCCCGAAGTGCCTGAGGCTGAAATGTGCAGCCCCTCTTATCGATGTCGAGCCTGTTCAGTTTCCATTCACGTTTATTGAAGAAGAAACTGATGACCCTACGTGGGCTGATCAGTAAAAGGTGACCCGAACGGGGGCGGGGCCCTATGTAAATCCAAACAATATACTTCTTTTTGTAATCATAACTTTTCTTTTTTAACACTTATCTCAAATACTTTTTGTTCTGCTTTTCATACTTAGCTTATTTTGGCTTCAGATTTTCTGACTTGCCTTTCTGTATCTCATTGTGAACTTGTACTCGGCTAATTTGAGTCTGGCCTCGAGGTGAAAATTTATCCCCGAGCTGATGTCAAATGTATTCGGTGCGACGTAACCCGACCCCGAGCTGAGAATAACACTTGGTTCTGGCCTCTGGGGGAATGTTACATTCCCAGGCCAATGAAATAGACTCGGCGGGAGTCACCCCAGCCCCGAGCAAGGAAGAACACTTGGCTCTAGGGGAGTGTTACGTCCCCAGGCCAATGAAATAGACTCGACGGGAGTCACCCCAGCCCCGAGCTAGGAAGAACACTTGGCTTTGGGGGAATGTTATGTCCCCAGGCTAATGAAATAGACTCGGCGGGAGTCACCCCAGCCCCGAGCTAGGAAGAACACTTGGCTCTGGGGGAATGTTACGTCCCCAGGCCAATGAAATATACTCGACGGGAGTCACCCCAGCCCCGAGCTAATGGAATAAGGCATCAGCGGAACATGTCCAACCCCGATCTGATGGAACATAACAGTCACGACGGAACGAATCCGGCCCCGAGCTAGCGAAACATTTGCATCGGCAGAACGAATCCAGCCCCGAGTTGGTGAAACATTTGCATCGGCGGAACGAATCCAGCCCCGAGCTGGGTGGAACATAACAGACACGACGGAACGAATCTGGCCCCGAGCTGGTGGAACATTCGCATCGGCGGAACGAATCCAGCCCCGAGCGGGTGGAACATAACAGACACGGCGGAACGAATCCGGCCTCGAGCTGGTGGAACATTTGCATCGGCGGAACGAATCCAGCCCGAGCTGGTGGAACATAACAGACAAGGCGGAACGAATCCGGCCCCGAGCTGGTGGAACATTTGCATCGGCGGAACGAATCCGGCCCCGAGTTGGTGGAAAATTTGAGACTTACACGAGGGAAGATTTTCGACCTCTGAGGCTCTACGGGTCCTGGCGCGGACGTCCCCTTGCCAGACCAATGAAAATAAAAAATTGGAACAAAGTAAAGTTAATAATAATAAAAAAGGGAGGTGACTTAACACATACCCCATGCAAAAATCATAAGCAAAAAAGCAACACGGATGTTCTGAGGCAGCGTCCTGCCCGAGGCCTCCAAAACACAATTATGAACCTTATAATTCAGTGTCCCGGCTAACCAGGCTACAGATACGCCGATTCGGGTGTTTATGCAAATCCCCACGGGGGACATGGACACCCCGTGTATGCCATCCCTGGGTGTAGACCCGGCCACGGTTCCGGTTCGGAACCGGAACCATTGGCGACCGGTTCGGTTGGGGTTTGACCCCAACTCGAACCAGTAGGAACCGGTGGAAACGTACGGTTCCACCAGTTCGACGGTTCCTTCCCCAACGGCTACTAGCCGTTGGGGGGCAGGGAGCCTTTGGCTCCCTGCCCAAATAAGAAAAAAAAAATTAAAAAATTTATAAATTAAAATATAAATTACTAATATATCCATAATAACGGTAATAAAACGGTTATATTTATGGGAATTTTTGGTATCAAAAAAATTCTAAAACTCTATAAATAGGATTCATTTTTCATTATTTCAACACACCAAATTCTCAACTCTCTCATTTTCTATAATTCTCTTATTCTCAATCTCACTTCAATACAATTCTCTTATAATCTTATTCTTAATCTCAATTCAATTAGTTATTATCATTCGTAATTAGTCAATTTTCTTATTTTTCTTCCTAATTTCTCAAACGAAAAATGGCAAGCTCATCTGAGAACATAATGTCAAATATGCCAACCCAAGAGAGCGGCCCTAGTGTCGGTGCAGAATCACGGAGAAGAGAAGTTAAGGCTCATTCATCGGATGTTTTCAAAATTCATTTTCATTTGGAACGCCTAGAAGATAATACACAACGAGCAATTTGCAACTATTGTGGGTTTACCTACAAATTTTCTGGTGGATACGGGAATATGATCAAGCACCTGGAAAGACATCATCTGATTGAACTTGGAATTGATACGACACAAACTCAAATGACCAGGTACGCATCATCTAGTAAAGGTACGAGTGCTTTAGATTTATTTAAATATTTTGATGCAAAAAATAGAGAAGAATTTGCGAAATTAACTTGTATAGCACATCTTTCTTTAAGCTTTGGTGAAAAACTTCATTTTACTAATTACGTGCATAATGCTTTAAACCCTTCTGCATGTAGAATGATTCGAAACACAACAAAACGTCATATTTTCAAATTATATAAAGATGATAAAATTATTTTAAATGAAATATTTAAAGAGATGAAATGTCGTATTTCTATATGTTCTGATATTTTGAGTGATCATTGGCAAACACACTCATACATGAGTGTGACTTGTCATTGGATTGATGCATCATTTACCATGCAAAAACGACTTATTGCATTTAGAGTTTTTGATGACCAACAAACTGCACATAATATATTATAGAATGATGAAGGTAATTTTTGATGAATATGGTTTAGTAGAAAAAATTTTAACAATTGGATTTGATAATGCATATGCAAATACTGCATCCATCAATTATTAAAAGAAATATGTCAACCAAATTTATGGGGTCGATTTTTTCATATTCGTTGTACATGTCATGTCCTTAACTTATGTGTGCAAGACGGTCTAAAATTATTATCACCTTTCCTTGATCCAATTAAAACGGCACTTAACTGTATTTGGTTATATTCTCAAGTTAGGAGAGAATGGACGAAGTTTTGTAAAATAAATGGTATTAAACCGATTAAATTTTCAAGAGATGTTCCAACACGTTGGAATTCAACTTATTTTATTTTATGTCAATCATTTCAATACAAAGATGCATTATGTAGTTTTTTTTCTCAACATGTTCAAAATATCACACTTTATCATAGTCAATGAGATATTTGTGAATTTTTTAGATATTTTAAGAGTTTTTAATGATGCTACTTTAGTTTTTAGCGGTGTTTATTATCCTACAACACATTTATTTCTTCTTGAGAGTTTGAATATTGTTGGCACTCTCGATGAGCATGTTGACAGTAGCGATCCTAATGATATTGTTTTGTTCGAAGCCATTACTGCTATGAAGGTAAAATGGTTGAATTATTTTAGAGAAATTCCTTTAATTTATCTTATTGCTGCTGTTTTTGATCCTAGATTTAAATTAGAAGGTTTGAATGGTGCTTTACAAGCTTATTGTGGTTTTTTAGGAATATTAGATTAAATTGATATTACAAGATTAATGACGAAATTAAGAAATGATTTAATTGTTTTATTTAATGATTATATTGTAAGATTTAACTTATGAACATTAGGTGAATCTAGTAGTAGCGAACCGGTAATTTAAACAAGACTTAGCGCAGGGGATCGTTGGTTATTGCAACGAAATAAAAAAGCTAGGGATTCGACAACTAATAACCCTGAATTAGATAATTATTTATTTACAAATTTTGAGTTTTCTAATGAAAGTTTATGCAGTAAAAATTTTAAAATCCTTGAATGGTGGAACCGGCATCAAAATATATATCATGTTTTATCAATTATTGCTAAAAAGATATTGGCAGCACTTATTTCCACCGTTGCGGTTGAGCAAGCCTTCAGCTTGTGAGGCAATATATTGGAAGCTAGGCGATCTTCATTACATCCAAGCACTCTAGAAGCAACAGCTTGTGTGGATGATTGGACTCGAGCTGATCTGAGACAACAAGAAGATGCCCCCGATGATTTTGAAGATTTGTTCGATAATGCATCTGCAAGTGCAAGAACAAGTGCAAGCAGAACCGGAGCCGAATGATCAACTGATAATGATGATTGATAATTGTAAAATTGTAATTTACAAAGGGGATATGTCTTAAAATTGTAATGGAACTACGTGAACTTTGATTTCTCTCACCCTTGGAGTAGACTCGGCCACAGTTCCAGTTCCGGAACCGAACCGGAATGGGACCGGCTCGGTTGGGGTTCCACCCCAACTCGAACCGGTCCGAACCGGTGTACGGTTCCACCGGTTCAGACGGTTCCAACCGGAACCGAACTATTCCGGTTGGAACCGTCGGGTTCCTGTTGGAACTGTAACCCTACGGCCCCCAACGGCTAGTAGCCGTTGGGGGCTTAATTCCCCCAACGGCTACTAGCCGTTGGGGGATGCAGGGAGCCGTTTGGATCCCTGCCAAAAAAAAATAAAATAATTAAAAAAATATTTTATTATATAAAATAAAAATTACTAATGTACCCATAATAACGGTAATAAAACGGTTATATTTAGGGGCATTTTTTGTATCAAAAAAATTATAAAATTCTATAAATAGGATTCATTTTTCATAATTTCATCACACCAAATTCTCAACTGATAATGATGATTGATAATTGTAAAATTATAATTTACAAAGGGGATATGTCTTAAACTTGTAATGGAACTACGTGAGCTTTGATTCCTCTCACCCTTAGAGGATACGTAGGCAACTTAAATTTTAAAAAATTTAAGCTCAAGCTCTTCAATGTAATAATTTTTTTTTATTTATAAATTTAATCTCATTTTTTTAATTAATAAATTTTTTTTATTTAAGCTTTGATTCCTCTCATTTTTTATTTTAATTAATTAAAAAAAAAACTAAAAGGAACGAACCGAACCGGAACCGAATTGTTCGGTTCCGGTTCGGTTTTATGTTCCGGTTCCACTTAAGTGTGGAACCGGAAATCGACCGGTTCGGTTCGGTTCCGAACCGCCGGCCGGGTCTACCTTGGAGGATACGTAGGCAACTTAAATTTTTAAAAATTTAAGCTCAAGCTCTTCAATGTAATAATTTTTTTTTATTTATAAAATTAATCTCATTTATTCTAATTAATTTTCAAAATTAAAAAAAAAAGGTTTGGAACCGAACCGGTCGGTTCCGGTTCGGTTCAAGGTTCCGGTTCAACTTAAGTGTGGAACCGGAAACCGGACGGTTCGGTTCGGTTCCGAACCGGAACCGAACCGCCGGTCGGGTCTACCTGGGTGGTTCTCAACTGGACTCACCAGCCGACTCGTAGAGACAGAAACCTCTCTAGGTCCGGTTTACCCGAGACTCATGTAATCAAGGGCGTCATTCGGCCAAACCCAAACCAGGTGGTCTGATAGTACTCAACGGGACTCACCAGCTGACTCGTAGGGGGAGAAACGTCCCTAGGTCCGGTTTACCCGAGACTCATGTAATCAAGGGTGTCATTCGGCCAAACCCGAGCCAGGTGGTTTGATGGTACTCAACGGGACTCACCAGCCGACTCGTAGGGGGAGAAACGTCCCTAGGTCCGGTTTACCCGAGACTCCTGTAATCAAGAGCGCCATTCGGCCAAACCCGAGCCAGGTGGTCTGATGGTACTCAACGGGACTCATCAGCCAACTCGTAGGGGGAGAAACATCCCTAGGTCCGGTTTACCCGAGACTTCTGTAATCAAAGACGTCATTCGGCCAAACCCAAGCCAGATGGTCTGATGATACTCAACGGGACTCACCAGCCGACTCGTAGAGGGAGAAACGTCCCTAGGTCCGGTTTACCCGGGCTATTCCTAAAAAAATGCGAGCCATGGGTAGTGACGCTCCAGCCTCAGGGGTTTGATGATGACATCAGGGATTTGGCGTGCCGTGAGAGGTTCGCGCGTTTCCCACATATGCCTCATCCCTTGATGCGTTCTGGATCCTCAAATATGAAAGGAACCAGGTCGGAATACTTCCGCCCGAGGGTTTGATAATGACACCCGGGAGTGGCGTGCCATGGGCTTGGTGCCCTTCCCAGTTACCGATCACCCATTCGCATCGAGCACATCCCAAGAATATTGAAAACAAACTTTCGCATTTATTTAACAAACAAGTAAGATATACAAGTTTCTTAAAGAAAATGAGAGTTTTATTCATATTCAAAGGACTTGCCTACCCTTCTTACAACTCTTTGCGGTACATTTTAAGAGAGGCCTTTTAATGCTTTCTTTCGGTTCTTGTTTTGTTAGTCCGACCACGTCTTCTAGTCTGAGCTCGATTCTGAAGGCTCTCGATGCGTATGTGGTAGTTGTAAACTTCACATGCAAGCTGGTTCCCGAATCGAGGCTTCTTCAGATCCTGCTGATCTGAAACCGGGCTCACATGGTCTGCTGCACCAAAACGCTCCACGGGTGCTGATGAATAATGCATTTTCCATAACCCTGCACATCCCGAGCAAATCTGGAAACCTAGCTGATGCCTTCAGTCATTGCTTCTTATGGTTTTCCCTGTGGGTTTTTTTCTCCTTTATTCTCATTCGGGGAGACCACCACACCAATTGAGGGGGGCCCTGAGGGACGTCATCCCCTGTCCTTGGCTGACCAGTTCCCAGCTGGATCCTTGAGCACTACTAGCCTGTAGGGTTGAGGACTCTGGCAGACCGATTGGTTATGACGCCTGCTCCAGGGGGACTGGTTCAGCTGCGACCAACGAACATCACCAATTCGCAATGTTACATTCCATTCTACAACTCAGCCCTGACGGGTGATTGTTGGCTACCCCTCTTACATTCCATTCTACAACTCATAAGAAGAAAGTTTCTGCTACCAACCATCTTTCCAACGAACCTTTTCCTTCTTCTGTTCTAACCAACTTCTTCCCATTTCTTTCCCCTTTTCATCAATTCTGCTGTTGAACTATCCAACAACCTACGATTTCCACATTCTACCATCATTTTACTACGCAAGTTATTTTTTGCTCTTTTCCCACAGACGGTGCCAACTGTTGATGAATGATTTTCGTCTCAGGGGCAGTTTTGGGATAACTCCCCCAAGACAACATTCCCTCAACCTTGAATTTGTTTGGTTATGGGGAGACCAAAAATAAACTTAGTAAAATGTAAGAATAAACGTAAATGTTGACAAGAGAGTTTTAACGTGGTTCGGCGGAGTGAATCCAGTCTAGTCCACGGGCACAAAACGATGAAGGTTGTTTTATTGCCAAAACTGACTAGACCGACATGTTTTCAACATGGTCTGAACGTTGCCGAGCAGTTGAAATAGTGTTACAAGTGGTGTTCTTTCTCTTTTTACAAGTTTTATGTCTAAAAGACTCAACCTATACAAATGAATCTACCATCCCTTTATATACTCGGGAAATACACACTGTTCCTCTAATTTTATGACGTTTCTCGCGCGGTCACTGACTGATTGACGGACTCTCTGCCCCAAGACTGTCTTCGCCGAAAGTAAGCCTACCGCCTGACGGTCTGTCACATCACTCTGCTTTCTCCACTGCCACACGCAAAAGTAATGATGACATCCTGTAAAGTGCCTTTGAGAAATGACACGTTTTGGAGGGAAAATCCAACAACTCTGATCTCGTGTCGGTCTTCAGAAGGGGTCGGCCAAGTGATCTGCCGAACTTCTTAAACTATTTCCGCCCTGACCCAAAATGTGAGAGCTCATCCGCTGGCTCCAGGGGGTAAGGCCGAACAAAACCGATCTTTATGGAAAATATGGTCGGCTTCGGCTCGACGTAGTCGGCCTCTGAAATATGTACCAAGTTGCATCCTCTGACTCTTGGTCCTCCGGGTGAGGTGAATTTCCCTCTATGTCCTTACCGATCTGTACAGAAGACTGCTGCAGAAATCCCCATCAACATGTATATTAAATTTAAAATTATCAATTATGATGATGAAAAACGAAAATTATTAATTAACACAATATATATTTATTGAATAAATTTATTAAACATGTCTCGTATAAAATTTACTCGATGGTTATCCCTCCATTGAAAGACAAGTGGTCACAATTGTGAGTCGTTCCAATTTTGACAAGTGTGTTTTAGGCTCGGAAGAAATGTGTAGAATGTGAATGTGAGCATTTAATTCATTTAGGTCCACAAATCTTGGATGCATTATTGTATTGAAAGTAGCATCTCTCAATATGAAAACAAATTTGTTTGAAAGCATTATAAGGAAAAAGAAAAGAAAAAACAGCCGTTAAGTTTCACGTCGCTACTAACTAGGTCATGATTTCCAGTCCCGTAAAGTGGAAGGTTCAATTATTTTCGGGATATTTGTTAGGAAAGATTGACAGTAGAGTTGTTATTAGATAAGAAAAAGTTGAACACTAATCAAACACATTGCCGACAAGACACTAACAATTAGGCGTCTCTTTGCAAGAGCAGTACCCGAAAATTGATTGATATACATAAAATTACACACCAAATAAAAAAGGGTCATGCTAATAAGTGTCATAATGACATTTATTAATGATCTATTTTATGAAAATTTTCACATAATTATCAGAATATTAATTATTTTTTTTCCATAAAAATTTTCATAAAATGGATCTTGGGCACTCGATAGACAAAAATATTTTTTGTCAGATTTTTTTGTAAAAAAGAATTTTTTTTTTTTTTTTGTATTTTTTTTGTATTATTATTTTTTTTTTTTTTGTGTATATATCATTGGTCGCAATAAGTCGGTTCCTTGACAAAGTAGTGAAATGTAGGCTGGCCTACTTGATAATGGACCATTGGTATTGGAGTTGGGTCCAAATTACTAGATACTATCTAGCCCAATAAACAAAGCCTTATAGGCAAACTCAATAAGCCATTTTTTTTTCGGATCGTGGTGGTTTGTGTCAAAATTACGCACCGATTCAAAATTTGCAGGTCGGTTAAAATCGCGAGATTCGATTCAGGTCGGTGCAGTTCATGTTGCGGTTTGAACCGAAATCGTGAACACTTCTAACACCCAACAATTGGTTGAAGTGCAATTAAACTCAAAAACTTTTAAAATAATCAGTTTACCACCCGAAATTTAAAAAGTATTCACTTTTTCCACCCATACGTTAACGACGTTATAATTTTGCTGACTTCATAAGGGTATTTCGGTCATTTGATAATGTCAGAGTGGAAAAGTGAATATTTTTTTATTTTTTGGTGGAAAAGTTGACACTTTTTAAATTTCAGGTGGAAAAATGAATACTTTAATAAATATTGATAAATTTCAAGTGTTTATATATTTAAACAAATTGAAAATTGGTTTCCATCTGTCTTTTTGAGGTGAAAATTAAGTTTTCCAATGACTATATGTAGGGATGACAGTTATATCCGAAGAAATATAGATCCGTATTAAAAATAAATAAAAAACAGAGATTTAGATTTATAAGATATGCACGGATCCGTATTCGAATTCATTTGACGGTATATTCATGGAGTGTAAATGAAAGAGAACAAAATAATTTTCACTATAAAAATGACAAAAAAAAACAATATATATATTTGGATGACAAAATACAGATTCAAATATACATGGATTCAAATCCATATCCGCAATATTTTTTTGTTGTGGATATGAATGTTCGAATATCCAAATCCGTAAAAAATCCAAAATTTTATATTTTTTAAAAATTTAAGTTATTTAATTTAAACATCCAAAATAAAATGATATTCATAATTAAACAATACCAATTTAACTTCCAAAACAACATTTACAATTCACAATCCATCAAAAATAATTTAAATATAAAAATATAATAAAATTATAAATTAAAAAAGTTAATTATTTTATTTCCTAATCATGATGCTATTTTTTATTTTTATTAATGCAGATCCGAAATAACTTTCATCCTTATATATAACTATTGAAGACGTTAATCTTTATCCCAAAATAACAGATGAATCTGAAAATATTAAAGTGTTCTATTTTCCATCCAAAATTTAAAATGTGTTCACTTTCTACCTAAATTTAAAAGAATGTTCATTTTTCCATCCTTACATTATCAAATGATCGAAATACCTTTATAACATCAGCAAATTTCTAACTATGTTAAAGTTTGGGAGGAAAAATGAACAATTTTTGAATTTCGGGTGGAAAACTGAATATTTTTAAAAAATTTGAGTTTGTCAGCACTTTAACTAATTTTTGAGTGTAAGATTGATAATTCCCTCCCCCCTTTTTGGGTACAAATGTACAAATACCACTCTCTTTAAATAAGAGTATGATAGTCTCAAATTAGGGCTCAACATCGATTTTGGTCATACCCGGAATCGAATGGAACTGGACCGATATTTTAGGTTTGGAACCAGAATTGGTTTTTTGGGGTCAGTTTCGGTTCCGGTTCCAAAAATAGGGAACCAAATTTAATCGGTCTGGTTTCGCTTTTGTAGTTATCGGAACCATAATCAGACCATTTAACTAATTAATGGAACGAAATATAGAATGGGACTAAAGCCCGTTAGATAAATATTTATTACGAAGGAAAACCCAACCTTGTTGACTAGAGATCCCAAGATCTCGGTTCAATGGGACAACCTACTCGTAAAAGACATAATTGGTTCACTGTGGGGGTTACCCTCTAGTCCATTCCTAAGGTGAAATGAAACAGTGATGTTCGTATGGATAGAGGTTAAGCAAAGGCTTTTAATGATTCTTATGCGTCGGGAATCCGAGCAGAGTATTACGAGATATTCTTAAATAAGAAATCACCTATGTGAAAGAGAAGTGGGGCCGCTTCAAAGGGAATTGTACGGGGGCTCAATTCTTAGAAACTCTCGCAGAATCAGGTTGATGTTCATGGCCAAAATGAACATAATAATGAGAACTCAGATGTGTTAGGTAAAATAATCTGTGTGATATATGTTTTCCATTTACATGAACGGCAGTACAGTTCAATGACACGCGTCCACTGTCAACAGTAAATGAAATATATTTTCACAAGGGAAGGTTCAAAGGTTGAGGCATACATATCCTATGCATGTGTTGAACCGTTGAACTCTTCTAGGTCAAAATAAAATATTTTATAAAATAATTTTATTTGACGTTTTTCGCCAATTTCATTCATGTGGGGGATTGTTGGAAAATGCTTATGAGTAAGCATTTTGAGGCACAATTTCAAGCATGGTCCACTTCGTGTTAGTGGTTGTTATTGAATGATTCGGATACTCCTCCGTGAGTAGTTCGAAATGGTATATTCATATGCTTAAAATGGTGCTTAAAAGCCTTTTGAAGTTCCATAACAGTTAATTTAATTCTATTAAATTAATTTGGGGGTTACATCAAGTGAAAGGTCTCTCATTAGTGTGATTAATTGGCATGTTAATTTCTATTTAAAAGAAAGCAGTGCAGTGATTTCGTTTTTAATAAAAACCACACAGAATAGAAATAATACACACACTTGGTTATTTGCCTCGGTTTTCTTAGTTTTTTTGGAAGAGTTCAAACACTTTTGTGGTTCATTGGAAACGAGTTTGGTGGTGCCCTTACTCGTTCGTTTTCCGTTGCATCCTGGGAAACAAACGTCTCACGTTCTACGACACCATCGGTAGGGGACTAATTTATTTTAAGGAGATTGTTGGCTTCAACAAGCATCGGGAAAATGAAGCTGTGGTTTCGGCTCAGTGGTTCGGCTCAGTGGTTCAGAGGCTTCATCGCTTTCAGAGGCATACGCTTATTCAGAGCCAGTGGCGTCGCATTCAGAGGCAGAGGCACAAAGTCGGTCAGAGGCAGACCTCGCTTTCAGCATCAGAGGCTCGCTTTCTTCGCGTCAGAACCTCACTTCCATCTTCGTCAGAGGCACAACGGTTTCAAAGACAGACGCATCTCCAGGGTCTGCCGTCAGACGCATCATCGTCAGAGGCTCACCTTCGCTCAGGGTCTGAATCGCTCTCAGGGTCTGCTCTCAGGGTCTGCCTTCAGGGTCTGAACCAGGGTCTGCTCACCAAGATCTGATTTGCTCATCAAGGGCTGAGATTAAGCATAATTCGGATTTCCTTTGTAACTACCATTTGAAAATATTTGTAACACTTGTACTACAGTCTTAAAACAAATTTCGACTATGTGGATATGGAAAACAGTCCAAACACAGTAGATCCGAATGTGGCAGCCTCTTCAGCTGGCCAACATGCTACAGCCTCTGGGATTAATATGGCAGCCTCTGTAGCTGGTCAAAGTGTTGCTGCCTCTATGGCTAGATATACTTGTTGGACATGTGAGCCATGTCAATCCTGCTGCCGAAAAAACCTGAAAAATTCACTGGTCAGAATTTCAAAATGTGGCAACAGAAAATGTTCTTTTACTTGACCACGTTGAACCTTGTGAGGTTTCTAAAGAAGATGCTCATGTACCCACGGAGGGTGAGATTGATATCTAAGTGATCAGTGCGATCGATGCTTGGAAACATTCTGAATTCCTATGTAGGAATTATGTGCTGAATGGGCTAAGTGATTCCTTGTACAGTGTGTACGCCGGAATGAAAATAGCAAAAAGGCTTTAGGAATCTTTAGATCGAAAATATAAAACTGAGGATGCCGGTACTAAGAAATTTGTCGTAGGCCGTTTCCTAGATTTTAAAATGGTTGATTCCAAAACTGTGTTAAGCCAAGTACAAGAATTCATGCTGAGGGGATGAGTTTAAATGAAACCTTTCAAGTAGCCTCGATAATTGAGAAACTACCACTTGGTTGGAAAGATTTCAAGAATTATCTAAAACATAAGCGAAAAGAAATGAGCATTGAAGACTTGGTTCTTAAGCTGAGAATTGAGGAAGATAACCGAGTATCTGACAAGAAAGGAATCTCTCATGAGGCCAAGGCAAATGTTGTTGAACATGTAAAGGAGGAGTTTCCAAGAAATCCAAATTTCAAGGAAGATGCTTCAACTGTGACAAAATATGTCACAATTCTTCCGAGTGCAGACTGCCGAAGAAGAAAAAGAACCAAGAGGCTAATGTGATGGAACACAAGACTCAATATGTTTCAGACATTAACCTTTCTGATGTGGTTTCTGAGGTGAATCTGGTGGGTTCAAACCCAAGAGAGTGGTGGATTGACACTGGTGCCACTCGGCATGTGTGCTCGGACAAGAGCATGTTTTCTTCATTTGAGCCTGCTGGTAATGGGGAAAAAATATACATGAGAAATTCAGCAACATCTGAGATTGAAGGTCAAGGCAAGGTGATTCTGAAGATGACCTCTAGGAAAGAGTTGACTTTGAACAATATTCTGTATGTACCAGAAATACCGAAGAATCTTGTGTCTGGATCGCTTCTGAACAAGCATGGATTCCGGATGGTTGTTCGAGTCTGATAAAGTAATTTTGACTAAAAATGAGATGTATGTGGGAAAAGGATATGTAATTGATGGGCTCTTTAAGCTCAATGTAATGGTTGTTAAACCCAAGAATATCAATAAAGCTAGTTCTTCTGCTTATATTGTTGAGTACTCTAATATAGGCATGGTAGATTAGGACATGTTAATTTTAATTCATTGCGGAAATTAATTAACATGAATCACATTCCCAATTTTAAAAATGATAACAAACATAAGTGTGATACTTGTGTTGAGGCAAAACTAACAAAACCATCTTTTCATAGTATTGAAAGAAACTCTGAACCACTTGATCTAATTCATACCGATGTATGTGATTTTAATTCAATACAATCGAGAGGCGGTAATAAATATTTTATTACCTTTATTGATGATTGCATAAGATTTTGCTATGTGTATTGATGAAAAGCAAGGACGAAGCTATAGAGAAATTTGTTCTCTATAAGAATGAAGTTGAGAACCAACTGAATAAAAGAATTAAGGAGTTAAGAAGTGATCGTGGTGGTGAGTATGTTTTTCCTTTTGGATCACTTTGTGAACAAAATGGAATCATACATCAAACCACAGCTCCTTATTCACCTCAATCCAATGGGATTGTAGAACGAAAGAATCGTACCTTGAAAGAGATGATGAACGCTATGTTAATCAGCTCTGGCTTACCTCAGAATATGTGGGGAGAAACTGTTTTATCAGCTAATTACCTTTTAAATAGGTACCACAGAAAGAAGCAGGGAAAACTCCTTATGAAATATGGAAATGAAGAATACCTTCCTATAAATTCCTACGAGTGTGGGGGTGTCTTGCCAAAGTAGCCATTCCTCCACCTAAGAAGGTGAAGATATGACCAAAAATTGTTGATTGCATTTTCATAGGATATGCACATAAAAGTAATGCTTATCAATTTCTTGTGCATGAGTCTAATATACCAGATATTCACAATAATACGATAATGGAGTCGAGGAATGCATCTTTTTTCGAATACGTTTTTCCCTGTAAAACTAATTCGAATTCAAAAATGCACAAACGGGCAAATGAGACTATCATTGAAGATAGTCAGGACCAAGAACACATAAATGTTCCAGAGGATCAACAAGTTGTTGAACTTGAACCAAGACGTAGCAAAAGAGCTAGAACGGAAAAATCATTTGGTCCAGATTTTCTGACATTTTTGCTAGAGAATGATCCTCAAAGCTATAACGAAGCTGTAAGGTCAGCTGATGGTGCTTTGTGGAAAGATGCCATCAATAGTGAAATTGAATCCATCTTACAAAATCACACCTGGGAGTTAGTGAACTTTCCTCCAGGATGTAAACCTTTAGGGTCCAAGTGGATTTTCAAAAAGAAAATAAAGGCAGATGGATCAATTGACAAGTACAAAGAAAGACTTGTAATTAAAGGTTACAGACAACGTGAGGGTCTTGATTACTTTGATACTTATTCTCCTGTAACGAGAATAAATTCCATAAGGATGATACTAGCGATTGCAGCTTTGCGCAATCTTGAGGTACATCAGATGGATGTGAAAACAACCTTTCTGAATGGAGATTTAGATGAAGAAATCTACATGGAACAACCTGAAGGCTTTATAGCTCCAGGACAAGAAAAGAAAGTCTGTAAGTTAGTTAAATCCTTTTATGGATTGAAACAAGCTCCGAAACAGTGGCATAAAAAGTTTGATGACACCATGTTGGCAAATGGTTTCAAAATCAATGAATGTGATAAATGTATTTATGTCAGAGAGGCAGAAGTTGGCTATGTCATTTTATGTCTCTACGTTGATGACATATTGATTGTCGGGAGTAATGTTAAAATGGTGAAATCTACCAAGAATATGCTGAAATCTAAGTTTAACATGAAAGACATGGGTCTAGCAGATGTCATTATGGGAATAAAGATCTCGAGAAGTCCACATGGACTTATTCTTGATCAGTCGCACTATGTGGACAAGATTCTTGGTAAATTCAACAATGATGATTCTGCTGTGGCTAGAACTCATTTAGATGTGAGTTTACATCTATCAAAGAATAAGGGAGAGAGTATATCCCAAGTAGAATACTCTAGAGTTATCGGGAGTTTAATGTACTTATCGAGTTGTACGAGGCCTGATATAGCCTGTACAGTAAACAAGCTCAGCAGATATACGAGTAATCCAGGGGTTGATCACTGGAAAGCAAACGTAAGTACTCAGGTACTTACGTTTTACTCGTAATTATGGGTTGCACTATCATAGATATCCAACTTTAATCGAAGGATACAGTGATGCTAATTAGATATCTGACATTAAAGACTCAAAGTCTACCAGTGGCTATGTGTTTACACTAGTAGGTGCAGCTATATCATGGAAATCCTCCAAACAGACTGTGATAGCCAGATCTACAATGGAATCAGAATTCATTGCATTAGATAAGTGTGTTGAAGAAGCAGAATGACTTCAAAATTTTCTAGAGGATATTCCAAGTTGGCCTAAGCCAGTGCCAGCAATTTGCATTCATTGCGATAGTCAATCTGCAATTGGAAGGGCACATAACAATATGTATAATGGTAAGTCTAGACATATTCGTCGTAGACACAATACCGTTAGACAATTACTCTCTACTGGAGTTATTTCGATTGACTATGTAAAGTCAAAGGATAACATTGTGGATCCGCTAACTGTACGGGTCAAATTTGGTCCGAGGGCAATTTCGACCTTTTGCTCCAAGACCACTACTGAATGCACCTCTGAAGCCTCCTAATCAAACCCCAAAGACATAATGTTGACCCAGGCTCGATGAGCATCAACACCTGTAACCGAAGGACCATCAAGAGGCCGACCCACGTAACGCCTAATTCATAAACATCATTCATAAACTCAATAGTTGCCAGCCTACAACGGGCAAAACACAATAAACCCCCCCTCATGAAGTCAACCGTTATCGACGCCCAACGGACAAGCAATCAAATAGTAGTAAATGCACGCAAAGGCGTGTATATAAGAGAAGAATATCCAGAAGAAAGATGACGGAACTTCTAGCTCTCCTACTCACAGCCTTGAGACATCCTCAAGCTCACCACACCACCGACTGATCGCCCTCACGGCACCATACTAAGTTGAAGGTAGCACCTAACCTCGACTTCCCATCTTTTACTCCCTTTGCTCACTAACTGACTTGAGCGTCGGAGTGCCCCCGGCACCCACCACACCGGTGGGCAGTACTCCCGCTCACTCTACATCTTTGTTTTGCAGGATCGCCAGTGCCCCATCCTCACGAAATCTCGATTGTAGACCTGGAGCGAAAACCAGCGTCTACAGTTTGGCGCCCACCGTGGGGCTTTAGCGATTCATAGCAAGCAAAGACCACTGAGTCTACAATCCTTACAAACAGACACCAGATCATGTGGTTGCATAATCATCCACTCTACAAAACAGTTACGATCAATGGAAGATGAAAATTGATCCATGTAAAACTCCAGCACTAATCTCCAATAGTATCTGGAAAATAATTCTTTTTTCAGCCACCCATAATGCAAATAAGCCACGCTACATCACATGCAAAAGAGGAATCTCCTCAAACACGCGCACAACCCAGAAAAACAATCCACTTACCAAAGCTCCATTTGACACTACATGCACATGTGTCTAGCATTGGATGGATATTTCATTCGACATGGAGCTTGGAATGTTTGGCATATGCAGATGCTCCATTCGACACTACACTCAGCATGAGGTGAATGTCCCACTCAACATGAAATGGAGAAAGACTAACATCAATTCCATTCAACAATGCCCACATACGTGACATATGTATATATTAGTACATCATACATTCTTTAAGTAAAGGTGTGACCATGCATCAATGGAAAAAGAAGCTTGCAAAACGGTCCACGCCAAGAGCCCAAATCCGAGAGGTCGAAAAAATGCACTCATCTGGTCATAATACAAGTTGAGCAATAAAACTATGTAGAATGGCCACATCCATGCGCATGCTTTAAGAAATCTACTTGACATGGCCAACTCATATGCAATGAAGGCCCACGAACTAACAGCCCATACGCATAACACATGCATGCTTGAAAATGTCGTGTGAAATGCTGCCTCACGCAAGGGATGAAATCCTACATTGAAAAGCTTCCAGTTTGGGCCCAAGTAAGTTACAAAAAAAAAAAAAACCATTCGCAGCCTAAATCACGAGCTGCCAAAGTAGTCAACAACTGGAAGGCCAACCCATTACGCAACTAGATCAAACCCTTTACACCAAAGCAAGAAAATCAACCCACACGCCAAGCATTCGGCCCAGCCCACACAAAACAGCCAAATCAGTGAACTAAACAGCCACGGTCGAGACCCAAAATAGCACACAAATCACGAGCCAAACGCCTAAAGGATTGGCCGAATCCCACATCGCTCATTTCAATAGCCAACATCAAAAACTGCCAATGACCTTACTGTCCCACATCGCTCATTGCAAACCTAAATAAAAACTCTCGTAGTGACATTAGCCCCACAACGCCCAATGCAACAATTTTGCCCTAGCCAAAAGTAAAAAAAAAAAGACTTGAACCCATACCACACATTACAGACCCCATGAAGAATCCACGATATTACACATAATATTTGAATGAAATCTAACCCAGTCGACATAATAAATATATGTAGTTGAACAGCAGTTTCAACTCGTCGTATGGTGGAAGAGATTTATTCAATCATGATTATTATTTGGAAGCTGGATGGGCCTATAATTATGTAGCTATGACACTTGGAGCCATGCTACCCATGCAAAAACAAAAGCCTGCAAACAAGTAGCTGGCATAAAATGCCACACTACCACACTACAAAAAACCCATAGCCTCTCATCTAAAAATAGAGCCCCACGCTACATGAAAAATGGCCCATTCGACAGATGGATTCTTCCACATGTTAATATCACAAACGAGACTAGCCCTGGTGGTCCTTTTGTTTGCTCGAAAACACTCTTAATGGTGTCATTCACATTGAAATCATTTTCACCCATGCTACATTCACGTGCCTGATATTTTCTTCTCTATCACCATTCTTCTTCTTGTCGCATGACTTTGGGCTTTTTGTTTGCTTTTCGGTTGGTTGGTGGCATGGCTAGGATGGTTTTTAGCCTTTATTTTGGACTATCATATAGGAGTCCATTCGACCGGATGTAGGTTGACATCAAAGGGTAGTGCCATTAAACATGACACATATAAAGTTTTTTGATCAATTGTTCCACTTGACATTTATGAGATGATAAAACATCTGGTTCATACTATTATCCATACTACAAGGTGGATGGCTATCAACTTCAGGCTACATGGAAAACTCTCATCTCTCTTAGACTACTTGGAATGATTATCAACTCCTCCAGACTAAATCAAAGGTTAGTCATCATCTTCATGCTACATTGATTTAATATTGCCAACTCCAGACTACATAGGGAACCTTTTATCATGCCTAGTAGAATGAAAAACTCTCTTGGATCTCCTTTAGGTCCAATCGACCAACCTTTATCAAGATAGGTAGTATGAAAATTATTTTGGACCTTCATCAAGTCTAGTAGAGTGGTGATATCATAGACATGCATTAGTTTCATTCGACCGTGTCTCATGGACCTTTGTCAGTTCCATTCGACAATAGTATCATGGATAGGTAGAATGAAGATTCATTTGGTCCTTTCATCAAGTTCATTCGACCATAGTTTCATGGACCTTCATCAGGTCTAGTAGAGTGATGATTCTCATAGACATGCATTAGTTTCATTCGACCGTGTCTCATGGACCTTTGTCAGTTCCATTCGACAATAGTATCATGGATTGGTAGAATGAAGATTCATTTAGTCATTTCATCAAGTTCATTCGACCATAACTTCATGGACCTTCATCAGATCTAGTAGAGTGGTGATCCTCATAGACATTCATTAGGTTCATTCGACCGTGTTTCATGGACCTTTGTCATTTCCATTCGATAGTAGTATCATGAGTAGGTAGATAGAAGATTCATTTAGTCATTTCATCAAGTCCATTCAACATTAGTCTCGTAGAAGAGAGATGAGTGATGACTTTCATCAAGTTCATTCCATTGTAGTATCATGAGCCTTCTTCAGGTCTAGTATAGTGAGTAATGACCTCCTTGGACCTTCGTCAGTTCCATTCGACAACTTCATTCGACAGTAGTCTCGTAGAATAGAGATAACAATGATGACTTTCATCAAGTTTATTTATTGTAGTCTCATGGGCAATCATCAAGTCTAGTAGTATGAGAAGGAAAAACCTTCATAGACCTTCATCAGGTCTAGTAGAGTAAAGACCCTCATTGACCTATGTTAGATCTTGTAGAATGAGGAATGAAGACACTCATAGATCTTCATCATGTCTGGAGTGTAGACTCACATGTACCTCCATAAGGTATAATGGAATGCGTAGACTCCCATGTACCTTCATCAGGTATAATGGAGTGTGTAGACTTTCTTGGACCTTCATCAAGTCATGTAAACTCTTATATACATTCTTCAAATACAGTAGAATGAAAACTTTCTTAGACCTTTATAAAATCTAGTAATATGTAGATTATATTATACCTTCATCAGTATGTATGGTCGACCGGGGACATCCCTCATAGCTCATGTAGAGTCAAGTTCAACACATGACCTTCATCTGGTCTAGAAAAATTTGAAGACTCCCCTGGTCATTGACCAGTAGTATGGAGATTGTCCTGGCCTCATCAAGTCCAGTCGACCGAGGACATCCCCCATAGACTCATGCTGAGTCAAGTTGTAGACATGGATTACACATGTCGTATGAATTATACCTTCCTGGACTCATCAAGTCCAGTCGACCGGGGACATCCCTCATAGACTCATGTCGAGTCAAGTTGTAGACATGGTTGACACATGTCGTATGAATTATATCATGAACCATCATCTAGTTCAGTCGACAGGGGACATCCCTCTTAGACTCATGTCGAGTCAAGTTGTAGACATGGTTGACACATGTCGTATGAATTATATCATGAACCTTCATATGGGTTCAGTCGACATGGGACATCCCCCTTAGACTCATGTCGAGTCAAGTTGTAGATATGGTTGACACATGTCGTATGAATTATATCCTGAACCATCATCTAGTTCAGTCGACATGGGACATCCCTCTTAGACTTATGTCGAGTCAAGTTGTAGACATGGTTGACACATGTCGTATGAATTATATCCTGAACCTTCATCTGGGTTCAGTCGACAGGGGACATCCCCCTTAGACTCATGTCGAGTCAAGTTGTAGATATGGTTGACACATGTCGTATGAATTATATCATGAACCTTCATCTGGTTTCAGTCGACAGGGGACATCCCCCTTAAACTCATGTCGAGTCAAGTTGTAGACATGGTTGACACATGTCATATGAATTATATCTTGAACTTTCATCTGGGTTCAGTCGACATGGGACATCCCCTTTAGACTCATGTCGAGTCAAGTTGTAGACATGGTTGACATATGTCGTATGAATTATATCTTGAACCTTCGCCAGGTTCAGTCGACAGGGGACATCCCTCATGGACTCATGTCGAGTCAAGTTATATACATGGATTATACATGTCAAATGACGTATCCCGAACCTTCATCTGGTTTCAGTCGACCGGGGACATCCCTCATGGACTCATGTCGAATCAAATTATAGACATGGATTAACACATGTCGTATGACTTATAACCTGAAACTTCATCTAGCCCGGATGACTGGGTACTTCCCCAATGACACTTGTAGAGTCAAGCTCATAACTTGACATTCGTTTGGTCCAATCGATAGACAGCATCAACGCCCGAGTATACCTACATAATATGGCTTCGTCCCAGGCGACACATGCGTCAAGTACTCTCCAAGCCAATGACTCCTCGACTTAGAGAGTAGGGGACAAACTGTACGGGTCAAATTTGGTCCGAGGGCAATTTCAACCTTTTGCTCCAAGACCACTACTGAATGCACCCCTGAAGCCTCATAATCAAACCCCAAAGACATAATGTCGACCCAGGCCCGATGAGCATCAACACCCGTAACCGAAGGACCATCCAGAGGCCGGCCCACGTAACACCTAAGTTCATAAACATCATTCATAAACTCAACAGTTGCCAGCCTACAACGGGCAAAACACAATAAAACCCCCTCATGAAGTCAACCGTTATCGACGCCCAACGGACAAGCAATCAAAGAGCAGTAAATGCACGCAAAGACATGTATATAAGAGAAGAGGATCCAGAAGAAAGAGGATGGAACTTCTAGCTCTCCTACTCACAGCCTTGAGACATCCTCAAGCTCACCACGCCACCAAATGATCGCCCTCACGGCACCATACTAAGTTGAAGGTAGCACCTAACCTCGACTTCCCATCTTTTACTCCATTTGCTCACTAACTGACTTGAGCGTCGGAGTGCCCCCGGCACCCACCACACCGGTGGGCAGTACTCCCGCTCACTCTACATCTTTGTTTTGCAGGATCGCTAGTGCCCCATCCTCACGAAATCTTGATTGTAGACCTGGAGCGAAAACCAGCGTCTACACTAACCAAGGGTTAAACAGAGAGTTAGTTGTGAAATCATCGAGGGGAATGAGACTAAAGCCCGTTAGATAAATATTTATTACGAAGGAAAACCCAAACTTGTTGACTGGAGATCCCAAGATCTCGGTTTAATGGGACAACCTACTCGTAAAAGACATAATTGGTTCACTGTGGGGGTTACCATCTAGTCCATTCCTAAGGTGAAATGAAACAGTGATGTTCGTATGGATAGAGGTTAATCAAAGGCTTTTAATGATTCTTATGCGTCGGGAATCCGAGCAGAGTATTACGAGATACTCTTAAATAAGAAATCACCTATGTGAGAGAGAAGTGTGGCCGCTTCAAAGGGAATTGTACGGGGCTCAATTCTTAGAAACTCTCGCAGAATCAGGTTGATGTTCATGGCCAAAATGAACATAATAATGAAAACTCAGATGTGTTAGGTAAAACATCTGTGTGATATATGTTTTCCATTTACATGAACGGCAGTACAGTTCAATGACATCGCGTCCACTGTCAGCAGTAAATGAGATATATTTTCACAAGGGAATGTTCAAAGGTTGAGGCCTACATATCATATGCAGGTGTTGAACCGTTGAAATCTTCTAGGTCAAAATAAAATATTTTATAAAATAATTTTATTTGACGTTTTTCGTAAATTTCATTCATGTGAGGGATTGTTGGAAAATGCTTATGAGTAAGCATTTTGAGGCACAATTCAAGCATGGTCCACTTCGTGTTAGTGGTTGTTATTGAATGATTCGGATACTCATCCGTGAGTAGTTCGAAATGGTATATTCATATGCTTAAAATGGTGCTTGGGTGAATGAGAAATTGTTGCTCAAAGTTCACCCATTGGTGTTGGAAATTAAAGAGAAATGTGCTTGTCCCACATGGGAAAGCTATTAGAGAGAAGTTGTGTTTATATATGATTGCTCATATGTAGATGGGTAATAGTTATAAGGATAGAGGCTCTCTCTACGTGCGCGCGCAGGGGGGTGCAAATCAAAATCCAAACTGGCTTGGCTCGTGTGCACCCGCGCGTCCTGCGTACACAAATGCTGGACCAAAATGTGCGGGCCCGGCCCAGCCAATTTTTGCAAGTCTCCTTATTTTTCTAAGCCTTTTGAAGTTCCATAACAGTTAATTTAATTCTATTAAATTAATTTGGGGGTTACTTCAACTGAAAGGTCTCTCATTAGTGTGATTAATTGGCATGTTAATTTCTATTTAAAAGAAAGCAGTGCAGTGATTTCGTTTTAAAAAAAAAACACACAGAATAGAAATAACACACACACTTGGTTCTTTGCCTCGGTTTTCTTAGTTTTTTTGGAAGAGTTCAAACACTTTTGTGGTTAGTTGGAAACGAGTTTGGTGGTGCCCTTACTCGTTCGTTTTCCGTTGCATCATGGGAAACAAACGTCTCACGTTCTACGGCACCATCGGTAGGGGACAAATTTATTTTAAGGAGATTGTTGGCTTCAACAAGCCTCGGGAAAGTGAAGCTGTGGTTTCGGCTCAGTGGTTCGGTCAGAGGTTCAGAGGCTTCATCGCTTTCAGAGGCAGACGCTTATTCAGAGCCAGTGGCGTCGCATTCAGAGGCAGAGGCACAAAGTCGGTCAGAGTCAGACCTCGCTTTCAGCATTTGAGGCTCGCTTTCTTCGCGTCAGACCCTCGCTTCCATCTTCGTCAGAGGCACAACGGTTTCAGAGACAGACGCATCTCCAGGGTCTGCCGTCAGACGCATCATCGTCAGAGGCTCGCCTTCGCTCAGGGTCTGAATCGCTCTCAGGGTCTGCTGCGTGGGTATGTCTTCAGGGTCTGCCTTCAGGGTCTGAACCAGGGTCTGCTCACCAAGATCTGATTTGCTCATCAAGGGCTGAGATTAAGCCTAATTCGGATTTCTTTTGTAACTACCATTTGAAAATATTTGTAACACTTGTAATACAATTCTCCCCCCTCTCTCGGCTCGCCACAACTCTCTCATTCTTTAGTCCCGATGGCTCCCATCTCTCTCGTCGCAACGTCCCCTCTCAGTCTCTCTCTCGTCGTATCGTCCTCTCTCTCTCGAAGCATCCCTTGATATATTTTAACAATTTTAATTTCGCACATAACATAAACAATTTATATTTGATTCATCATGCAAATCTGTAATTTTGTATTATATGGAGCCTTGATTCTCAATTATATAGTTCTATTATATGGAATGTGTATATATTGACTTGGAGATTATTCGCCACGCACTACAGAGTCACATACTAGTTTTTTGTTTTTATTTTCCCCAAAATGGTTAAAGTTTTATTTCGATTTAGAGATTAATCATTGTTTTATTGTCATGATACGTTTACCATTTTCTTAGTGTCATGATATATTTACCATTGTTTTATGTGATTTTAACTAATATGTTCTTAAGTATGTTTTTAAACACATCAATTATAAACGTATTTGTTGTGTTGTTGCTGTTTTTGCTGCTGAAATGGAGTATTGTGAGAGATGTATTGCTGCTGGAATGGAGTGTTGTGTGTCTGTGTATTGCTGTTTGCTGGAATGGAATATATTGTTTTATTATTTATATATTATGGACAATTGGCAAGAATATTATATTATTATTATGTAATATTTAAGTGTGATAATTAATTGTATTTTGATTTTTGAAAGTTTGACCATAATAAATAAATAGGGTAAATCGGAACTGGACCGAAGCAGAATATGAACCGAATAATAGGATACTTTATTTAATTAGGTAGATTTCGATTCCACTTACTTAAAAACTGATTTTTTTTTCCGGATTTGTTAGGAAACATAATCTCTAATATATTTACATGTTTGTCCTCTTAGGATCTAACCATACATGTATTACTAGTCCTAGATTTATTTACATGCTAATTGAAATAAATCTATACTAACCACAACACAATTGCATACCTTTTTATGCTTATAGAGACCTCTTAATCAAACTTAATTGATTGCTTAACTCAATAAGCAAATGGTCTTATTATAGGAGGGAAATCAAGCCACTATGTAATCACATGCATTGATTACTATTAATCACATATTATGATGCATAATGACCTTTTCTAACCCTTCCAAAAATGTTACCATCATGGGTGTACCATATGTTTCCCATTTAACATTTTACTAATTGTTGTTATTTAACAACACCACATAATTAACTTAATAATTTCCAACATGAAATTATTACTAATTGTTGTTATTTAACAACACCAAATAATTAACTTAATAATTTCTAACATGAAATTATTACTAATTGTTGTTATTTAACAACACCAAATATTAACAACAAATAATTTCCAACAGGATTGGTTCCGATTTCATACGGAACCGGAACAGAACCGATTTTGCTTACCCTTACCTCAAATCTAAAGCTGATTTTAGGGGTACATAGTCAAATTACTGTTCTTATAAATAATTCTTGATGCTTTCACAGACTAATTAAAAGGACCTGAATGAAAACAAAATTAAAAATCGTATCCTAACTTGTATTTCAATAAAAACCCAGGGATCTGATTTTGTTACCCTTTTCCCCCCGTATATTAAAAACAATATTTCAACATAAATTCATAAATTGCCCTGCGAAGTACAGATTGCTCCAATAAGAAGTTAAGAACCGCGCGAGGAAAAGTGAAAGAGAGGGATCACACACAGTAGCGCAGAACGATGAGCAGAGGAAGTGGAGGAGGATACGATCGCCATATTACAATTTTTTCGCCTGAAGGTCGTCTCTTTCAAGTGGGTATGTTCAAATTTCTTCAATCTCCGTCGTTATATTCAATGTTTTGTTATAGTATCTCAGAATATAACATCTTTTGGATTGCTTTATAGTAATAGAGTTCTGGGTATTTGATTTATTGTTGATTCAAGTAATATCAAGCTCAGTAATATACCCTGCTCGTTATACTGTCTACTAAAAGTGCATCTTCCAGATTATTTGGTTTAATTGTAGTCCTGGGCTTGTGCTATTGGTTGATTTTAGTTTCTTTTAAGTGCGAGGAATAGAAATTTAGAACATTGTAATATATTTTGATGATTTCAAGCAAGTAATTTGCAAGTGATATGGGCGTATGTATTTTTCATAAAAGGATTCGAACTTTAAGCTTAGAACCCATTCTGAGGATCTGAGTTGGCCTGTTGGTTGCTGGGAAAATTGGGGGAAAAAGGATAAATATGTTCTCGTTTATCAGGGAAATAACTAGATGGCTTCTTCTGCATTTTTATTATCTTGAAAAGTTTTGATTCTCGTTTATCAGGGAAATTACTAGATGACCTCTTCTGCATTTGTATTGTCTTGAAAAGTTCATTTCTGTTATTTACTGGAGTAGACATTCTGGGTATTTGATATCATCTAGTTGTTGATTTATTAGTTTATACTAGTCTCTTTAAGTGTAAGTGGTATCAAAGTTGAAACCTTTAGAACTCATTTTGAATAGATAAGCAAACTAGGATCTGTTGTTTATAGTGTTATCTTCAATGTTAGTTTTGATATCCTCAATTACAAATCCAGAGATATTATTGATATTACTTGGGGGATTTCAGTGGAAGTATGGTTATGTATCTTTAGAACTCATTTTGGGATCTAAGTTGGCCTGCTGTTTTGTTGTTGAGAAAATTGGGAAGGAGAGAGAGGAAAATATGATCTTATTAATTGGATTCATTGTACTCCTCAGCTGGAGTTAGCTGTGTTTATCGCTAAGTCCTCTCGGCGATAACTACCTGATAGAAGCAGCTAACACAGACTTCCCCTGCTAGCGGCTTGATCTTTAGGTCTATACTGTGGTCTTTCAAGAGTTGTTCATACTTCACACTTTCTGGACTATTACCATAATCTAATGGTGTTTTGAATGATTTAATAGAGTATGCTTTCAAGGCTGTTAAGGCTGCTGGGGTTACCTCAATTGGTGTTCGAGGAAATGATTCAGTCTGTGTTGTGACCCAGAAGAAGGTCCCGGTAAGTATTATTGGTTGCTTGTAATTAATCCTCATTCACTCACTGGTTGAATTTTTTTACGAGTTTCATATTTGTAAAATCAATGCAGGACAAGCTTTTGGATCATACAAGTGTCACACATCTATTCCCAATCACAAAGTACCTTGGATTGCTAGCAACTGGAATGACAGGTTTATTTTTTGTGCTATTTTTGTCTTGAAGATACGAAAGTTATATAAAAAAATGTGGCTAAAAACATCTCTACAAGACTTACAAAGTTCAAGAATTATGACCTCTTCATTTGAAACTGAAAATTCAGTCAGGTTAGATGTCCGAGTAAGCCCTTTTGTATGTTATTTTTCCCACTTCTGAGAGAATTCTAACGATATTTGTCACAATCCATAAATAATAGAAATTATGATAAAATGAGATGCTAACGTGTTTCATTAACTATGGAGAAGCTGAAGTGATGAGAGATAATCTTGTTGGATAATCATATATTCATGAGTGCCAGATTGTCTGTTTGTTGAGCATGCTTGATGTGTTGTCATGCAAGAGAGTTCAAGGAATTATTTTAGAAACATTGAAATCATGTAGAAAGATGGCATTTTAGACTGTATTAATATGAAATACAATTACACAAAAGGTTTACTTATCTATTATTTATTTTTTCCCAAGAGAGTATATTTTTTTGGTCTATCGTCCCATTTGCATCATTCTTTTAGGTTGAAATGTAGAAACTGGACTTCTGTATCAAGTACTCATTAAATATCGGGAGCTTAGATATCTTTGTTGTTTTGCCAGCTGATGCAAGGACATTGGTTCAGCAGGCAAGAAATGAAGCTGCTGAGTTTCGCTTCAGATATGGATATGAGATGCCTGTAGATGTGTTAGCTAAATGGTATATTTTAATATCTTTCTAAGTTGAATTGTATTCTACTTGTCTAGCATATGATTTTTTTCCCAAGTTGTTGACTGAACATTGTCTATTTTTTCCTTATTTGTTTTTATCAGTTTTACTGCATTTCTTTAATATTGCAGTATTATCTCAGAAAACAGTTATATTAATATCCTTTCGTATACAGGATTGCAGACAAATCACAAGTTTATACCCAGCATGCTTATATGAGACCACTTGGTGTGGGTATGTTTCTTGTCCTTCAGAAGTGAGAAAGATGCTATATCATTATGTGATCATGTAATTATGCATAGTAGTTTTTCTTTTCTCCCCTTTATAAACTGTTAACTTTTCTGTTACTGATGTCACCTCCCCATGTTCTCTTACATTTGCTTTTGAAGTTGCTATGGTTTTGGGTATTGATGAAGAATATGGACCTCGCCTCTTCAAGTGTGACCCAGCTGGCCATTTCTTCGGCCACAAGGTGTGTGGATTTTTTTTATATTTTATTATATATACACAATTACACATTTTATGTGATAATACATTATGCTACTGTTTTATTTATAAAATGACATTAAATAAGTGTGGAATGCTGTTAGAACTAGCTCGAATTAGGTTTATATTTGTCTGGCATAGTATATTATGGTCAAATGGGTAAACATATGTGCATGTGACTTGCACAAACAAACTGATTATGCGAGTTGTTGGCAATAACATCGTGCTATCTTTTTTTTCCCATCTACATAAACTTTATCTTCAGAATCAGGATGTCCATTCGCTTGCTTAGTGGATTTATAATTCTATTATTGCAAATACCCATTGCATTTGATTCAAATTTCATTGTCCTAGAGTTATCTGTTTATCTAGTAATGAAAAACAAGGTGAATTTATACCTGCAAAATTGATTATCATATGGTTTAGGCTACAAGTGCTGGATTGAAGGAGCAAGAGGCAATTAATTTCCTAGAGAAGAAAATGAAGAATGACCCCGCATTTACATATGAGGAAACTGTGCAGGTAGATGCTGCTTTCTCTTGATAAGTATGTTTTTTTTCAAATTCAAATTAATGGGGTCTAACTTCTGGCACATGTTCTTATATGCATCCCTTTCGTCGAATATTTTATTGGTCAACTGGAGTACCATTGACACTGGGATTGTTTGAATTGTTAATTTACTTCAGTTACTTTCAAATAGTTACCGCATGTATGTAAACATGAGTTTGTTGCTTGAAAAAACAAGCATGTTTTCTCTTTCTTTCAATGATTGGTAAACTTTGTAAACATGCTATGTCTTGATATTTAGGCGGAATTTTCTTTTAGACCATGATTTTCATGGGCCTTGTTCGAGCCACTGTTCATGATTGTTTTGTTCTGTGGACACTGGAATGCTTGAATGTGCTGGATGATTCTGTTTCTAGAGTCTGACATTCTTATTTCTCTCTTTCTTTCATAATTCATTTGTAGACTGCAATTTCTGCCCTGCAATCAGTTCTGCAAGAGGATTTTAAGGCCAGTGAGATCGAGGTATTAAAATTCTCTCTCTTTACTTCAGTTGCTTGATATAAATCTAACGTGATGAGGGGGACCTCAATGAGCATTGTTATGACTTGTGACAGAGTCAAAAACACAATGGTGCTGTCAATAGTTAAGTTAGCAACAATTTTCTTTTTCTAATGTATGCGGAAGCATCAATTCTAGAAAATTATACGACTCTCATTATATATTGGGAGTCCATACACTCAGAGAGTAGATATGATTACGTTATGAGGTCTTGATGACAAGGGCTTTCCGACAGTTCGTTTTCATTTTTTTTCAATCTTTACAGGTTGGCGTAGTGAGCAAGGAGAATCCAGTCTTCAGAGTGTTGTCTATCGAGGAGATTGACGAGCACTTGACAGCTATAAGCGAGCGTGATTAAGAGATGATTTCATCACCACTATTTGCTGAAACAGAAGAATGAAATGTTCTTTTTCCTCTTTGTATCAAGGATTTATAATTTAAGTGTATTCGATAGCTCAGAGCTATTGTCTTGCAAAAGAAAAAAAAATTATATGCAGTGCCAAGGACATTGACAGAGTGCTTTTGAGTTGGTAGCTGTTACCTTGTAGTATTTTGGCTTGATGACTATTTGTTTTTATCTTTGTTCTATCAACAACTGTTTCAGGTCTTCAGTTGAAAAAATCTTGAGTTGTTTTAGTGTTTTACTTTCTTACAAGTTGAGGGGTATGAATTAGGAATGACAAAACAAATCAACGAATTGAATTTATATCGAATCCTAAACGAATCGAATCAACATGTGATTGATTCATATTCAATTCGTTTATTAAACGAATCCTAATATCATGATTCGTATTCGATTCGTTTATTAAATGAATCGAATACGAATATTCGTTTAGTCATGATATTATTTTATAACATAATTTACCATAATTGATTTACATTAGTTCTTCATAAATATATACATATGAAATATGTAATTAATATATTTACTAAAAATATATCACCAAATATCGAAAATATCATTTTTTTCTATGGTAATTAACCATAATTTATCGAATCTTAATTGAAAAATAACAATAACTAGTAAGAGAAAATAATAAAATGAATACTAAACGAATCAATGAGCTTAAATTTGTATTCGATTCGTTTAAATAAACAAATCGAATCAAATTGACCCATTTATTAAACGAATCTATTTTTTCAAACCCGTATTCGCTTTAAAGCGAATCGAATCGAACGAATAAATAAATCATGACCCAAATTGCCACCCTTAGTATGAATGCCAATAATTTTAAGAATTTCAAAAGTTAATTTTAATAAAATTAATGTAGTTTGCATATGTTTTAATTAAACTGGAGGAAATTTTTTTTATCAAAGTATGGTGTTGATTTAAGGAACCGCAGAGAAAAAATTATTGAGATTTTTAATTTTTACTCGCTTTTAATAAAAAGAAAATGGTATATTTTCCCTATTATTTTCAGTATTTACTATTTATCCATAATATTTTTGTAGTACTCCATTGTCTCTTTCACCTAAAAAAAAAGATTCTTTTACAATTTTATTTATAAATGTAATTATATTGATATGATAATTGATTTTTTAATAATTTATTAATTATCATGTCAATATAAATAGTATTTATTTAAGGGTAAAACTACGAAAGAAACTTAATTTTTTAGTTAGGGAGGATAATAGGACATTATAGAAATATTAAAAGGTAAATGATACATATATTAAAAATAATGAGAAGAAAAGTGACAATTTCTCAAAACAAAAATACACGTCACCGCCAGTTGTTCACCAGGAAAACGAGAAAATCTTTGATGCAACAGTGGTACCACGTCATCCATGCACAAGCCAATCATCATTTGCCACGCGTGTTAAAAAGTCAAAAAACAACTAAAAAATAGGAAGAAAATTAAATATGTTATTTTTTAATTGGTTGGTGGTACCACGTCATCCATACCACTGTTGCACCAGGAAAACCGGTTTGTTTCAAATACTTTCCCGAGTTTCGCACAATCTCCGGTCCAATGTTGTCCCGCCACGTGGCCACTATTTTTTATATTTTTAAAAATTGATTATATATAGAAGAATTTAATCTATTAATTTTTTTAAAAAAAAAACAGAAAAAAAAAATTGCTGGTTGAGTACGTAGCACAAGTTAATTTGATTCCTTAATGGAGGGGAGGGATTTTAATGGAGGGGAGGGGAGGGGAGGGGAGGGGAGGGGAGGGGAGGGATTTTAATTAAATATATGTTTGGTTCAAAGGAGGGGAGGGGAGGAGAGAGTTTTTAATTAAATATATGTTTGGTTAAAGAAGAGATGAGAGAAATTTTAAACTAATTTACTATTTTATCCTTCAAGCATTTTATAAATAAAATTAAAACAATATAGACTTATATTATCTTTGAATTAAACAAATAATAAAATTAAAATTAAAAGCTCTACATAATACATGTTTTAAAAAAAAATAAATTAAAACAAATATAAGATAAGAGAATAAAAAGAATTGAATGGTGAAGCAAATATAAGAGAGATTTGTAATTAATAAAATTTTGGATTTTATGTATAAGTAGGGATAATTTAGTAAATGCATTTAATATTTAATTGCTCACTTCCCCTCCCCTCCAAAAATTGAACCAAACAACTATAATTTAAAATAATCCATCCCCTCCTCTCCCCTCCCCTCCAAAAAAAACACCCCCCCCCCCCCCCCCCCCCCCCCCCCCCCCCCCCAAAAACCAAACATAGCCTAAAAGCCACGTTAGTAGTTTAAGAAATTTTAGTTAGCGATCGAGCCGTTACTCTTCAGGTTTGGACAAATAATTCTCGACAAAGCTTTCGCCATTTTTTAGGGTTTTGTTTTGTGTGGTTTTGTTTTTCGATGTATTTTAGGTTACAATTTTTTTTTTCCATTTGATTCCATTCGTCTAATTATTGTATTTTATTTTTGTTGGTGTGTGTGAATTTGCAAACTTTCATGATTTTTATTGTCAAAGTTTGATGCTTTCGGGTTGATTGTTCTGTTTCGATGATGAGAGAGTCTAGGAAAAAACAAATTAATGTTTTTAAAATGTAAAATTTTCAGTTTCCTCAGCTGGCAATTCAAAATTCATGTTTGAATTATTGTTTAAGTTTGGAATTTTTTTTTTGAGCTTCAATATTTGTTGGAGATTGAAGAATTAATAATCAAATATTCATTTTGAATGTTGTTAAAACTTATAGTTGGCCCTTTTTATGTTTAAAGGCTGATTTGAATTAGTTTTAATTGCAATTAAGCTAATAGTTGAATGTGTAATTTATGTGGTTAAATTAAAACCTTTTACAAATTCACTTGAAATTTATAGGGTTTTGGTATTAGATCGTAATGATGAAATTGAAGCCTAAGGAATACAATAATTTGTCTTTGGTAGATTAGGGAGTCAAATAATCATTGTGTTCTTAACTTTATTGGTTTTTTGTTTTTCTAATTAGGGATACATTCATGGCCACTGCAACAATGGCTACTGCAGCTGGGGCAGCTGCTCTTTTGTACTACACATTGAACCGTAAGTTGCAGTCAAGTTCCTCTAAAGGTGATGATGATGATGATGATGATGAAGAAGAAAACGGTGGTGTAGCAATCAATCATCCTTCTTTAGGAATTAACCGTGTTTCTCATCGATTAATTCAAGCGCCAGCTACTTGGTTAGAGACAATATCTACATTGTCTGAGACTCTTAGATTCACTTATTCTGAGACCCTAGGGAAGTGGCCCATTGGGGATTTGGCATTTGGTATCAATTTTCTATTGAAGAGGCAGGTAAGCATGCTTATTTTTTTGAAGAATATAATCTGTGTGGAATAAGCTTGGTGGTTGTACAAAATAGACTAATTTGATGAATGGAATTTTTTTCATGGATAAAATAACTATATTCATATTTGCTGTAATAATGGAGACACAGCAATACAATTGTTAGGCTGCATTATCTTAGAAACTATTTAAAAAGACGGTGCTGCATTTGTAGACTGCATAATTATCTCTTTTTTAACCTAGCTGGTGCTGATGCAAGTCTTATTGGGATAATGAGGATTGAGTACTGTAGTTGTGCCTTTACTGTTCTCTCTCCTTTTTTTTTTTTTGAAGTGATTTAATGTGATTTTGAGGTACAAATATGCCCGTATTGAGATATTAATTTAAAATATCAACAAGATTCCTTTACCTCTATATACAGATTTCTTCTGTCTTTTGGTCAACAATCACCTGATAAATTTATGTTCTGTTTACATAAAGTAACAAAAATCAATGCGTTCAGTGACTTGTAATTATTTGTTGTAATGTGGTTTATTATTTTGGTAGGTATGATTCTGACTATATAACCATGATCTTCAGGGGAATTTACATGTTGACAGCATATTTGGTGGTAAAGACAGTGTACGGCTTCAAGGTCCTGAGATTATTGCTGAATTTAGATATATGTTAAGTTTGTTGACCCTGTGTTGGCATTTTTCAAAAAAACCATTCTCTTTATTTTTGGAGGAGACTGGTTATACTGAAGAAGACGTTCTTCTTCAGGAACCTAAAGCAGGGGTATGTTATTTTGAACATGAATGTCATCATCTTTATGCATGTTTATTTGTGAATCTCTCTGATTAGAGCTGGGGTGGGCCCTTTTTATTCTTGCAGATATTGAAGCCGGCTTTTACAATTTTAGTCGACCACAAAACAGAGTGTTTTCTATTATTGATTCGTGGAACACATAGCATCAAGGATACTCTGACAGCTGCTACCGGAGCCGTGGTACCTTTCCATCACACTATTGTGCATGAGGGAGGAGTCAGCAATTTAGTTTTAGGTTATGCACATTGTGGGATGGTTGCAGCTGCTAGATGGATTGCAAAACTTTCCACTCCTTGTCTTATTGAAGCACTTCACAGATATCCTGTTTATAAACTTAAGGTAAACATATAACTTGAGAATTTTTTCCGTGCATATTCTTCATTTCATCTTTACGTGATCGCAGGGAACGTTTACTTTGACAACCCTCATGATGTTTGATAAAGGAATATTGAAGTTTCAAGTAGTACTCTTCAAATATTATATATTTGGGCATTTAAAAGTGGTATCTGTATGAATATTTCAGTATTAACCCAGTTCTAAACGCAACTCTCTTCCAGCCTCTTGCCATTTCAACTTGTCCTGCCTACTTTTTCTTTCTCGTTTGTGATTTGTGTGCCTATTACGCTGCAAGATGCTTGCAAGACTTTTTAATTGATTGATGTTTAGTTTAAATAGTGTTTTGTTTTTGAACCTTACGATGAATTTAAAAACAATATAAATAGCAAGCAATATTGCTTATTTCAAGTTTGATCCCATTTGTTGGCTATTCGTGTTATTAAGCTGAATAAATTTTGAGTAAATTTTTTGGGCCTAAACAGATTGTAGGACACTCTTTGGGTGGAGGCACTGCAGCACTTTTAACATATGTATTGAGGGAGCGGAAGGAATTTTCAACAGCTGCTTGTGTTACGTTTGCTCCAGGTTTGTTATCTTTTTGGCAAGCCTGATTGTGTTTGTGTTAAATCTTTTTCTAGGTGTGTGTTCTTGTCAAGCCACTATGAGGTGATCCTCTCCATATGTTCAGATCTCCAGTTTGTCATGTTTAGATGGATCTGCTTGATTTTTTTTCCGTTTCACATAGTTTTATAGCTGACTTTATGTATCTCGTGCAGGTGCTTGTATGACCTGGGAATTGGCAGAATCAGGGATCGATTTCATTACCTCTGTCATAAATGGAGCTGACTTAGTGCCAACTTTTTCTGCTGCTTCAGTGGATGATTTGCGTGCTGAGGTTATGGTCCTGAGTCTACTGACTGTAATTTAGGATATAATTATTTGCTTAATTATGAAAGGGTGAAGATTTGGAGATCCCTGATAAATTGCTCTATAGTTTTATCTCACAAAGGGAACTTATTTCAGGTGACAGCATCTGCTTGGCTGAATGATCTGAGGAATCAGATTGAGCGTACAAGAATTCTTAGTACGGTCTATCGATCTGCATCAGCATTGGGTTCCCATCTTCCTTCCATTGCTAGTGCTAAAGCAAAGGTTGCTGGTGCTGGAGCGATTTTGCGCCCGGTTTCAAATGGTACACAGGTAGACTCATTTCTGCTATATGTTAACCATGTGAATTATCTAGTTTCCACTTTTCTGTAATACAGTTGATGCTAAGTTGTGCAAATTCTCCCAAATGTTGGCTTATCATAAACTCAGGCACTACTTTTTCTACCCCAATTCTGCAAAGAGAAATTAAAACACATAGCTCAAGGCATTAGTTTAATTTAATCCTTCATTAAAAAAATGGTTGAATGCGGTACACAAATAAGTTTCAAGTGCAGATCGAATTTTTGCTGATGATTAGGTTCGATTATGCTTTGGTTTTATTAAGCGATTTAATTGTTCACAGGTTGTGATGAGAAGAGCCCAGAGCATGGCTCAGGCAGCATGGAGTCCTGCACTTCATTTGTCCTCATGGTCATGCATGGGACCACGTCATCGTCGTTCAAGCTCAAAAGATGAGGGAGTTTCCTCTGAATCTTCCCACAAAACAGAAACTTGTGAACCGCTTATTTCATCCCCAAAGAAAACCACAACTTTAATTGAAGACATGCAGCTTCCTGTATCTTCTACTTTAGGTATGAAATGGACTTCAGAAATTGAATCGTGTTCTGTTGAAGCGCTTCCTCACTCAGACGAGGTTGTTGATCTTGATGATGGTGAGGATGTCACGAGCCATAATTCACATGAAGACCACATGACTGAACTTGAGTTATGGCAGCAACTTGAACACGAGCTTTATCAGAGAACTGAAGGTGAGGGTGGTGATGTGACAGAGGAAATAAGGGAAGAAGAAGCAGCAGCCATCGCCGAGGTAGGTGAGGCCCACCCAGATAGCTCCGTATCCGAAATGAAGGAAGCACACAGGTTTTTTCCTCCAGGAAAGATCATGCATATTGTTACCCTTCACTTGGACAGTGATTCTGAAAGTAGTGAGAGTGATTCCCCTACCTCTATCAACTCTGACAGTAGTCAGCCGCCGGCAGGTGCTAAGGTTCAGGTTTTCCTAACCCCGAGATCTCTGTATAGTAAGCTGAGGCTGTCGCAGACTATGATAAGTGATCATTTTATGCCTGTTTATAGAATACAGATTGAAAGGCTAATAAAAGATCTCGAGAACGAACAAGCTTCTGATGACTGCAGTCGCCATGAACGTATTGAAGAGTAGTGTTAAAGGGAAAGTACCAATAATTGTGGCATAGCATATCATAGAGAGGGTCCGCCATTGTTTTTAAACCCGGATTCCTAGAAACTCCTGTCTGTCCCGACTTGCAATGGTGGAACATTGCAGCTACTGGATAACGGTACATTTTTTTTGCATATCATACTCATTTTTGACATAGAAAGGTTGTCACACATGACTTTCCCCATACTGTTTTAGGAAACTGGATAGTTTGTAAATTACCATTTTGTTGTTTTTTTCCTAAATAATTATTTTAAATTGTATGATTTTTCAATAAACTCTGTTAGTTTGAATTGTTGGATAATCACAAACCAGCTAGCAGTTACAGTGTCTAATTATAGCATCATTAAAAATGGATTGTTAAATATGAGAAACTGGATCTTTTGTAAATTACCATTTTGTTTATTGTTTTTTTCCTCAATGATTATTTATAATTGTCTGATATTTCAATAAACTCTGTTGGTTTGAATTGTTGGATAATATCATAAAGCAGTTAGCATTTACAGTATCTAATTATAGAATCATTAGAAATGGATTGTTAAATATTAGTATGATGTTGTGAAATCAAAAAGATTGAGTTGGGATTATATCAACCTACATGTGGTGAGTGAATGAATCAATTAAAATTAGTAGGTCCACCTCATTAATTATGATTAAAGAAAGTATGTGATATACATTAATCAAATAGTCCCATCTTTATTATTTTCTGATGGCTTCTCAGATTTTAAATTTGTTTTCAGAACTAATTAATTTTCATTTGCCCATTATATATATTTGTGTAAGTGATAGTGATGATCCTTAGGCAAAAGTGACTATCAAGCAACCATATAAGATCAAGTATCTTTGCTTTATTTGTTTTTTTTTCCCTTAGTGGGAAAGATTACACTCTTTCATGAATTAAAAATCATTTGAAACATTTGCAAGGATCAAATCAAAGATACTATAAAGGGACGTGATTTGATTGTGTAAAGCTCAAGATTTGATCTTGAGGTTATAGGTTCGAATTCAGAAAGTGTGTTTCTTGTAAGAGTCTGGGACAGTCGGTGATTTTATCTGTTTTGCTTAAACCCGAAATTGATGATTTGACGACAGGATTACCAACGATTCAAAAAAATAAAAATAAAAACATATTTGTATAAACATAAAGAAAGGACAAGAGACTAGAGCTTACTCAAATCCAGCAAATGGAAAAGGCAAAGATTTGTGTAGAAATGGGAGGGTATTATAAATCAAATCCAAGTTGTGTAAGCCATAATATATAAATGTATGTGTGTTAATATTGTCATGTTAAGTCACATCACAAAATATATGGGTATTATTAATTAATTGGATGTCTTATTTGTTGTGATATTAACAGTTCCGCCTACTCCACAACATAAATCCCAATTTTCTTATGACAATACAATGCATGTTAATGTTATCTACCCCATATAATTAATTAATTAATTAATTATCAGGACATATTCATGATTTGGACTAGTGGATAATAACTTCCAACAACTTGGGTTAATTTTTTTTTTTTACAAAACAGATCGGTGATTTAAAAGATTCAATGGGTCGATCGGTTGAACCGTTCCAAAAAAATGATAAAATCGGATAATGTCATAAATAATTTTATTTAATTGAAAATTATAAAAAAAACATATATTAATTTTTAATTTTTGATTTAAAAAAAATATGTGAACCGGTCCGGTTCGATCCGGTTCGCCAATTTGTAAAGATCGATTTTTAATACTTAATCAGATCGGATTCATAATCGATTCTCAATTCAACCATTTCAATTGATCGGTCCGGTCTAGTTTTCAAAACACACATTACTGCAAAGGCATCCATAAGAAAATTTTCTTTTTCATCGTAATTATATAATCTTTTGTTTATTAATAAATATGCAAGTTCATTTTCTTCGATTTGATGGATTACATCCTGATAAGCTCAAAATTTACATCAACTGCACAAAATTGTAGACTTTACTCTTTAGTATAAACATAAAATAAGCACTAAATGAGTCTGGTTTGATAACAAATATCTTAGAATTTGATTATCATATCATAAGTTTGAATCCGTATATTTTTTATAAGAGTCTGTGACAATTGAGATTTTATCTGCTTCACTTAAATTCGGATCGGATGATTTAAATGCGAGGTTTCCAATATTTCAAAATAATAATAATAATAAAAATAAACGTAAAATAAAATTATAAATTTGCAAAACATGTTCAAGTTTACACATCAACACTTTGCTTTTGACACAATGACACCGGCCCTTCATGAAAAGGATCACCGTGTCTCTTTATATCAGCTACGAATGCAAAGTCATTTTTTTTTCTAAAAAGAACTTTCTCGAGAAAATTTAGCTACCAAACAAAAATGCTTTTTGCCAGGTGTCCCATTCACTTGTTATCAAATACCAATCAACACTTGTGTAAATTTTCTTGGATGCCCTTTTTTAGATTTTATGTTTATTCCTTTCAATCTACCATATCATTCATCATGATCCATATAAAAACTATTGGATGATAAAAAGGCATAACTCATAATTAGCGCACTGAACTTTTATCCGACATCTCAATAGCTCACTGAACTTTTATTTTCACTCATTAGCCCACTGAATTTTTAAAAACGGTTGTAACAAACACATTCAGTGTAACGCCGTTTCGTTTACCGTCCACGTCAGATTTTTTCCGTTTGAAGTTGGTGACGTGGCAGCCAACAGTGCAAATATAACAGAACATATCCCATTAGCCCCCTGAACTTTTATAATACATCCCATTAGCCCCCTGAACTTCAATATTTACCTATAAGCCTACATAACTCTAAAAAATGATGTAAAAACTCTTTATAACTACATAAATCATCTTCAACACAATCATGTCTTGAAAAAATTACAAATGATCTATTTAATTTCATTTGAACATTAATCAACACTACGAAAAAAAAGAAATTTTCTTTTTTTAAAAAAATAATAGTAAAACACAATCATATCTAATTTTTAATAAATAATTTTAGAATAAATGTGACGAAACATATTAAACACAAATTCATGATACTTAAATTATCAACAATTAATATTTTATGTCACCTTTATTCTAAAATTATTTATTAAAAATTAGATATGATTGTGTTTTACTATTTTTTTTAAAAACGAAAATTTCTTTTTTTAGTAGTGTTGATTAATGTTCAAATGAAATTAAATAAACCATTTGTAATTTTTTTCAAGACATGATTGTGTTAATGATGGTTTATGTAGTTATAAAGAGTTTTTAACATCATTTTTGAGAGTTATGTAGGCTTATAGGTAAAATATTGAAGTTCGGGGGGCTAATGGGATGTATTATAAAAATTCAGGGGGCTAATGATATGTATTATAAAAGTTCAGGGGGCTAATGAGATGTATTATAAAAGCCTACGTGGCACTGAAAAAAATCTGAACAATCTCACTTAACGGTCCGTTTGTTACACGCGTGAAACGGCGTTACGTAAATGAGCTGGATACACGATTTTTAAAAGTTCAGTGGGCTAATGGGTGAAAATAAAAGTTTGATGGGCTAATGAGATGTTGGATAAGAATTTAATGGGCTACTTATGGGTTCTGCCATGATAAAAATAAGAAATAAGAAATAAGAAAAAAAAAATTAATTTGTATTGGGATGCAAAACAAAAGCACATACCAAAATCAAATCATGCGAAAAAAAAAAAAAAAAAGATAATTATTATAAGACCACTTGCTTAATTTTTTTGTAATTAGTGTGTGACACGTCGGTTTTGACCCTATGCCAGGTCAGAAATCATTTTAAGTGCTAATTAATGTTGAACACATTTATATGTGGCTAGCTTTTGTTGACTTCAATATATGAACATAAAAAATAAAATTTAAAAATAATATATGTGTGTGTTTATATATTCCCACTTCACAATTATAATTACACTTTTTATATGTTCGTCTTTAATTTTATGTAAAATTTGAAAATAAAATGTTGAATGAAAAATATAAAAAGATTTTGACAAGTAAACATTTATTTATTTGTAAATCAATATTTTATTCCAATTTAAATGATACTTTTAACCTATATTTTTACGAATATAAACTTCGGTTAAAAAGGAAAAAAGAAAAAAAAAATCATCGATCTCATATAATAATAGAACTTTTTTTTTTTTTTATTACTTTACATATGACGTGTTGTTATAGGCTATTATAAGAAACAAATAATTAATGCTTGTTTGTTTGTTAGTTCCTACTTCTCATTCTCCAAAATAATGTCATCCATATAGAGCAACATTGAAAATGACTAAACATGTATATGCATGATTCACATGCATAAATACGAAATATGAACTCCTTTGCCAATGTGAATATTCATAATCATACATATTAATTGTCCTTACTTCAATTAATAGTGATGTATTCGTACCAGTATTTTAGTGATAAATTTATGATATTATCGTGTAAAATGGTGTTGTTATTATTATAAGGATGATCAAATAATAATAAAATTCCTCACACTAATAACTAATATCAATAATAATTGATTTTATATATGTTCACCGAAATTGATAAATATTTTGATAATTTTTAATATTAGTAAATCTCTTTTTTTGATGGTAGTGTGTTTTTCATTCACATATGCCAAATCAACAAAAACCATAGGTTTTGCCTTTAATTTTGTAATCAATTTTATTTGTTTTGAGTTTGATGACGTGTAAAAAGTTTCATAAAGAAAAATGGATATGAACAAAGCATTGGTGGGTTGTCTTTCTAATGATGATAGTGCATGCATTTTCACAAAATTGATAAATCATGTTTTTCGGGCTTAAGTAGAGCATGTAAAATCTATGACTGTCTCAAGCTCTTATAAAAAATACATTATCTAGATTCAAACTCAATTGAGATCATGAACCTTACACGAAGAATATATATATATATATATATATATATATATATGTATTATGATTTCCATAACTTGGCAACGTTTGGGTCATATGTATTAATTTGTAAAATAATTTGAATTAATTAATTTGGGTCATATGCAAGTATTACTATTATGATAATTGCCAATTGGGATCACGAGGAATCGCTAACAAGGTATATTCTCGTGCTTGTTCACATTATTGAAGTGGGTGCAAATGGAAAATATATGCAAGACCCCTAGGGTTGCCTAAATTGCAATTTATATACAATATACCAAACTCAATAATTAGTCACTTCTTTTATATTTTACCTGGTTTATTTCATTGTCACATATGTGAAAAATAAAAAATAGAAAATTTTAATTTACAGCTTGTTGATGGTGTTTTCAGGCACTACAGTATTTAAGACAGCACGACAAGGACAAAAGGGTAAAATCTTTATCTGGACCACATCATGTGAAGACCGACCACATCATGTGAGGACCGACCACATCACGTGAAGTCCGACCACTTTGGTTCAGATAACCGGGCATTATAGAGGTCGACAAGAACACTCTCAGCATAAAAGGTTGCCATGGCCGACCTCATGAATACCGACCATATAGCAAGGCGTGCTCAGGAAGATAGAGCACCCCGTTTTCTCGGACAAAGTGATAAATTATCCTACTTTCACGGGAGAGTTGATGAAATTAGTATCTTGATAGGACAAAAAGAGTAAAGGTAGTTTGAAATTAGGAACCCTTGTAGAAGAAGAAGATTGACTCAACTAGGAATCCTTGTGAGAGAAGGAGTCTGGTCCCTGTTATTATTATAAATAGGAGGGTAGAGCATATGTAAAGGGGGCATCTGAAAATCATCACAAGAGTGAGAGATTAGAATCATAAAGCTCCGATTTGTACGAGTAAAGGAGAGGTTCAAAGAGTGTATCTGAGTAATAAAAGAGTACCACCTTGTTCTTGTCCGTGGACGTAGGTCGGATCTCAAAATCCACCGAACCACGTTAAATCGCCTTGTCTGATTGGGTTATTTTCTTGTTTTCCGCTAAATTTGCTTTTGGTTTCCCGCATAACCAAACAAATTCACAGTTGAAGGAGGATTCCCTCGGAGGTGATATTCCCGTATTACCCTGAGACCAAAATCCACCGTCAACAGTTGGCGCCGTCTGTGGGGAACTTACAAAAAGCAGTTCACGTGATAAGACAAATGGCGGAAGGCGGAAATCCCCAATCAGGAGGTCCGGCAATGGACTGGATGAAAAAGATGGAAGATAGCATGAGGTCTATGATGGATCGACTAGAAAGAATGGAAGGAGCAAACAACGAGGAACCTGAAACCGGGGCCGGCCAGAAGAGGAAAGAGAGGGAAAAAGGAAAAAGAGTAGTAGATATAAGCGAAGACGAGGGACCCAGAAAGAGAGGCCCTTATGGGATAAGATCTGAAGTGGTAGGAAGAGAGCCACGATCAGAAGACACATGGGAAGAGGAGGAACAATCACCCGACCCCTCATCCGACAGTTTTTTTAACTCCGAGAGGGAGAATAGAAAATACAACGAAGACGTACAGGAGACCTCCGAGCTCAAAGAACGCCACGCCCGGAACGACAGGAGAACAGAAGGACACAGAAGGCGACACGGGGGCACAGCCCGTGAAATAAAATCTTGGTTGAAAAAAGAGATGACCAGATGGGAAGAAAGCCTCAAGATCGGCGCAGGAGACACCCGAGGCGAGGAAGAGGGGTCTCCCCTTACAGAAGAGATAAGGTCAGCACAGTTCCCGAAGAGATTTAACATGCCGACCATGGCACCATACAAAGGCCACTCCGACCCAAAATCCCACATTGAGAATTTTGTCCTCCTGATGGAAGTACAGGGGGTAACAGGCGACGCCGTATGCAAAGTATTCCCTTAACTTTAGGTGGACCTGCCATCCTATGGTATAGAAGTCTGGCCCCGGGGAGCATCCAGAGCTTCTCCCAGCTTAAGAAATCGTTTATCCGACACTTCAAAGGAGCCTGCACCCCTAAAAAGACAAAAGAGAACTAAGGCTCATAAAACAGGGAGACGACGAAACACTGAAAAGCTTCATTGAAAGGTACCACAACATCGTACTCGAGGTCGGAGGGTACGAATCCCAAGAAGCCCTGGAAAGTCTGAAAGGGGCCCTAAGGGTCGGGAAACTGTGGACCCATCTGAGAATCCATGAGACACCAGACTACGCTACCTAGCCGCACTGGAGATAGCCAGGAAGTACGTCCTACTAGAAAGCGAAGAAAAAGTATCCCGGAGGGGGACAACCACCAGAGAAAGGGTGACAAGGAGGGAAGACCACCGGCGACCGGAGAGAGAATTCCGGAAGTTCAATCCAAGACCCAAGAATTCAATCAAGCCAATGGCACAAAAAGATCAAGAAAAAAGGCCACAAACTCAGGTAAACCATGTGGTCCGAGAGGAGGCATATATCCCCATGAGCAAGCCGCCAGGAGAAATCATCATGGAGATACGGGAGAAAGGCCTCTTAATAGAACCCGACCTCAGGAGGTTTCCCCCAGACAGAAAAAACAAAGGATCCTACTGCCTACATCACAACCTAAAAGGGCACACACACCGATGAGTGCAAGGATCTGCGGGAACAAATGGAAGACCTGCCCGGAACGGGTACCTGAACAATTACATCGACCACGAGACCATGACCGCCAGACAAAGGGCAAGGAATCGAGGGGTGAACGTCATCACAGGAGGGGCAACGCTGGCCGGGGACTCTAACCGGTCAAGAAAGAATTACAGCCGAGCACGGGGAACAGAGGTGCTGAAAACAGAAAAAATCCCAAACCCCCAAGGAAATCGGTCAACACCCATTATGTTCACCAATGAAGACGCTCAGGGGGTAAGTTTCCCCCACGATGACGCACTAATAATCAAAGCAACGATCGGCGGCACAGAAGTGGACCGAATCCTGGTAGATCCTGGGAGCGCGGTAGACATAATTTCCAAAGAGACTTTGAAGGACCTGGGGGTAGAATGCACAGCCCTAACCAAAGACAACACCCCCCTGTACGGATTCGGGGGTTCAACGGTCATCCCCCTGGGAAAAATTCAGTTAGCAATGACGATCGGGGCCGCCCCCAAAACCCGAACGATCATGATAAACTTCACCGTAGTAGACTGCATGAGCAGTTATCAAGTCATTGTCGGCCGCCCCTTCATGATGAAAACCAAGGCCGCAATGTCCTGTCATTACTTGAAATTGAAGTTCCCCACACGGGAAGGGATCGGGATCGTATGCGGAAGCCAGAAAAAAGCCCGCAGCTGTTTTGCCACTTTCTCACGAGAAACCCTCTGCGTAGAAAGAGGCACCAAGAAGAGACAGAGAGACGAGGATGACGAGAATACAAGGAAAAACCCTGCTCCTCGGCCCGATAAAGCTGCACGGCTCGGAGCAGCCGAAGAATTAGAAGAAGTAAAGCCATTCGGGCCAAAGAAAAGCATAAGGATAGGGAGAAGCCTAGACGAGGCCCTGAGAAAAGACTTGTTGGAATGTCTACAAGAGTACCCCCGACGTTTTTGCATAGGGACACGATGACATGCCCGGAATCAACCCAAAATCCGTAAGCCATCGCTTAGCAGTGAACCCATTACACAAGCCAGTAAAACAGAAGAGGAGAATATTCAACCAGGAACGGTGCGGAGCAATAGCAACCGAGGTGGAGAAATTGCTGAAAGCCGGTTTCATCCGGGAAGTAAAATACCCAGAATGGGTGTCCAACGTGGTATTGGTGAACAAATCTAACGGAAAGTGGAGGATGTGCGTAGATTTCACCGACCTCAACAAAGCATGTCCAAAAGACAGCTTTCCCCTCCCAAATATAGACCAACTGGTAGATACAACAGCCTGCCAAGGGCTGCTAAGCTTCATGGACGCTTTCTCGGGATACAATCAAGTCAAGATGCACCCTGCGGACGAGGAGAAGACCACCTTTATCACAGACCAAGGGCTGTACTGCTATAAAGTAATGCCTTTCGGATTGAAGAATGCAGGGGCAACTTTCCAGAGACTGGTGAACAAAATCTTCAAACCGCTCATCGGCACGACCATGCTGGTATATGTCGACGACATGATAACAATGTCCAGAGAACCGAGAGACCATGTGGCCGACCTGAAGAAAACTTTCGAACTCCTGAGGAAACATAGTTTAAAGCTCAATCCAGAAAAGTGTGCATTCGGGGTAGCCTCAGGAAAATTTCCGGGATACATGGTGAGTTCACGAGGCATTGAAGCAAACCCACAAAAGATACAAGTCGTGATAGACCTGAAATTACCCCGGACAGTTAAAGAAGTACAAAGCCTTACAGGAAGAATCGCCGCACTCAACCGGTTCATCTCACGAGCAACCGACAAGTGCCATCATTTCTTCAAAGTCATCAAAAAAGCCCAAAAAGGAGTCGACTGGACACCTGAGTGCGAAGAAGCCTTCCAGCACCTAAAGCAATACCTGGCACAGCCCCCTCTCCTAGCCAAGCCCCTCCCAGGGGACACTATATCTATACCTGGCCGTCTCAAAGCACGCAGTAAGCTCGGCACTGGTACAAGAGACCGACCACATCCAGAAACCGGTCTACTACGTCAGTAAAGCCCTGCTGGACGCAGAAACTCGATACCCCCATGCACGAACTCATCGCCCTATCCCTGGTCACCGCAGCTCGGAAGTTACGACCCTACTTTCAAGCCCATCCGATCAAGGTATACACAGATTATCCCCTAAGACAAATCTTGCAGAAACCAGAGCCTCAGGGAGGCTGATGAAGTGGTCAGTGGAAATAAGCGAGCACGACATCTCCTACCTCCCAAGAACAGCAATAAAAGGGCAGGCCTTAGCAGACTTCATAGCAGAGCTCACAGAGCCGCAGGTCTTGACCGTGGAAGAAGACAAGTGGGAAATGTCTGTAGACGGATCCGCAAGTTCGCACGGCTACGGAGCAGGGGTAGCGCTAAAAAGTGAAAAGGGAGAAGAAATACTGCTCGCCCTCAAATTTGCCTTCAAACTACAAACAATGAAGCAGAGTACGAGGCAATACTGGCCGGGCTAAGGCTATGTACAGTAGTAGGGGTCCACAACGTAGTGATCAGGAGTGATTCTCAGTTAGCAATACAACAGCTGAAAGGGGACTTTCAAGCCAGAGAACCAGCCATGGTGGCTTACTTAGCCGAAGTGAAGAAGTGGGTGGAGAAAGTGGGAAACGTACTCTTCGAACAGGTCGGACGAGAAGACAACTGCGAAGCAGATTCCCTAGCGAGACTCGCCTCTTCAATGAGAACAGAAAACCCCAGGGTAATCCCTCTTATATACCTCCAAGAAAGAAGCATTGGGGAGACAGAGGTGAATGTACTAGAAGAAGAAGACAAAGATTCGTGGATGCAACCAATCAGGAGGTACCTGGAAACAGGAGAAACCCCTAAAGATAAAAAGGAGGCCAGGAAGTTGAAGTTCAAGAGCACCAAGTTTTCCCTAATTGAAGGAGAACTCTACCGGAGAGGATACACCGTACCCCTCCTAAGATGCTTGGCACCAGAAGAAGCAGACTACGTGCTCAGGGAGATTCACGCAGGCATCTGCGGAAGCCACGCCGGGGGAAGATCAATCGCCTTCAAAGCCTTGAGGCAAGGATTCTACTGGCCAACCATGCACGAGGATGGCATGAGGATAGCACACGGAAATGCGAGGGATGCCAGAAGAATGCCAACCTTTACCATCAGCCGGCAGAACAGCTGACCACCATATCCAGCCCCTGGCCCTTCGCACAGTGGGGGCTAGACATTATAGGGCCGATGCCGAAAGGACGAGGTCAGGCGAAATATGCAATCGTGGCCATAGACTACTTTACCAAATGGGTAGAAGCAGAACCATTGTCCACCATCTCGGAGAAGAAAGCCACAGAGTTCCTGAAGAAAAATATAATCTGCCGGTTCGGGATCCCCCAGGCAATCATCACCGACAACGGAAAGCAATTTGACAGCAGGGATTCAGAAAACTTTGTGAAGACCTCCAGATAACCTTAAAATTCGCCTCGCCGGCCCATCCCAGTCGAACGGGCAGGTTGAAGCCACCAATAAAACCATCAAGTCAAACCTGAAAGCTCGACTCGGATCAAGCAAAAGCCTATGGTCGAGGAGCTACCAGAGGTACTGTGGGCACACCGAACGACCTTCAAGGACTCAACAGGAGAGACACCCTTCTCCCTATCATACGGATGTGAGGCCGTCATCCCGACAGAGATCGGAATATCAACCCACAGGGTCCGCCACTTTGAAAACGAACGGAACGAAGAACTTATCAAAAATCACCTCGACCTGATCGAAGAAAGAAGAGAGCGGTCATCAGTAAGAGCAGCCATCTACCAGCAGAGAATGGCCCGATTCTACAATAGAAGAGTTCGAACCCGCTCCTTCCTGCCAGGCGATCTAGTGCTAAGAAAAGTGACTCTGAACACCCGACGACCTGAAGAGGGTTCGTTAGGTGCCAAATGGGAAGGACCTTACAAAATCACCGAGGTAGTAAGACCAGGGGCCTACATCCTAGAGCATCTGGATGGCACGAGGTTGAAGAAACCATGGAACGCCGAGATGTTAAGAAAGTACTTCCCATAAAGATCAACTTTCCTTTCTTCTATTTTCTTTTTTGCAGAAACCGGACAAAAATACCGAATCGGAACAACTGTTGTAAAGAGGGCGGCCCCGCCCCAAACATGAATAAAATTTCATTTTTTGGCAAAATCCTTTAAAAGTAAAGGCAACCACCACTGAGACAAACAGCTCGGGGTCGGGCGATGTCCCACCGAGTCTGTCCTTGGACTGGGGACGTAACATTCCCCCAGGGCCAAGTGATTCTAACAGCTCGGGGTCGGGCGATGTCCCACCGAGTCTGTCTTTGGACTGGGGACGTAACATTCCCCCAGGGCCAAGTGATTCTAAACAGCTCGGGGTCGGGCGATGTCCCACCGAGTCTGTCTTTGGACTGGGGACGTAACATTCCCCCAGGGCCAAGTGATTCTAACAGCTCGGGGTCGGGCGATGTCCCACCGAGTCTGTCTTTGGACTGGGGACGTAACATTCCCCCAGGGCCAAGTGATTCCTACAGCTCGGGGTCGGACGATGTCCCACCGAGTCTGTCTTTGGACTGGGGACGTAACATTCCCCCAGGGCCAAGTGATTCCTACAGCTCGGGGTCGGGCGATGTCCCACCGAGTCTGTCTTTGGACTGGGGACGTAACATTCCCCCAGGACCAAGTGATTCTAACAGCTCGGGGTCGGGCGATGTCCCACCGAGTCTGTCTTTGGATTGGGGACGTAACATTCCCCCAGTGCCAAGTGATTCCTACAGCTCGGGGTCGGGCGATGTCCCACCGAGTCTATCTTTGGACTGGGGACGTAACATTCCCCCAGGACCAAGTGATTCTAACAGCTCGGGGTCGGGCGATGTCCCACCGAGTCTGTCTTTGGACTGGGGACGTAACATTCCCCCAGGACCAAGTGATTCTAACAGCTCGGGGTCGGGCGATGTCCCACCGAGTCTGTCTTTGGACTGGGGACGTAACATTCCCCCAGGGCCAAGTGATTCCTACAGCTCGGGGTCGGGCGATGTCCCACCGAGTCTGTCTTTGGACTGGGGACGTAACATTCCCCCAGGACCAAGTGATTCTAACAGCTCGGGGTCGGGCGATGTCCCACCGAGTCTGTCTTTGGACTGGGGACGTAACATTCCCCCAGAGCCAAGTGATTCTAATAGCTCGGGGTCGGGCGATGTCCCACCGAGTCTGTTTTGGACTGGGGATGTAACATTCCCCCAGGGCCAAGTGATTCAAACAGCTCGGGGTCGGGTTACGTCCCACCGAGTCAGCCGCTTCGGTCTGGGGAGGTAACATTCCCCCAGAACCCAAGTATTTCGCTCAGCTCGGGGTCGAGATACGCCCCACCAAGTCAGCTCTCCGGACCGGGGACATAACATTCCCCAGGTCCAAATGCCTCACTCTTCCCAGGGTCAAGCCAGACCCCTCCGACTCGTGCTGACCCCTGATGGGCCTTAAAATTGCTAGGATAACCAAAAACATAAAAAGAAAAGAAGAAGAAGCAAGAAACAAATAAGCATAAATATATGTGTGTACATAAATACAAATTGTAATATTAATACAAGTGTACATAGGGCCCCGGTAGGGTTACCCTTTCTCATTCAGCCCGCACAGGGGCAGGAACCTCTTCTTCAGCTGGCTCAGGTGGCGGGTCGATCGGCTCGGCATCAGGAGGAAGAGCTGCGACTTCGACCTCGGTATCAGGAGGAGGAGCTGCGACTTCAACCTCGGCAGCAGGGAAGACCTCTGCTTCAGAAACAGGAGGAGGGATCTCAAGGCAGTCCTCGTCCACAGCAGGAACCTCCGGTCCTTCTTCAGGAGGAACCTCAGGAGCCGGAACAACCGAGATGGGGACGGGATCCATCACCTCCTCAGGTGGGGGAGGGATCCACTTCCGAAACTCTTCCTCGGAAATGTCCCCCTTGCAGTAACTGATGGCCGCATAAATAGGGTCCATATTCAGGCTCGGCAGCACCATCGGTATCATCTCGGCACAGTCGCCAACTCCCTCGAGACGGACGGCCTCCTTCTCGGCCTCAAGATCAGCTTCCCTCTTCTCCAGCTCAATCTCTCTCTCCTCGAGATCAATCTCTCTCTCCTCAAGCTCGGTCTTCTTCCTCTCAAGACTATCTCGGGCCCGTGCAACCTCCTCGCCTTTACTCTTCAACTTGGCCTCAGCACTTGTTACCTTCCCCCTCAGAACGCCAATTTCAGATTGGGCAGCCTTCAGATCCTCCCGGGCACTATCAGCAAGTTTCCTTTCCAGCACAGCGGCAGCCTTAAGAGCCTTGTTCGCTTTGAAATTCTCAACAGCAGCCGCCTCCTGATTCTTAATCACCTCCTCCCGGTCAACCAGCTTTGCCTCCACTTCAGAGAGGCGACTTTGAAGCCTCTGGGCTTGACCGCCCTCGGACAGCAAAGTCAGAAGAAGACCCTTGTTCTTGGCCATAAGGTAGTTGGCCTGCACACAAAAAGGGAGAAAGGATTCAATACAAGAAAAGAGAGAACCAAGACCCAAAAAAAAAAAAAAAACCGAGAAGGGGGGCGAAAATACCTTCGCCATCTGAGAACTCATCTCAGTCACAACCCCTTCAGGAGATACATCCTCGTACCTCGAGACCTCCCCCGGGGGAATCACCTCGGCCAATTCATTGAAAGCCGGCACTAAATGTGAGGTAGCCTCCCTGATGCTTTCTCCCAAGTCATCCACCCCGAGAACCACAGGGCCCTTCCGTTTCCTGGAGGAACTTTCAGAGGACTTCTTCCCCCTGCGAACGTCCTTCCTCTTAACCGGAGCAGCTCCCTCATCTTCTTCCCCCTGGGCCAACCCGGTCTCCCCGGTCCCGAACTGACGCCTCCTCTTCCTAAGAGGTTTCGGCGGACTGGCAAGGTGAGCATATCCTGATGATTGCCCGCCAGAAGGCGAGGATAGCCCCCGAGCACTTGTTTGAACTTGTCCTGGAGACACCTTCTCAATAAGATCAGGTTGCGCCCGAGAAGTTCCAACCTCGGCTTGACCGGTTTTCTTCATGGTACCGGCCAACTTCTCAAGAAACTTTGGCCTTTTCGACATGCCTACAAAAGCAAAACAAAAAGAGAAATCAAGACCGGAGCATATAAACAGAAGAAGAAAAAGGAAGAGAGACATCAAAATAAACAAACAAAAGGAAGACAAAACAAACAGCAGGCATCTACCTATCCGACCCGAGACATCCATGGGGACAGCCCGAATAAGGCCAGACCAATAAAAGCCGCGTCATTTATCAGCTCCCTCCAGTGGGCGGCATACCGACGAGCCCAAAATACTCGCCGCCGGACCCGGCGGGAAACTTTGGGAGCATCCCTCCAACAGGCTAAAAAAGAACATAAGAAGAAGGTAAGAACCCAAACAAAAAAGGGGGAAAAGAAAGAAGCTAAAGGACGATCTCCTAACCTCCCGCCCTGAAGATATCCGGTACTAAGGTCTCCCCTTCATCCGACCTCAAGGTCCGCCCCCAATCCCCAGTGGCCCAGAACCAGAGATCTTTAAAGTTCTTATTGGAGTCAGGGAGTTTCTTAACGACATTTGACGAGCTATCATAAGCTGAAAGGTAATACCATCCATGGTACGACCTGGGATTGGCCTCAACCGAATATAGCCTCTTCACCTCTTCAAAGGAAGGTTCGCCAAGTCCTGCCCGATGCCAAGCCACATACAACCCGGCCAGAATCCTCCAACTGTTTAGACTCAGCTGACAGGGGGCGATCTCCATCTCGGCCAATATCCAAGCAAAATAAGGTTGAATCGGCAAACGTAGCCCACACTCGAAAAAAACAGGAAGGAAGAAGTGCCACCGAGCCCTCGTCAGGCTGACTAGCACGATCCATTGGACCGGGAACTTCTAGAGCAATGTCTATTGGGATGCTGTATCGTTGCCGCAATAGCGCCAGATCATCCTCGGTTATCTTAGAAGGACGGTTCATATCCAGAGCCGACGACCCAAGTTCTCCAGGCTCTGGGTCATTCCGAGGAATTCTCTGATGGTAGAAGTCATTTTCAATCTCAGAAGGAGTGGGGGTGGGGGTAGTGTCGAGATCTCTACACTAGGCGCCCCTGAGCCCGAGGAGAGCTCTTCGGCAGGGGGAGTTGAGATTTTGGCAGGCCTTTCAGAGGAAGAATTACTGTCAGACATCTCTGACACCCAGAAAAACAGAGAAGGGGGGAGAATCAGTCTACGAGAAGCTACCCACGGTGCCCGTGCTAAACTAGATATGGAGTCTCTAAAGAAGTGCCCTAAAGCAAGACCCAACAAAACCACAAGTCTCTCCCTAAGCAAAATAAACGAAACAGAACCACAGCACAACAAAAGAAGAAAGGTCGCTCAGAAAACTTACTTGTTCTTCTCAAAAGCAGGAGGTTATACGGTGCGGTGATGCTCGTTCCTTAGGTGCTCGGCAACGAAAAAAAGATGAAGACCACGGATGAGTTTCGAGAACACGGAGATGAATGGATCGCAAAGAAAATTACAGAAGAGAAGCAGATGATTGCCGAAAAAGTGGAACAGTGAAACCCTCGTTTTCTCATAGTCGTGACTGGGATGCACATCGCCGTCGGTTTTGGCGGGAACCCAGCGGATGTTTGACAAGTGTCGAAAATTAGAAGAAACCCTAAAGTTGATTTGACGGGCATTTAAGAAGACATGACGGTTGCGCGTCTCGAGGAAAGATGATCGAAACGGCAAGAAAATTCTTTTTTACATTCTGGGACGACTACCAACAAGGACAATCAGCACACCCTCTTCATATAGTTCCCGATACCAACTCACATACTCGTTGGAACCGAGAACTAGGGGACAAATGTTGATGGTGTTTTCAGGCACTACAGTATTTAAGACAACACGACAAGGACAAAAGGGTAAAATCTTTCTCTGGACCACATCATGTGAAGACCGACCACATCATGTGAGGACCGACCACATCACGTGAAGTCCGACCACTTTGGCTCAGATAACCGGGCATTATAGAGGTCGACAAGAACACTCTCAGCATAAAAGGTTGCCATGACCGACCTCATGAATACCGACCATATAGCAAGGCGTGCTCAGGAAGATAGAGCACCCCATTTTCTCGGACAAAGTGATAAATTATCCTACTTTCACGGGAGAGTTGATGAAATTAGTATCTTGATAGGACAAAAAGAGTAAAGGTAGTTTGAAATTAGGAACCCTTGTAGAAGAAGGAGATTGACTCAACTAGGAATCCTTGTGAGAGAAAGAGTCTGGTCCCTGTTATTATTATAAATAGGAGGGTAGAGCATATGTAAAGGGGGCATCTGAAAATCATCACAAGAGTGAGAGATTAGAATCATAAAGCTCCGATTTGTACGAGTAAAGGAGAGGTTCAAAGAGTGTATCTGAGTAATAAAAGAGTACCACCCTGTTCTTGTCCGTGGACGTAGGTCGGATCTCAAAATCCACCGAACACGTTAAATCGCCTTGTCTGATTGGGTTATTTTCCTGTTTTCCACTAAATTTGCTTTTGGTTTCCCGCATAACCAAACAAATTCACAGTTGAAGGAGGATTCCCTCGGAGGTGATATTCCCGTATTACCCTGAGACCAAAATCCACCGTCAACACAACTTAAAACCCATAATTCCAGCAATTGTTTGTACATATCTTTTTTTTTTTCCCTCAAATATTTTAGAAGTATAAACTGTTATTTTTTCCCAAAGTCTGATATATTCCTTCGAAAAACTTGAGAGAAGAAATAATTTTTCTGATAGATTTTCCCCTACTAATTGACGAGTGAAAAAATAAATAATCTCAACTGAGCTTATGCAAATTTTATCTCTAAAATATTTAAAAGTACAAATTATTTTTACTCGACATATCATTTTGAACTACAAACTTTTGGTATTTATTTGACACACAAGTTCATATTTACACTCCTGAATTCGAACCTAAAACTTAAACGACTAAATTATAAGTCTTATGACCACTATACTACACCACTTGGGGTAGTTTTTCCTCGAACTATGTTATTATAATCTTATTGACCTAACTTTCGATGGACACGTTCATAACATTTAGTTTTTGGTAAAGTTTTCAAAACAAAAAAATGTCACGTGTAGCCATGGATGAATATTTAGGCCACGAGCTTGACAAAAAACAAATGCAGTTTGAGGTCACATTTCATATTTTCATTGAATATGAAAATCCAATATACCGACCCTTTTTTTTAAAAAAAATTACTAATTTACTATCTCAAAATTCAATTGTGATATAATTAAATGCAAATATTAACATCAAATTTGACGACTTCCATAAACATGCCTTCACGCTTTCATATTTTGGATATGATAATAAATTGAAATTCAATGCTCATTTTTAACAAACCTGAAGTAAAACTCTACATTTATTATATGATATTATGCATAAACTATGATAAAGCCTACCAAATATTTTTTTTTTTTTTTTTTTTAAATATAGCTATAAATCGATATTATACACATTATATATCATTACAAAAATATTATTATTAACACGATAATGTGTAGTGACTCCGTGAACGAAGTACATTATTATTAATTAAATTTAAATATTTTTATTTTTATATTAATTTTGTCCAATATGTTTATTTTTAAGTTGTTATTAAGATTGTTTGCGCAATTTTTATGCGTGAAGAAAGAAGAGCGTGTAAGGTTCAAACCTCCTGAGACAAAGTCCCAGCAAGGGGTGTTTGATTAAGTGAATAAGCCTCCAAGGGGTGCAAGCACACAAATTACAGTCCTAAGATTACAATCTACGAAATGAAAAATAAAAATATGCTCATTTGAGTCTTCATTTGATCGGGGCTCTTTTCTTGGTGTAGGTAGGCTTTTATAGTGAGGCTTGTCAACCGTATTAGGCAGTTCCAGTATCTCATTACAGTTGCAAGATCGTGTCTGTAACTGCTGAGCTGCGTGTCTCAACCGCTTGGTTATGGAGGGAAAACCGTCCAACTGCTACGATCGTGGAAGTAACCGCATCATAGGTCTTCGTCCTATCCATTGGTCTGATCGCCCCAAGCTTGTCGTCGTTCTTCGGCTCATCGTACTTCTTCTCTTCGTTCTCCTTTCGTCATAGGGTGACTTCGTCCTATGGTGGAGATTTTCGTTTACCAACAATTGTCCCCCAAATTTACCTCGATCGAACTGGGAGTGTGAAGATCAGGGTGAATTTTCTTTTCAGGAAAGGCCGCTATTCCAATCGAGGGACGGTACCCGGCTAATCCCTCAGTCCAGAGAGTCTGGGGAGCGAATTCTCGGTCGGAGAAGACGAAAAGGCGTATAGATTGGAGCGATGGAAACTGATATGATCACCCGTTTCCGTCTTCAGCCGGCCCTTCATTCGGCCAATCCCCAGTCTATAGAGTCTGAAGTCCCATGTAAGCAGCATGCTCCGCGTAGAGAAGCTGAGGCGAGCTGTTGTTCATGAGCTCAACCCAGCCGCAATTCGGGAGGTGCAGTACCTTCCACACAAAGAACCTCGGGTACTCTGTCGCTAACGGATGCATCCCATCCACAACCTTACATTTCATTTCGCACCTTACACTGTGTGGATGGCCGTTAGCGACTTTTCTTACATTCCATTTCGCACCTTACTAAAGAGAGGCCTCCACCTCTGGTGGCCTACGTTTCATGCAGAGCTTTTCCTTTTCCCAACTCTGCCCTGCCTTCTCTGATGTTTTCCTTCTCATTTTTGGGACTCTGTTTGACTATGGAGAGTTTGTTTAGGTAAGGTCCCTTAAATAGGTGGTGAAGAGACCTTGGTACTGTTGTCATGTGAATGACTTTTTCACATGCCTTCTTATTGGTTGGAGGGGCTCCATGCCCAAAGTCTGGTCCTCTGCCAAAGTAAGCATGTGGCCTGACGGTCTTGTCATATCAATCTAATCTTCACTATTTAAGTTAATAATGGAGAGAGCATGGGCGACGTCTCTAAAAAGACGTAGTGTTGACACATGTCCTTGGCCGATTTTGAAGACAGATGATAAGATTTTGAAATTTGGCCGATTTGCTGAAGGTCGAAGCAGCGAGGTTGAGCGAAGTAAATTCGGGATTAGGCTTTTCTCCCTATAATCTGTCGGACCACCCGTTAGAGTCTTACGCGAACCCATCACTTCTGCAATAAATGCGCGGCCTTTTCCCCCACGTTTAATCAAGAGGCCCATTTAAGAGCCGTTTTTTACGTCACTTCCTTGTTTCCTTCCGTTGCACGTTACTTTTGCAGCGAATTGTGTTTGAACATCTGTCTGGGGCAAACTTTCGTCCTTCTCCGTTTTCCCGCTGCTTTCACTTTTCGGCGATTCCTGTTGCGACACCTGTTTCAGGTTAAATCCTTCGTCTGCTTATAAGGTTTCAATCCCCCTTTGTTTCTCACTTTACCTTCGACTCTTTTCTGCAATCCTGTTTTCATTACGTTTTTGCTCCTCTGTTGTCAATGGCTTCTTCATCTTCCGCTCCCAATACTGACGCCTCAACTCTTGCTGATTATAAGTTGGCGTTGGAAGATTATTCTGTGGGCGTCTTTGGCCTTCACACTCTCAACGGGGATTTCGATCATTGCGTTCTTGTCCCATCTTCATCGATGATAATGCTATTGCAAAGGCCCTGTTGGCTCAGCAATTTCCCACTTCTTCTAGCCTCCTGTTTTCTGAACCACTCCACATTTCTGCTCTTGCTCAGTTCAATCCGATTCGTACCTGGCCCAAGCCGGATACAGCATTTGAAGCCTGGCACCAACGTATGCTATTACATGCGGATACCCGTGCCTTCTTAGACAAACACCATCTTCTTCCTCTCATTGAGCTTTCTTTGTCCATGCCAGCTTTTGACCGTAGCATGTTTCCTATTTCTTTACTTTTTTGGTCCAATGAGTACAATGTATTCATTTTTCTGGTCGGGCCCTTTACTATCACCCTTCATGATGTTGGTGCTCTTACTGGTTTGGCCCCGCTTGGAGCGACCATTTCAGCCTTCACAAACTTTCGTTTTCCTCATTCTTCAATGGACCCTTCCTCCTTTTCGTCTTACTCTTCTTTTCTTCGCACATATTCAAAAACGGCTGGCACGATTTCAATGCTAGAGCGTACAGCCTTTCTGCACTACTGGCTGTGCAAATATATCATTTGTGTACCCAGCCTAAAACCTGTGGCGGGTTACCTCCCCATTTCTTTCGATCTCGCCCATGGCCGTCGTTTAGACCTGGTCTATTTTCTTCTTGCCGCCACGTATCGGGGGCTGGCCGTCCTCCAAAAACAAATTCGGTCGGGGTCATCACCCATTACTTCTTGTCCTTTGTGGGTCGTCCAACTTTGGTTGCGGGCATACTTTCCTGTTTTTGGCGCGATTAGTTCGACTCACCCTTACTCTTGTGCTGACCTTCTTTTGGCCCAACTTAGGCCGTCTTCTTTCTCTCATCGTGCTACTTTTGAATATTTTTATACTCTTCCTCGGGTTCCCTCGTTTTTCCCTTTTACTATATCAGACAGTTTATCTTTCGTTCATGACCTTCCTCTCTCGGAAGAGGACGAAACATGTCTTCGTATATGGCGCAAGTTTTTATGCAGCCGCGACCTGGTTCATGAACTTTTGACCGGGGCCAACGGTAAGGCTGGAGTGGAGGTGTATTCGCCCAACTTCGTCGCCCGTCAATTTGGCCTCGTCCAAGGGTGGCCCCTTGCCTTATTTCATTCGTACTCTGCGTCTCTAGACCACTTCAAGGTTTTTTCAGTCTCTGAAGTTGAAGATTCTTTGGAGGAAACACGGTCTTTGATTTCTTCTTTTGTCATTGCCCCTTTCGCTTATTGTACATCCGTTCATCCCTCTTTTGATCGTTTTTGGCCATCCATCCGCGAACGACTTTTCTCTCTACCTGCTGTAAGAGTTATCTCTTCTATTCCTTTGTCCCCCAAATCTTCTGAACCGTCAGGGTCGAAAAAGGCATCTGAGGCGTCTAAGCTCAAGAGAATAAAGCTTGCCAAAAGGAAAATTCCATCCCCCAGCCGGAGCTCTGATTCTGACGTTCCGCTCGCCTGTCGCTCGAAGGTACGAACTTGAGACCTTCTTTCTTTTGCATTCCTACAGGCTCGAGGTATATTGATGTCATAACTGTGTATTTTGACGCAGGCTCTTAAGATTGGTCCGTCCTCTGCAGTGCCTGAGACGACGCGAACTTCGGAGGCCGAAACTCATGTAGGTGGAGGTGAGAGAGCGGGACCTGCAGGGACGCCGATTGTTCAACTTCCTTCTGATGAGGATGACGTGGCCGAAGGTCACATCAGGGAGCAATTTCAGGAAAAAAAGGTGCAATTGGAGCCGACCCCCAAGGTACGAAACCATATACTGAGTCTGGCCGTTTTCGTCCGAGAGTTGAGGAAATTCTTGGTGATCACCCTCCATTTGAGTGCTTCTCTTCGGTCAGTTCCGTACCCATCGTGCAGGATCCGGATGATGAGGCTGAAGTGCCAGAACCTATTTGGCCGACTGGGGCTCTGTGGCATTACCTTAAACAGCTCTACCCTTTAGTTCGCATGATGTTTGCCTCAGGATTGAGAGGAAGTTATAGGGACGTGGACGACCTCTATAGCTTGGCCGGATTGGAGTCATTAGATGAGGCTCGGTCTATGTATAAAGACGACGTACTTCGTCGCATTTACGAAGAAGAGGACATCATTTATATTTCTGATTCATCCAACTCCGATTCTCTTGCAGATGTTCGGCCGACTACTGTGCCACAACAGTCATTTTCAGAAGCGGTATTCTCCAGCACTTCTGCGCCCCAAGCTCTAGTCTTAGCACAGTCGTTGTCTTCAGTTCCTCTGTCTTCCTCACCTCCAGTGGAATTTCTTGAACCTGAGCAGCCGTCGTCTTTGGCTCTCGTAGTTGCTCCGTCCATGGCTCCTACTCAATCAGTCTAAGCACCAGTCATTTCTGAACAACCACTGCCTTCTCGGGCTGAGTCTCCCATTTTGCCATCGGTATCTCCCCCTCGACCGGCTTCTCCTCAGACCGCGCAGCTATCAGTTGTTGTCCCCCAACATCCATTGCCCTAGGAACAAGAACTGGTGCAACCAGCAGCTGGAGCATTTGAGACACTGGTGGCTCAGCCTTCTGGCTCTGGTTCTAGGATGGTGAGTTCCTTTCCCTCTTCTCTTGAATCGTAGTATTTTACTTGTTTTGCTAATTCTTTCTTTATGTGTAGGTGTTTGACCCATTGCTGCAATCGGTCCAGAGCCTTTTGGACCGTTTGGAACAGATGTCATCTACCTCTTTCCAACCACTTTCGCCTTCAGTCAGCACGAGCACAGATTTGGGGGGACTTCGGGAGATCCTCGATCATTATGCTTCTTTTGCTGAACTGGAGGTGTTCATCCGAATAGGTGGCTAACCCTAATTATACCAAAATATAATAAAACCCTAATAAAATACTTGAAAATTTCGTCCATGGGCTTTTTAATTTAATTAATGTTCAGCCCAACACTTAAACAACACATAACTTAAAAAAATATAAAATATAAAAACTATAGGGATACATTACGTCCTAATTTAGACCATGAAGGAATCCTAACTGGACTTTGATGAAAACTTAAAAGTTGTAGAGCTACGAGTTCTCTTTTCAATGCAACTTGAATCACCAAAATCTTACATCGGAAGAGAAAGTTACGTTCAAAATACGAAGACTGCGTAAATCCCGCCACTGCTAATGCACCATTCGGAAATAAAGCCCAAAATCAATCAAGGCAGCCCATGCACGTCCTAGACCCATTCCAATATTGCTTTAGACATAATAAAGCCTTCACAAAATGTCTCATGCATGGACCAAACTCCATGACCCAAGGAAACTTCTAAATCCACCAAAATGGCCAAAATACACCAATTTGACCAAGCCATGCAATCAGCCACAACTTCAAGTTAACTTGGCCCAAAAAACAGAGCTCATTCTGGATCACATCATTCTCCCTCTCTTGAAAAGGATTCGACCTCGAATCCGAACCCGGGTCATAGATAAAAATGACAAGATCAATGGGACGAGAATCCTGGAATAAAAGAAAATCACATGGAAAAAAATGGTTAAGGTGAGCAAAAGTCAATAAGGCGAATGAATGACTTTTTGGCAATACTTTTCCACTCTCAATCTCTCCATTGCTACTTTCATTCTTAACGCCACTTGCAACAAAAAAGAGATTCCCACATGGATTCATATTTGAAATCTCATTTAAAACAAACTCAACATGCCCATGTTGCTTTCTCAAACAATCAACACTCTCATCCACGATCTGACCACACTCTACATATTCAGCCACATGTACTTTTTGCACACCATAACTCATGTCCTCACAACCAACATCAGATTGCTCCATATGATAGTCACCTTTACAGTAACGTCAAACACCTCATTGGAATCATGAACAACCAAATCATGATCACTAATGTTATCGCTCACATCAATATCATCACTATCATCAACACCATCAACCACCTCACTCTTATTTATTGAAACATCAACATGTTTCATTTCATTACTCAAGGCTACATTTATATCATTCTCTACTTCATATTTTACTAATGTCTTTTTCTCTATCAACTTTGGAAGCTCTCCTAGTAATATTCCAAAAGAAATCGCACTTTTCTTTTTAGCCCACTCTTCTTCACTCCTCTGCATGTACAACTCGTCCTCATAGACCTTTTGTAGGGTTAAAGGAGCAAGCTTGATAATTTTTCCACCATACCTAAATTTGTACATATTCCTATCCATATCATAAACTACTTTATTGAATTTATACCAAGGCTTACCCAATAAAATATGCGTATGACATATAGGAACCACGTCACAAACTACTTGGTCAACATACTGCCCAATTGCAAAATTTACCACAACCTGCTTAGCAACCTCGAACTCTCCAAAATCACTCATCCACTTATAAGGTCTATCAAGAGGTATCAATGGTAATCCCAATTTTTCCACAACGGTAGTGCTAGCTAAATTTATGTGATTCCCTCTATTAATAATCATACTACACACTTTACTATTGATAGAGCATCTAAAATTTTCTCAATCTCAAGAAAAAGTTATTATTCACGCACAAAAAATAGGGTCATTCATTAAGAGTGTTTTTGAGTTTAAATAGTAACATACTCAAACCCTAAGAGAGCTAAAAAGACTAATATAGCCCTAAACTACCCATTATCAACTAAAAGCCCATAATTCCTAATTTCTAGCCCATTTTGAACCCATAACTAAATAAAATAAACTAACCCAAATAATAAATAAAAACGGTAATCCCCGTTGGTTCCATACATGCAAATAAATAATAAATAAGCCTAAACAAACAAAATCGATCCATGCTGCTAGGATCACATCATTCTCCCTCTCTTGAAAAGGATTCGTCCTCGAATCCGTGCCCGAATCATAGATAGTAATGATAAAATCAATTGGACGATTATTCTGGAACAATGAAAAATCACATGGAAGAAAAGTGTCAATGTTAGTACAATAATGCTTGTGTATTGTTCCATATTGCCCATACTCTTCCGCAATATCTAATTTTATTTCACCTACCGTCCCAATGAGATTCCTAATTAAGTTCACACTCTCATTCTCATTCACAACAAATTCTACATGTTTAACACTCACAAAACTCTCACACGTATTTACCCATGTGTTTCCCGGCTCACTACTCTCATTTGGATGCTCAACACTCTCAACACATTTGACTACACATGTAATTGCATCAATACAATTAGCCATGTATTGAGCTTCAAATTTATCATCACCAGCAATAGCTACGTCATCCACCTCAGCAATAGCAACAACCTTCACATCACACTCACTCATCACTACTTGCTTACTCACTACCATGCTCATATTTTCTTCTTTGACATTAACAATATCACTAGAAAGTTTATTTGCTAAGCACTCGACAACTCTTTCTTTTTTCCTCATTTCAACCTCACTTCTCCTCTTCATTATTAATTGATCTTTATAGGCTTGTTGTGGTGTTAAAAGAGAGAGAATCATTGACCTCCGCTCCGTGACATAAATGTACCTACTCCTCTCAACATGATGCCACACTTGCCTATCATACTTCCATGACCCACCCAACAATACGTGACAATCAAGCATAGGCACCACATCACATAATACTTCATCATGAAACCTCCTAGTAGTAAAGGCAACCATGACTTGATACTCCACCTTAACCTCATCACAATTAGGCAAACCTCGCAACATATAAGGCTTATGATGGTTTCGCAATGACAACCTCAATTTCTCCACGAGGCTGGTACTAACTAAATTAGCCCATTGTTCCCCATCAATAATCACACTGCACACCTCATCTTTCACAGATACTATGGTTCGAGAGATATTATCTCTTGGTTGTCCCATAATATCAACCAATGCACTTGGCATCTTGACAAAAACAAACTCAAGAAGGAAGAAAAGACAAAAAAAAAATGACAAAGACAAAGACAAGATAAAAATAAGACTAAAAAAATCACATGAGATAATTGATCGAAACAAAACACAAAAAAATCAAATTCAAATTCAGTGACAAATTCAACCAAAAATTTTCTTTTCGATTAAGGAACACTAAGACAATCCCTAGCACAACTTAACACACAAGATAATTGATCGAAGTATCGAACTTTACTGACCATATCTGATTTTTTTTAACAACATCAACAGCTTATTAACAAGTTCTCATGTAAAAAGGTCAAAAAGCAAACAAACCCTATTGCCTACTGATCTGCACTAGCCAATGAAGGAAATTTTTTTTTGACTGACAAGGGCAATTCCAGAAAACATTTTTTTTTTTTGGTTCACAGGCGTAAACTTACTTAACTTTTTTTTGTTTTTTATTTTTAGTTACAGACTGCAAATATATTTTTTTTGAACCAAACAACCCAACTAACAAAGTAAAGATTAATGGTCAACAGTCACTACAATTTTAAACAAGCTAATGGATAGGTGTCAGGCGTCAACAGTAAATTTCCTCTTTTCTTTTTTTTCTTGATTGACAAACGAAAGTGCAGATTTTTTTTTTTTGGGACAGAACGCTAACAGAAAACAAAAGGAAAGAAAAAAAATTGACAGACGTACAGAAACAAAGAAGAAACGGAAAAAGAAAGCAAAAAAATAGAGATAAATAATTAAAAGTCAGACTTGAAATCTGGCTCTGATAACCAATTGATAGAAACCTGCCTGGAACAAAGCCAAGCAAACCTCTCCACGTGTTCTAAGCCCCAAGAACCGCGAATCTTGATTTTGTAAGAACAAAATCCTTCCAAGATCAAGTCCAACCCTTAAGGAACATTGCCCTTAAAAATATTTCTTTATTTCTTTGGAGAATCCTGAACAGCGATACATCGCCACAACGCTTGCCACACGTTGATAAGCTTTTGTTCCGTAAAACCAAGGAAGAATCCACTCCCTCAAGATGACACAAGTCAATTTGTTTTGTAAAAAGATATATTATTGGTTAATTATCCATTACAATGAATAATGCCTATTTAAATAGGTGGCTAACCCTAATTCTACCAAAATATAATAAAACCCTAATAAAATACTTGAAAATTTCGTCCATGGGCTTTTTAATTAATTAATGTTCAGCCCAACACTTAAACAACACATAACTTAAAAAAATATAAAATATAAAAACTATAGGGATACATTACGTCCTCATTTAGACCATGAAGGAATCCGAACTGGACTTTGATGAAAACTTCAAAGTTGTAGAGCTACGAGTTCACTTTTCAATGCAACTTGAATCACCAAAATCGGACATCGTACGAGAAAGTTACGTCCAAAATACGAAGACTGCGTAAATCCCGCCACTGCTAATGCACCATTCGGAAATAAAGCCCAAAATCAATCAAGGCAGCCCATGCACGTCCTAGACCCATTCCAATATTGATTTAGACATAATAAAGCCTTCACATAATGTCTCATGCATGGACCAAACTCCATGACCCAAGGAATCTTCCAAATCCACAAAAATGGCCCAAATACACCAATTTGACCAAGCCATGCAATCAACCACAACTTCAAGTTAACTTGGCCCAAAAAACAGAGCTCATTCTGGATCACATCATATAGTATCGACTTTAGTAACGTCGAAGGAGAAATTCCTGCTCTTTTTATCATTATTTTCACTGGTTTGGGGTTCCATCCACGTTTTACAAACGTAAGGCTTCCCTTTAACCAGTTCGGCCAAACATAAATCGGCCGACTCGATGCCTACTTCGCCCATTTCATAGTCGACATTTCTATAATATGTTCATTTGCTCGAATTTTTCATTTGCTCATCTTCTCGTAATAATCGCTCATAGCGCACTACGCTGGTGGTGAGCTGGGGAAGGTCCCAAAACTCACGATCCTGAAACTTCTTTTTTAGATCGAGATTCAGGCATCCTTGAGTGATTCTCACGAATACTTTTTCGGGCAAAGGCACGTAACATCGACCTCGGGCTACCTTAAACCTTTGTAAAAAGGTTTCAGCCCACTCTCCGGGCAATTGCCTTAAGTTTGCCAATTCGGCTTTGTAAAATTACGCATGAAACAATTGCTCCATTTGCTGCCAACTTTCCACCGCATTGGCCGGCAGACTAACATACCAAGAGAAAACTACTCCTGATAATGAACCGTGAAATAACCTTAGTCTGTGGAAATCATTGACTTCCCCACACTGAAGGGTAAATCGTCATATGTGTTCCATGGTAGAAACTTCCCCAGACCCCGTGAAGAGGGAAAAATCTGGTATCTTGTAGTTTCTAGGCCATGGATAAGCCACATTGACCCAATCAGGATACAGCTTCCGATATCTTGGCCGAATTGGCCGTATGCCTAGACCGAATTGGTTTTGAAGGATTTCAGCCATCTGTTCCCTTAGCATATCGTTTCCATTAAATGACACAGCTATGGGCGGCGGTTGCGGCCCTCTCAAAAGTGGGACATAATCATGATTCTGCCCTTGACAAGCCTGGACACCCTGAGGCATCACCACTTCATGTTGTGCCATATTTGGCCCTTGGTGAATATTTGGCCCCACGTGTGGTCCATTCCCTCCAGGGCTTGTTTCTCCCCTAGGAACCGTAGGGAGGTCGGTTCCCTGAGCAGGAATATTACTAGGACCAGCTTCCTGACCGCTTGCCGCAGGGGAAGGCGTAGCCCGTGGCAGCACTGTGCCGCCGTTTACACATTTGACCATTAATTCATTTAACGAGCTTAAATGTTTAGTCATGTTTTCATAATGCGAATTAGTAGTTGATACGAACTTATCTATGCCATGTGCATTTTGGAGCCTAACCTGCTCAACAACATCCTGTGTGAATTCACCGAACAATGCACGCACCACGTTAGGGCTTAGCTCTCTCATATGTTCGTATCGACTAGCATATACCAGACCCTCGAATTGACCCACTATGGCTGGAACATTGGGCTGGTTGGCTTGCTCCAGTCCTCATTCCTCCGCAGTTGAGCCAGTTTGAGCGTTTCTTTTCGGAGGCATCTCCACTCTTTACACCAATCTCCCACTGTGGTCGCCAAAAACTGTTTGCGCAATTTTTATGCGTGAAGAAAGAAGAGCGTGTAAGGTTCAAACCTACTGAGACAAAGTCCCAGTAATGTGTGTTTGATTAAGTGAATAAGCATCCAAGGGGCGCAAACACACAAATTACAGTCCTAAGATTACAATCTACGAAATGAAAAATAAAAATATGCTCATTTGAGTCTTCATTTGATCGGGGCTCTTTTCTTGGTGTAGGTAGGCTTTTATAGTGAGGCTTGTCAACCGTATTAGGCGGTTCCAGTATCTCCTTGCAGTTGCAAGATCGTGCCTGTAATTGCTGAGCTGCGTGTCTCAACCGCTTGGTTATGGAGGGAAAATCGTCAAACTGCTACGATCGTGGAAGTAACCGCATCATAGGTCTTCGTCCTATCCATTGGTCTGATCGCCCCAAGCTCATCGTCGTTCTTCGGCTCATCGTACTTCTTCTCTTCGTTCTCCCTTTCGTCCTAGGGTGACTTCGTCCTATGGTGGAGATTTTCGTTACCAACAAAGATAGACGTTGGATATGTGTTAAAAATTAAATTAATTAATTATAAACCGATATATATATATATATATATATATATAATATATATATATATATATATATATATATATATTATCATTTTGTAGCCGATAATAAAAATAGAAAATGCCAAAATGGGCAGTAACACCTACTTTGTAGAATCGTTTTGAGGCAATAGTTACTGAAAGTACAAAGAGTAAATCTAGGAAACAAGTGTTGTTGTTAGAAGAAATCTTCAAAGCTGGTACCTTATGTCTTTGTCAAACACGTGGCAGAAACCCATTTGTCCATACATATGAACATAAACTTACAAAATAGCAAAGCACATATCCATTAGAATTGGATTGGTGTTGTGTTGAGCTGAATTTATGGTGGATAATTATTAAATAATAATTTAAATTTATTTAAATATTAATATTAATATTAATATTAACATATATATAATAAAAAATTAGTAGAACACATCTTAGCATCGGATCCAAATTCCATACCAGCCCCTGCTAGGCTAAGTTTAGTTTCACAACTTGATAACTGCTTAGCTGGCAATCCAAAAATCAATGGTGAGAAATTCACTTCTTAATTTGCTTACATGGAATATAAGAATATAAATTACTATTAGTCCACTTCTTAAAGCTTCAATGATTGGGGGGTGATTCTCTCTCTCTCCTTATTATAAAAGTGCTTTTTCTGTCTTAAAAGCTTCTACTATTGGTTGTCCACACACAGACACAAACAAATTTTATACAATATACAAAGTGCTTTTGAGAAGATAATTGTTCTGTGTGAGGTGTTGTGTAAGAAAGATTTAAGAAACAACAAAAGGAAAAAGCAGTTTCTTGGTTTTTGTTCTTTGTTCATACAAGATTTGGGGTTCTTTTGAGTGTTGTTTAGAGAAGGGTTCTTGTTTTTGATTTTAGTCCAAATCAAAAAAGAAAGAAAAAGGAAAAAAGCTTTATAATGGTTTTGATATGTGAGATCATTTTTGCTGAAGAAGAGAAGCTTGAAGAAGGTGAGTGGGAGACTGAAAGATAATAAGCAAAAGCCAAAAGCACTAGCAGAAGTAGAGATAAAGGAAGATAAGAGAAACAAAGAATCAATCAAGCTTTGTTTTGATCTGCTTTTGCTGGTAGATTTTTTATCAACACCCACTTGTTCTTGTTTGTTTATTGAGTTTTTTAATCATTTGGTGTGTAAAGATTTGGTTTTTATTCATGTTAGTGATGATTTCATAGATTTTGAGTAGATTCATATGTTTTTAGTACAAATGAAAATCAGCTTTAAAAAACAGAACCAAATGATATGTTTGTGATCATTTGATGATTGGTAGTTTTGGTATTGTGGATTAATTTTGCAGGGTAATTGGCAATGTCTGCAACAATTGTGAGTGACCCAATGGTGGTATCAACCCCAGAAACAACACCAGTAGCAACAACAAAACTCATAACACAAACTGAAATTGAGTTTGTGAAGTGTGATTGCTGTGGCCTCACTGAAGAATGCACACCAGCATACATTGAAACGATTCGCGAAAGGTATCAGGGAAAATGGATTTGTGGTCTGTGTGCAGAGGTTATCAAAGATGAGATTGTAAGGACTGAGAGACTTATAAGCACAGAAGAAGCAATGGCTAAGCATATGAACTATTGCAAAACAATTAGGTCCCCGGGGCCTCCCCTGAATGCTGCTATACATTTGATATCTGCAATGAAACAGATTCTCAGAAGAAGCTTGGATTCTCCTAGAGGTTTAAGATCAACTCCAAGTAGTCCTACTAACAAAGTAGGAGAAATTTGCGGCACGGGGCTTACAAGGTCTGAAAGCTGCTTCCCTAGCTTGTCTGGTTGATGAAGGGTTTTGGGATAATGGAACTTGGAATAAAATGGAAGTGAGAAATGGGAAGATTACAATTGAATTGATGCCCCAAAAAAAAGTTTAAAAGAAAGCAAAAAAAAGGCGATCAAGTTTAGTGTTGATCAATGTAGTTACTGATGTGAAATACAAAACTTTCTTTATGTTGTTAGCCATATAATATATATATATATCTTGTTTGTTTCTTGTGAAAATTCTGGTCTCAATTTCTCAAAACTCTTAATTTAACTTTAGTTCTTTGTATGAATCACATAAAAACATCACTTGTCCATAAATGGTATCAAATCTGGCAGATTCTGAGCAAAGTTGGCAACTCTTTAATTTCAATGAGCCAGCACACCCACCAACTGAATATCTTCTGGTTTTGAATATCAATGTGAAAGAAGGTTTGAACATATATTCTGATTCTCTGTGTGTGATCCTTGGTGGGCTGAGATGACATTAATGGCATATTTTTCTTATCATGAGATGCTTCAAACAAAGAGTGTGCATGTCACAGCTCACAGGCACAAAATTGACAAATATGACAAAGTTATTTGAGTTTTCCAGCTGTATTTAATACTTTAGGCTTGAATGTCATGAATTTGCTTTCCAGAACTTTGCACTTGCTGCATTGACACAATTCTTGTGCCATTTTAAAGTGATTTTGGGAATTGTATTCTAGTTTTCAAAAGATCTGTTTTAGGATCACAAATCTAATTGGTTCAAAACTTCAAAGAATTTCAGATTACAAATATAAGACACAGAACTTCATGTTTTTTAATTTTCTTTTTTAAGAAAAGTTTAATTTTTGTAGCCACAAAATGATGTAAAGAATTCAAACCTCAAAATTCCAAGAATTATCCTGAACTCATGCATGTTCAAATTTGAGATGATCCAAAAAATATGCTAACATTAGTGGAGTGTTAAAATTTAGTTAATTTTCTTTTAATGGGTTATTGAGACAATGACATGGAAAATCACAAAAGAGTGGCTAAATAATGAAATTGTAGCTTTAAATCAGATATGTAATCTAAGTATGGTAAAAGCAGAAATGGCCACCAAAAATGGTAAAAAAAAAAAATAATAGTGACAAGATAGGGGAGTATCAAAGTATGCTAAATAATTGAACAGAAGTAAGATTTGGACAGGTGCCTATGTGAAACTATGATGTGAAAAATCTTTTTTAATGGATCTTAAATGTTAAAGGAAATGCCATACATTGGATTGACAAAGATTGACAACTAAGAAGGTAACATCAAAATCAGAGGCAGACACAATTGCAGGATTGCTTCTTGCTGCTGGCAAGTGAGAAGGTTCTGGAGAATGAAGATATATGTGATCATTTGTGTACATGCATTGCATTTCATGGTTGGTGTGATGTGTTTTGTATATGTAACAGCTGGGACTGGCTGCTGGCTGCTGGCTGCTGCCCTTCAGTCAGTGACTTGCCATCTTATTCATTTTTTTTGGTTTTTCTGAGCTTTCAAACCCCACTTACCCCTATCTCAATTATATGCCCCCTCTTAATTATTTATAGACAAGTAATATACAATACAACTGCTGCTGTTAGTTTCCAAAATCTTATTTTAAAATGACTCTTTTTGCATTGATTAAAATGTTGGTGTATGAATTTGTACATTGTTGACTAGATATATGACACTTTGGATATTTTATCTTGTCCAAAATCATCTTCTTGCACAAGAAAAAGGAAATATGAAAGTGGATATACTCACCAGCTTGGATGATTGGAAATATAATCATGAGAAAATTAACAGTCATTGTCCTTGAAAATGGTGGTAAGCCACCTGAAATAATAAAAAAAAAACATCTAAAAATTCTACACAATTCCACCAATAATGAAGCTTCTTCTTCTTCTTTTTTCCCTTGCCTTCCTTGGTAAGATGTCTACCTAATCTCCATATTTTATACATCTTTCACATTTGTCCATTTTAACCATTAATTTATTTGGATTATGAACCCACATGATTCAATCTTCTTTGTCTTTTTCTTTTGATGTCATTTTCATTTTTCTTCTTGGTGTTTGATACATATCTAATAATTCCAATAGTGAAAGCCAACTGGGTTTTGATCAATTATTGATGAAACTTCTTTCCAAACAAGTTATGCTGCTAACATAGTATTAATCAATAAAACTTCTTACTATATATTATTACATCATTGATTACAAAAAATTAAACTTAAAAGAATGAAATGGTTGACCAAATTACAGAGAGAGAAAAAAAAAAAAAAAAAAACTGTTCAGTTCCCAGCACTTTTCTGCTGTCATATAATTATTTTTTATTTGAATAGATCTGCTTAATCCTGGATAATTTGAATTACAGGGTGTCCTGTAACTCTCACACGTATTTGAATAAAGTTTCATATAGAAGGGATTATGGTCAAAAGTGTTTATGTATTTTCCTTGATGATGGATGTTAATTGTTTTCAAAGTCTTTGATGTAATCTCAAGTAACAGAAACACATGCAATGAGATAAAATCTATCTCCTGCAATTGAGAACAAGAAGGTTTATATCACAATATCAAACCAACCAAACCAAATCTTTTCCTACCATATTCGGATCAATTATATAGATCTTTTGACGCTATTGTATTAGCATGATTTTGATTAATATATATCCTCGTTTATTAAAAATAGGAAGAAAATGCTTTTCATGTAATATCTTAGAAATAACATAAAGGAGTTTCGAGAATGAAATTTGCATTAGAGCAAAGTTTATTACAAAGGAACTTTGTGGATATAAGAGAATATGATGAATAGACATTCTCTCTCTCCCAGATTTTATTTGTAAGAAGCTTTAATGGCAACAAGCCCCAGCTTTAAAACACTGCAAGTCCCCTTGGCCAAAGCCCTCTCATGAACAAATCTAAAGCATAAATATTTTGCTGAGGATGCCGGATGATGGCTCTGGACCCTATGTTCAAAAACATAAATTGAATCATGAAAGGTGAAGCAAAAATGATTTTTCAAAGTTATTCAATCAAAGCATGAAATGTTAACATACTTGACCAAAAAGTGTCCCCACTTAACCAAAATTGATTCCTTGGGCCAGAGGTAATCATTTCCGTAGTTGATTGTGCTGCAAGGATGTTAGTTGATCCGTCAGTAGAAACTTATAAGGTAGAAAAGAATGAAGAGAAAGGTTTAAATGAATGACAGGCTAAACCCAAGTTGCGTGTGTGCTAATGAGGTTACCAAGTTGAGCGACGCATGTATTGGCTTCCAAGAGTCGCTTCCTGCTTCACGGCCACCTCCTGTAGCCTTTTCGCCACCAAAAGCACCACCGATTTCAGCCCCATTTGTAGGTATATTTACATTCACAATACCAGTGTCACTTCCGTGTGGCCTGCATTTCATGTAACAAAGACAAATGTTTCTGAAGCTAAGCAATAGTTCATAATGATTTAAGAACCCCAACAGCCTACAAGAGAACTATATATGTAACTATGAAACTTCAATCAAATAGGTCAGAAAGTTCCGTCAAGCTTATTCCAGGACTAAGAGGTATCAAATTAAAAACATAGCAAACTAACACGCATGAAGTGAAATACTTCACTTTTGGAAATCAGATACTAGTTCAGAAATTTAAAATCACTTTGCAAAAAAGAAAACCATCCGAGTGAAAGAGTAAGAGCATTTACCTAGCCACTTGAAAATATTTTCAGGATTGCGGGTGAAAATAGAACTACTTAATCCTTGGGGTACTGAATTATTTATCTCAACTGCTTCTTTGAAAGTCTGCACAAAGAGTTCAGATGTTAAGAGTAAGGTGTATAGCTAAAGCAAGACATGGCAACAAATAAAATAGTTTTTTATCTTGGAAATATTCTATCTGCTGCAGGAACCCCCCCATAGAGATACTTGTAAGGAAGAACTTACCTGAAATTTCATAACATAAAGAACAGGAGCAAACAACTCTTCTTTAACAATATCTGCTGTTGGACTAATCTCAACTATTGTGGGCTGCACAAAGTTCCCCTTGATTCTATAACAGAGCCACCTGTAGGATCTTCCCCCTGCAAAATATTCCTCTTATAATATAAATTTTGACCCATAGAATAGGTAAAAAGAAATAATCGATACTGGATCAGCTTCTGGATAACCCTATTAAAAAAACTTTTGAGTGCCATCTAAAGGCAAATGAATATTCAATAGTGCAACTGTTGAGGATATATACTTAGGTTCTATGTTTCTGCTTCTTGCTTCGTAATGACACGTGAATATTCAGTCCTCAAGACATGTATAATCATGTACATAATTTTTTTAAATAACTTGAAGAGAGAGCCCCTGCAGGAAGTTGTTTGCAAATCTACAATTCTTTTGCAATCTAGTAAATTTTAACCTTTGCACGATAAGTAAAGCTTATATTAACATTATTGGTCCAATACAGGGGTGAAAAGTAGAACATGCCTGAGATTTGATGTTCTCAATTCCTTTCTCCTCTCAAATCTCTCCTTGATTCAGGAGTATGCAATGGCCCGAGCAAGGTGTCTTTTTCTAATGGATCTCCTATCTTAACTTGTTGTGTACACTTCAACTAGTTGATCAAGCACTGTCTGGTATATGCTTTCATGAATAAGCTTCAACGAAGGCAAACAAAAAGAGTTTAGTCGTAAGTTCTTTTTAACTCATCACTATAAAAAAATTTAACAGAAAATCCAGTTCACAGCATACCAGCCTACGGCAAGTTGTGCAGCGCTGACCAGCCGTACCAACAGCAGCAAATAGAACGGAACGGACAGCTAGCTTGATGTCAGCGTCATCCATTATAATAATTGCATTGTTTCCACTTAATTCAAGCAAACATTTACCAAATCTCTGATTCACTGTTTGTGCACCATTAAACCCACCTATAATTGGGCATGTGCAAGATAGCTTAATTGAAAAAAGTTATCATAAATTTAAGAACTTGGAGCTAATTAAATTGAAAACAGCTGCAAAATTCAATGTAAGCATACATTCAAGAGATTTTGAAAACAACTTGTTGTCAAGTAATGTGGAAACATCTAACTGCAATAATTTCAGTACGAGTGGGACTGATAATATTTGCATAATTTAAGTTTGGAAAGAACTGTTTATCCTAAAGAAATTTTTGAATCACACAAATTGTTACACATAATCAGAGACTTCCAGAACAGCTTTTATGGAGAGAAGCTATAGTATGTTTTGCAATCTCTGTACTAAAGGAATTGCAATGTACTTGTATATTGTGCAAAAAAAAGAAGAAGAAGAAGATCAACATGGAAATAGTATTTGTAAATGGGAACAAGATGGGAAGTACCTTTGTACTCCCGGTAAATGAACCAGAGAATACGTGGATCTTTCGCTATTGCTTGACCTATCTCTCAGCCCCACCACAAAAGGAGGTAAAAATTGCACCAGGTAACTTGTTCCTCTCTAAAACCTCAGACACAAGCTTTGTTATAGCTATGGTGATCAAAGGAGTTGTGGAGGAGCCCTTTCCTTTATATCAGAACAAGAATCAAGCACCAAATTGGAATTCAAGGCATGCAAAAGTAATTAAATCTAGTGAATATAGGTTGGCATCAACTTACCAAACACACAGTTGCCACAGACTAGCGCAATGCATGCATTCCATCCTAAGGAACCATATTCCGCATAAATTATGCATAAATCATCGAAGAAATTCAAGTAGATAATTCCAGTACGTAAAATATCAGCACTTGTCACAGGTTCGTAGTATATCCCATTCCAAAAGCAAGTTCAAGTACTATTTGACTTGCATTATGCTTTCAGAAAAACAGTATAAAGAATTGAATGAAAATATAAAAAGCAATTATTTTTATCATCATGTATAACAATTCAATTAAAAATAGCTATAGCTTGTGCAGACAAGAGAGGGAAAAATGAAACTATTCTTGACAGTTAAACTGCAAAAATTGACCATAATAGAAATTATTAACATATGATCTGGCTTCATAACATCATGTATAACAAATATCCAACACACAAAAAAAAAAAAAAAAAAGGGGTCAAAATTCCCCTACAGTAAAGCACTAAATTTATTTTTTCCCAAAATTACTAAACAAGTAAAGTTGATTGTCTCAGGTGCAGAGCCTCCAATATGCTCATCATTGTTGTTACGGGAAAATGGTCACATCCATCACAACAATTAGTAAATAAATGGAAATTTAGCTATTAGAAAAAGTAGAGAGCTTACCAAGGACAGCACATGGGAAGTTAAATGCAGTAATGACACCAACTACTCCCAGAGGATTCACGTCTGCTTAAAAGAAAATGGCAAAATGTTAACAAAGGCATCAGATCTGATGCATTAATTCAATTGCAAAAGTAAAGATGTGCAGCAAACCTCTAACATCATATGATTTGGACCTGTAGACATGAAGTGGTCATTATTAGTTCAAGACTAATTTTCATTAAATTTAGAGGGAAATAAGGAATTCCAATCTCAATGGTTGATATCTGGGGAAAAAAGATCTCACCAGAATAAAATACAATAAAGTTGCAAATCTGCCCCAAAATTATGATTACTATTTTTGGAGAAATCATGACTACTAAATGTTTGAACTCACGTTCAGAAGGAATTACTGATCCATTAAGTTGCCGGCTTAAACCCCCAGCAAAATCACACATGTCAATAACTTCCTGCAAATTTTAAATCACAGGAATCAGTCGGTATTCTGCACCATAAGAATTAAGTACTGCAGCGAATCAAGATGGTTAATTCAAAAAATGTGTCCATATGCACATCAAATGAAAGGCTTATGTATGGTTATACAATATCCAAATGAGAAAGCATACCTGAACTTCCCCAATTCCTTCAGGAAGAATTTTTCCCATCTCAATGAGAGAAGACGGCCAAGATGATGCAATTTTTCTCTCAATGCGTCACCTATCTGTCTAACAATCTCCCCTCTCTTAGGAGCTGGAAGCTGCCACGATATATGAACCAATTAGGAACCCTCACAGAGGCCTTTCTGAGCTAGAGGCAACAAATACAAGTTTGCATACTAAAGAACTCTAAGATACAAATACATCAACAGTTCAAAATAACATTTGAACTTCATATCAAAATTAAATAATGATCTTACTTCCATCCATATCTTCGATGCTTCGCTGCAAGCTTTAATGCCTTCCTCATAATCTTCAATTGAAGCCTCGACAACAGTAGCAATTGGCTAAATCAACAACATGAAACAATTACCAACTTAATAATGATTGACAAAAATGTTACAATTTCTATAAGCACCCATCATCAAGTGCCTGACATTTTTGTCTCTTTGAAGTTGTTCATACTTCATACGCCCTTAGGACATACTGGACCATACCCCATCAGCATACACATGCATTGGCCAAATTGTAAATGTCTTGTCAAAAAATTGTTCTTGTGATAAAATCATGAGTGAGCATTAGGAAAACCCACTTTGGGGCTGAATCTCTAAAGAAATGCTATAAGAAATGGTCAATGAAATCCATAGATTCCGAATAAAAAAAATTGGCAGGTATTGGAGCAAGGATCATGGGGCGATTCAGGTGAGATCTGCTAAGGTTTATTTTCCATTTCTTGAGGTTGGGGTTATCATATATATGAATGTATTTATCCCCTTAAAAAAAAAAAAAAACAACAACAAAAAAACAAAAAAAAAACTGAGGCTGAATCTCTAAAGAAAGAAGAAAATGATCAATGATTATGAAATCCATAATTGATTAAACTTTCCATCAATTAAAGACATGAGCATCAGAATAAGATAATTGACAGTATAAACAAACAAAAACAAACATACATACACCACAAAAATAAATGAAAGAAAAATATAACCTGATATTAGCAGATTGATAGAGGAAGGTAGTAGGGCCACGTGCCTGCCACGTGCCATTCACAAAACATCCCGAGTCTTTGAACTTAATCCGACCTCACTCAAAACTTGTACTCTGCTTTGCCATTCCATCTCTGCAAATCAAAGTTAAAAAAAAAAAATCAAATTAAAATCAAATTCCAACCCATTAATAAAATTTATAACGACTGTATAAGCTGCCCAGAAAACTCAGGAACTAACAGAGACTAAATAAAAAGATTTGATCTTTACTTTCAATTCAGCTCCTTTCCTGGATTTCTCGGGTAACAAACAAAACCCAGAAAAAAAATTATTTTACTTGAAACAATAGTTGAACACATCAACGTACGTAATGCGATTTGACCTTTGAGGCTAATCAAGTGTATGAAAAGAAAAACTCATGTAGACATAGACGAAATGTAGTGTGTTTTAAACACTGAGAAATGCAAATGGCAATAGACGTGTACTTACAAACATTAAACGAAGGCGTTGAGCTAGAGGATTCGATTGGATTATGATATGATGACAGATGATTTGGCCGTGTCCTATTATTTGCTCAGTAAATTTTTATGGAAATTTTGTTAGTGTTGACAAAGAAATATGTAGCCCTAGAACGAAATCGCCCTAAGACGAAGGAAGAACGAAGGGAGGAAGGACGATAGAGCGAAGAGCGACGAAGAGTCGAGACGACCGAAGTAGCGGTTAGGACGAAAATGCATGATGCAGTTGCTTCCACAATCGCAACAGTTGAACGTTTTCCCTCCACAACCGAGCAGTTGAGACCGCAGCTCAACGGTTACAGGCACGATCCGGCCGCTGCAGGGAGATACTGGGACCGCCCAAGCGGTTTACAAGTTTCACTATAAAAGCTCAACCCACGATCAAGCAGTTGAGACGCACAGCCCAACGGTTGAAGGCACGATCCAGCAGCTGCAGGGAGATACTGGGACCGCCCAAGCAGTTTACAAGTTTCACTATAAAAGCTCACTCGGACAGAGAGAAGGACAATCAAATGAAGACTCAAACGAGCATTTTTTTATCTTTTAGTTTCTATAACTTTTAGGACTGTAATTTGTGTGCTTGCGCCCCTTGGAGGCTTATTCACTTAATCAAACACCCCTTGCTGGGACTTTGTCTCAGGAGGTTTGAACCTTACACGTTTCTCTTTCTTCTTCGCGCACAAAAATCGCGCAAACAGTTTTTGGCGACCACAGTGGGAGAATTGGTGTAAATAGTGGAGATGCCTCCGAAAAGAAACGCTCAAACTGGCTCGAGCGCGGAGGAATGGGGACTGGAGCAAACCAACCAGCCCCACGTTCCAGCCGTAGTCGGTCATTTCGAGGGTCTGGCAGACGCTAGTCGATACGAACCTATGAGGGAGCTCGGCCCTAACGCGGTACGCGCGTTGTTCGGTGAATTCACGCAGGATGTTGTCGAACAGGTTAGGCTTCAAAATGCGCATGTCATAGACAATTCGTATCAACTAGCAACTCACATTACGAAAACATGGCCAAACATCTAAGCTCGTTGAATGAATTAATGGCCAAATGTGTGAACAGCGGGACGGCGCTGCCGTGGACTACGCCCCTCCCTGCACCAAGCAGTCAGGAGGCTGGACCTAGTAATGTTCCTGCGCAAGGGGGCAATGGCCCACAATTTGGGCCAAATATGCACCAAGGGCCAAGCATGGCACAACATGAAGTGGTGTTGCCTCAAGGCATCCAGGCTTCTCAGGGGCAGAATCACGATTATGTCCCACTTTTGAGAGGACCGCAGCCGCCGCCCATAGCCGTGCCATTTAATGGCAACGATATATTAAGGGAACAAATGACCGAGATCCTTCAAGACCAATTCGGTCTAGGCATACGGCCAATTCGGCCAAGATATCGGAAGCCGTATCCTGATTGGATCGATGTGGCTTATCCGTGGCCTCGAAACTACAAGATACCAGATTTTTCCCTATTTACGGGGTCTGGGGAGGTTTCTACCATGGAACACATAGGCGATTTACCCTTCAGTGTGGGGAAGTCAATGATTTCCACAAATTGAGGTTATTCATCACGGCTCATTGTCAGGAGTAGCTTTCTCCTGGTATGTCAGTCTGCCGGCCAATTCGGTAGAAAGTTGGCAGCAAATGGAACAATTGTTCCATGCGCAATTTTACAAGGCCGAATCTGAAGTAGCCTTGGCCGATTTGGCAAACCTAAGACAATTGCCAGGAGAGTGGGCCGAGACATTTTTACAGCGGTTTAAGGTAGCCCGAGGCCGATGTTACGTGCCTCTGCCCGAAAAGGAATTTATGAGAATCGCTCAAGTTTGCCTCAATCTCGATCTAAAAAAGAAATTTCAGGATCGCGAGTTTTGGGACCTTCCCCAACTCACCACTAGTGTGGTGCGTTATGAGCGGTTATTACGAGAAGATGAGCAAATAAAAAATTCGAGTAAGGGACGTATTATAGAAACATTGATTATGAAATGGGCGAAGTAGACGTCGAATCGGCCGACTTATGTTTGGCCGAATTGGTTAAGGGGAAGCCTTACATTTGTAAGACGTGGGCGGAGCCCCAAGCCAATGAAAAGAACGATAAAAAGAGTAGGAACTTCTCTTTTGATATCACTAAAGTGGATGCCATATTCGACCAGTTGTATAAAGATAAACAAATTAGTTTGAGCGATCGACATACGTTGCCAACAGCCGAACAAATCGGTAGTAAAAAATATTGTAAGTGGCACAATGCATGGTCTCATACAACTAATAATTGTCTTGTTTTTCGAAATGTTTTACAGGATGCCATAGAATCTGGACGAATTACGTTCGAGAAAAAGATGGCAGTGGATAACAACCCTTTTCCAAAATCGGTGGAATTGAACATGATCAACCCAGACCTTGCCAAGATGAATCTGCCGAAGGTCAAATTAGTTCTAGACGAAGGACAGCACCATCATCGTCCAAGCGCTCTGGAAGGATTAAGGCACCTTCAGAGCATGGAGAAACGGCCGAACGTGTGTATTCGATGCAAAACAATATAGAATGGATGAGGGAGTTAGAAGAGACTTGTGAAAGGCCCGTAAAGAAAGAGTCAGCAGCATGGCAGCCACGGACCTTCGCCCCAAGATTCTATGGGGAGAATTCAAATTTCGTCCAAAATGTAAGAACGTTTAGGCCGAGAATTCATCGGCCCAATATATGGCATTCATACCGAAGGCCACTGTCAGGACAGCGTCCAGGCATGAATTATTTCCCCGTGGACGAAATGACAAGGACGCAGTTAAGGCGACATCAAAGAAACTATGGCCGGATGATGCGCCAACAAGGCGAAGCAAAGGCCACCACGGGCCGTAGCCCTCGCATCATGGAGAAATCAAAGCGAACAAAAAAGAGTGACACAGCAAAAAGGAGCAGTGACGAGCGGCGATGAACGCACTAAGTTCGACAGGCGAGAGCGGGACGAAACAGACGACGAAGAACCTCCTATCGTCATTCAGTTCGGCAGTATGCCACCGGTTGTGGCCAACCATTACTTGTTGCCCGTGAAATTCAAGGGGATAACAGCGGAGGAGCTGGAACAAGCGAAGACGTCTATGACGGCAACGAGACCGAATTTGCAGCGCTCTCGATAACAGATAGGGAGGCTTCGGATGAGGAAATGACCGACATAGAAGAAGAAATAGACATCAAAACCGAAGCAAGGAAAAAAAGGGATTTCACAAAATCGGCTTCTCAAAGAATTGTATGAGGCCGGCAATCCTGCAGTCGGGACGTTGGGAGAAGATTTGGGACGATATCCATTCCTCGTTTTGTATGGGACACCTAAGGTAAAATGGACCATCACCAGAGCCGAAAAATGGAGATAAGCCGTCAATAACGTCTCTTAAGGTTCACCAGCCACATTGCTACCATCTGGATGGGACATGGAAGAGAAATCGCCTCAAGCTAACAACGAGGCGATCAAGCAATGAAGATAGGTCTGTCAGGGAAGGTGATATTCCCAAGCCACCACCACAAATGACAAAGCATCTGCGGCCGCTGTACGTAAAGCAAAGGCTAATGGGATACCTATCACCAAAGTGTTGATTGATAATGGGGCGGCCATTAATGCAATACCAGTTAGGATGCTAGGACGCTTGGAAAGTCAGAAGAAGACCTCCTCCCTACGGAAGTGGTTCTTACCAGCTTAATATGGAGGGGCGACGACGGCCAAAGGGTTATTCCGTTGGACTTGCAAGTGGGAAGTATTACGAAACAGTAGTATTTTTTGTCATAGATGGGCCGACAACACAATATGCTCTTAGGACGAGACTGGATACACGGCAGCCGATGCATCCCTTCGTCCCTTCATCAATGCCTAGTTTTCTGGAACCAGAGGGACGAGGTGGAGATAGTGCATGCCGACAACAAGCCTTTCGCTGCAGAGACAAATTCGGCCGAGTACTTCATGTACGAAGGAATTATGGGCCGACCAGTTCTAAATGAAGGGGAAACCCGACCATTGTGGCTCAAAAACGAGCCGTACCCCGCGGGACTGCTGAATGATTTGTTCGCACAGACGAGACCAACCACAGTGTGTTTTTGGAGAGCCAACGCACATCAATTTAAATGAAGAACAAGCAGAGCAAGTCGCCCTTGCGGCCTCCAAGGCCAGTTTAATGGCCTATGTAGCAGAGCGAAAAAATGAGGCCGAAGCACAGGCCGCGATTTCGGCTTTAAGAGGCAAATTGCTGGCGCATCAGACGGAGGACAAGATAAGAGAACTATGTGGAGTGGACTGCTTGATAGAAGGAGGCGAATCAATGGAAGAAGAAAATACGCTCTGAATGGACGACGAAAGACAAATATCTCAAGAGGACAAGATGCATTGGACGAGGTAAATCTGGGGAGCGAGCATGATAGACGCATCACTTACGTCAGCAAAACTGGAGTCCCAGGTACGCGAAAAGCTAATTTGTCTACTACGAGAGTACAAAGATTGTTTTGCATGGGACTACAATGAGATGCTGGTTTAGATAGGACGTTGGTGGAGCATAGGTTGCCAATCATGCCAAGCCATAGGCCTCATAAGCAGCATCCCCGGAGGTTTGCGGTCATGTCCTGATATTAAGAAAGAAGTCGAACGCCTTTTAGAGGCGAAGTTCATTAGGACGACCAGATATGTGGAATGGTTGTCAAATATCGTTCCAGTCAGGAAAAGAATGGAAAAATAAGGATCTGTATAGACTTCAGAAATTTAAACTTAGCGACACCAAAAGATCAATACCCAATGCCGACAGTAGATTCCCTAGTGGACTCCACGGCGGGGTACCAAGTCTGCTCTTTTATGGATGGGTATGCAGGTTATAATCAGATTTACATCGCCGAAAATGATATACACAAAACAGCCTTTAGGTGCCCAGGCTCTCTAGGGTGTTATGAATGGGTAGTGATGCCGTTCGGCCTGAAAAACGCTGGTGCCACTTATCAGCGGGCCATGAATTTGATCTTTCATGACATGATCGCGAATCTGTAGAAGTCTATGTGGACGACATAGTAGCAAATCTGTGACCATGGAAAACATTTTAGCCATTTAGCAACGGCCTTTGAGCGAATGAGAAAGTTTAAACTAAAATTGAACCCTGCCAAATGTGCTTTCGGGGTGTGCGCAGGAAATTTCCTAGGTTTTCTAGTGCACCAACGGGAATCGAGATTGACACCAATAAATCTCGATCGATCACCGAAGCTATACCACCCCGAAATAAAAAAGAGTTACAGAGGTTCTTAGGGCAAATTAACTTTTTAAGACGATTTATCTCCAATGTGCAGGGAAAACAAAAGTGTTCTCCTCCTTATTAAGGTTAAGGACAAGGACGAATTCGTCTGGACCGAAGAACATCAACAAGCTTTTGACAGCCTGAAGAAATACTTGTCACAGCCGCCGGTGATGGTACCTCCAGTGCCAGGAAGGCCAATGAAATTGTACATATCGGCCGAAGAACAGTCCATAGCTGGGATGATCGCGCAAGATGATGACATGAACGTTGAGAGAGCCATTTATTATATTAGCAGACAATTGCTGAATATGAATGTAATTATTCTCCAATGGAGAAATTGTTTGGCTCTATATTTCACATGTACTAAATTACGAGCCTACCTTAGGCCGAACATAGTGTATTTGATCACAAGAATTAATATAATAAAGTACATGTTTTCTCGTCCTATCTTGCATCAAAGAGTTGGGTTTTGGTCACTGTCACTTTCAGAATTCGATATACGGCATGAGCCCCAAAGGCCGTTAAAAATCAAGCTTTGGCCGATTTCTTGGCCGATCACCCATGTTTGAGCACTATTAGAGAAATAGAAATGGATCTGGACGAATGCAGCTGAAACCATGGACGATGTATTTCGACGGATCCAGCACAACGAAAAGAGCTGAATATGGATCGTTTTAGTCAGCCCGTTGGGGGAATCATTTCGGTTCTTAATCAAGTTGAACGAATATTGCACTAATAACCAGGCCGATACAAGCCTTGATATTTGGGTTGGAGATACTCCTCAACATGGGAGTAACCCATGTATCCATTAAGGGGGATTCACAACTAGTAATCCAACAAGTGATAGGACCTTTAAATGCCAAAGCCCATCAGTCATGGCATTATTGGATGTGGCCAAAGAATTGGTAGAGCGATTTGATCATGCAGAGTTGGAACACGTTCCAAGGGCAAAACGAATTGGCCAATAGTTTAGCCCAAGCAGCTTCCGGGTACAAGCAGCAAACATAGATGTATATATAGAAGCGCGAGATGAACCGGTCCTGATGCGATGAAAGGAAGGACAAATGTCACGACCATTGAAATTGAAAAGGAGGACGATTGGAGAAGCGAAATCAAGACGTTTCTAAACAGCCCGAAGAAGGTAAGGATCAGAGGCTAAAACTTAAAGCCCTGAACTACGTAGTCTCAGGAGATGTGCTATATAAAAAACGACAAGATGGATTGTTGTTGAAATGTGTAGGGCCATTGAATCCAAACTATCATGGCCGAAGTACATGAAGGTGTTTGTGGGGCACACCAAGCAGGAGTAAAGATGAGATGGTTGATTATACGAAGTGGCTATTATTGGCCGAAGATGGGAGAATCGTGCATCTCGTATGCCAAATGATGCATTGCTTGTCAGAAGCACGGACCCATTCAAAGGGCACCAGCGACCGAGATGATCCCAATCATTAAACCATGGCCGTTTATGGGATGGGCGATAGACTTGATAGGGAAGATTTACCCAGCATCAAGCAAGAGGCATACTTTCATCATTGTTGCTACCGATTTCTTTACCAAATGGGTGGAAGCTATCCCAGTTGTGGAAATCTCCCAAGAACAGATCATTAAGTTCATAAAGGAACATATAATTCACCGATTTGGTATACCACAAACAATAGTGGTAGACCATGGCACTTCATTAAATAGTGGAAAGGTGAAAGATTTGCTGGCCGAGTACGGAATCCGATTGGTGAACACTACCCCCATATTATCCTCAGTCAAACGGTCAAGCAGAATCGTCCAATAAGACCCTTAAAGGGTTGATTCGGAAGATGGTGACAGACAACGCTAGACGATGGGAACGAATATTTGAGCCAGCTCTATGGGCCTATAAGACGTCACCACGAACAAGTACTTCAGTGACGCGTTTCAGTTAGTGTATGGTCACGAGGCTGTGCTTCCCGTAGAAATGAATATCGAGTCCACCAGGGTAATGTTACAAGAAAAGCTGTAAAGGAAGACTACAACGAGGCCATGATCCGAATTTATTGGAATTGGACGATATCAGATGCGATGTGCTAAATCGTCTAGAAGCACAAAAGAAAAAAATAGCCAAGGAATATAATCTCAGAGTAATTGCCAAATCATTCAGGGTGGGCGAATTAGTGTGGAAAACTATATTGCCACTTGGTTCTAAAGAACCGGCGTATGGAAAATGGTCGCCCAACTGGGAAGGCCCATTCGTGGTAAAAAAATATGTTACCAAGCGGAGCCTACCATTTGCAGGACTTGAACGAAGAGTGCATACAAGAGCGATAAATGGAAAATACTTAATAAATATGTGCCCTCTTTGTGGGAGCATGAAAATATACAAATGCACTAGAACAATAATGTATTTTCATTAAGTACGGACGAAAACGTCATAAAAATACAAGAAATAGACGATATAACGTCTTACAAAACCATTAATTTTGGCCCGAAGAACGCCGAAACCACCCCGGGCAGCTCCTTAATGGCCGAAAGCGTCTCTCCCTCAGGCGCCATTCGTCCTGGATCTCCAAACCCACTGCATCCAAATCGGCCAAGCTTTTCTCAAAATTTATACGGGCCACCTTCATACTCACTCATCATCGACTCATCTGACCGGCGTAAACAAAACACGTATAACGCAAGCTCACGTATCTTCAAGTAGTATAAAAATATTGATCCCACGATGACTTAATCCTACTGTTATTAATTATTGATACTATTTATTTACATGTATCTAATTATAGGGAGAATGGAATTGATTGCTTTTGGTTGGTTGAATGTGTTTTGCAAAATAAATAAAAACAGACTTCAAAGAAAATACTAAGGAAAATAAAAAAAGACTCAGGATCTAGGGTCGTGACTCCACACAATTATTATAAAGATGAATTGATTCTCTTATTTATGTGTAATAAATTAATTTACTCTAACCTGGAACACGATGATATGCGAAAGCCTCTTCCGATGGTCAGATGCAAATACCCAATATACCCAATTGAACCATATTCCTATGTCAACCAAATTACCTGGATTCATTAAGATTAAGTTCCAATTAATGGTTTACCCACGCCGCCCGACCTGTATATTCCTATCCTGTAAGGAAATCTATTAAAGGATTATCTATCCTCAAGGAAGATCGTGAGCTATTGAATCTAAGGCTGAAACCTAAAATCCCTATGTCTAGTTCATTTTAAGTTTATCATATCAATCTTATTGGTGATCAGACAACAAGAAGCATTAAGCTTAAGACTCAATAAACAAACTAAAGAATTACCCATAAAAAGAAAATCAATTATTAAGTATGGATATTGTGTTTCATCACTTCCCTAGAATGAAAATAAAATGCTGGGGTTAGAGGATCCACAATTAATATTTCTTATCTAGGAATCTCACTTATTATAATATATAAATTATTTTATATTCTGCTTTCTCAGGAATTAATAATATTAAACATTTAAAACCAGCCATATAGGTGGTAATCCATTTAGTCCAATTACACCAGCCATATAGGCGGTAATTATCTGTCACATAAAGACCAGCCATATATGCGGTAAGGTAATTATATTTAAACCAGCCATATAGGCGGTAATAAAGTCTGACATTAATTAATCCGGTTAAATTATAATTTAAATATTATAATTAAGTTAGATTTACCTAAATAATTATATTAAAGGTTTCACCTTTTACCCCAGCGGTAAATTAACTACAAAACATAAAAGAAAAGAGAAGAAGAAGAACTACTATTACTATTACTGAAAATTAAAATACAAAATTAAAAATATTATTTATATATACAAAAATAGATGCAATACTCTAAAAACATGGAAAAGCTCCCAAGGAAAGCACACCAAATGAAGTGAAGAAGAGCTTTATAGGCAGATTCGGCTTCTGGCGTCGCGACGCTGAAGTGCTTGGCGTCGCGACGCCAGCACGCGTTTTCAGTCAACGTGGCTTTTGACCACGCGCACTGTCGGCAGAATCTGGTGATGACAGTGTCACGCGGTAAAGGTGGTGCAATGAGAAGACGACACGTGGCACACGGTGATTGGCTGAGCTTTCGGTCCAATGATCATCTGACACGTGGCACGAGTTTAGGATTGGTCCAATGAGAGATTAACACGTGGTAGCATGTGATTTACCGGTGATTCGGTCCAATGACAACTCGACACGTGGCACGCTCTTGCTTTGGTCAAATGAGATTTCGACACGTGGCAGACGGCGCATTTTAGCTGATCTTCTGTGATGATGACACGTGGCACGGCGCACGTTAGCAAGTCCAATTTCTCAGATTCTGACACGTGTCCCTCGGCGCACGTTAGCATGTTCGGCGCACGTTAGACGTCGCGACGCGTAGGGTCCTGGCGTGGCGACGCGGACAAATTACCGAATTGCCCTTTTGTCAATTTTTCTCTATTTTGGCCCCAAATTACTTCCAATGCTTTCCCAACTTTATTTATCTGCAAAATAACACAAAACACATCAAAACGTTCACAAAACTCAAGAAATTATACAAAATATTAGGTTAAATGAGTGGGAAATAGTGATAGATTTACCACTCATCATCATCCATCTCCGTTACTTGAGTAGAAATGGTCATCCTCTTAGCATCTTTTCTCATACGGCTTTCCTTGATAAGACGCTGAATCTCTTGTAGCTTTCGCTCCAGGTCCATGAAGATCGATTCTTCGGTCATTATTTCTTCTGTAGTGCCCTCAGGGCCTGATGAAGGGCGTCGAGAGAGCCACAGTGTGTTTATTTCCTCATTACAAATGAGCGAAGCCCAACCCTCTGGCTGTGCATATTGCGATACCGAGAGAGAAGGGCTGCTATGCCATCTTGCATTTCTTGAAAGAAAAACTGATCGTCAACCGATATGGGCAAGGCAGGAAGGGCCAATATTCGGTTTAATTCAGAGGAGCTTTTGTCCAACTGAAGGATGTTCTCTGGCCGAGCAGCTTGACTAACCTCCAGTGAAACAAAGGAAGTGTATTGATCAAGAACCTCTCGGAGGCCCTCCAGGTCTGTACTGGTGTTGACCAAAGGCGAATGAGGTCGAAAAGAAGCAGAAGACAATCACCCAAAGCGGTCCAAAATGTTCTGGACCGATTGCAGCAATGGGTCAGACACCTGCACACGAAGAAGGAATTAGCAAAATGAACTAAGGCCATGAGCTAAAGGAAAATGGGGAAGACTTACCACCCCAGAACCAGAACTGGAAGGCCGGTCCACCAATACCTTAAATGCCTCAGCTTGTGGCTGCATTAGTTCCTGCTGAGATGAAAGATTTGAAGATGATGGGTGTTGGGGGACAAGGGCCAGCGGCCATGCGATTTGAGGAGAAGAAGGCTGAACAGGAGAACTTTGTAGCAAGATGGGAGACTCAGCCCGAAGGGGCGATAATTGTTCAAAAGCGGTTAACACTGGAACCGTCAGAACAAGAGCTGCGGGAGAAGCAATCATAAAAGCCGGAGAAGACAGCTGTTCAGGCATAAGGGACTCCACTCGAGAAGGAGAGGTCGAAGTCTGATGCGCAGGAGTACTTGGAGATACCACTTCTGGCGTTGGGCGTTGAGGCGCAGTAGTAGGCCGAGTATCTGCAAGAGAATCAGAGTCGGATGAATCAGAAAGGTAAATTACCTCATTTTCTTCGTAAATGCGACGAAGTACGTCGTCTTTATACATAGACCGAGCTTCCTCTAACAACTCCAATTCGGCTAAACTATAAAGGCCGTTCACGTCACTATAACCCCCTCGAAGCCCTGAGGCAGACATCCTACGTACCAAGGGATAAAGTTGCTTGAGGTGGTGCCAAAGAGACCCAGTCGGCCAAATAGGATCTGACACTTCAGCCTCATCATCCGGATCCTGTACAAATGGTACTGAACCATCTGAAGATAAGCGCTCAAATAGATGATGGTCTTTTGGAATTTCTCGAATCTTGGACGCGAACAGCCAAATTCAATATATGGCTCCATACCTTGAGGATCGGCTCCGACTGCACCGCCCTCTCCTGGAAATTGCTCCATGATGGGACCCTTGGCCGCCTCATCCGCATCAAACTGAACGACCGGCATTTCTGCAGGTCCCACCTCCTCGCCTCCGCCTATATGAGCTTCGGCCCTCGGAGTTTGCGCCGTTTTGGGCATGGCGGAAGGCAGCTCAATCCTAAGCACCTGCACAAGATACACAATTATGATTTCAGAGTGCATCAAACTCATGTACGAAAGAAGACGGGTCTCAAACTCATACCTTAGAGCGACAGACGAGCGGCACGTCCGAATCAGAGCTACGACTGGGAGAAGGCTGTCTCCTTTTAGCAAGCTTTATTTTCTTGGGCTTGGACGCCTCAGTTGCCTTCTTCGACCTCGTCGGCTCAGGGGACTTGGGGGACAAATGAATGGAAGAAAAAACTCTCATGGAAGGCAAGGAGAATAATCGTTCACGGGCAGGTGGCCAAAAACGATCAAAAGAGGAATGAACAGATGTGCAAAGAGCAAAAGTAGCGATAACAAAAGAAGAGATCAAAGAGCGAGTTTCCGCCAAGGAATCCTCAACTTGAGAGACTGAAAAGACCTTAAAACGGTCTGACAAGGCAGAGCGTGTGTGAAAGAATGAAAGAGGCCACCCTTGAACGAGGCCAAATTGACGAGCAACGAAGTTGGATGAGTACACCTCTACTCCGGCCTTGCCATTGGCCCCAGTCATGATGTCATGAATCAGGTAGCGGCTACATAAAAACCTACGCCATATGCGAAGACCTGATTCGTCCTCTTCCGAAAGAGGGAGGTCATGGACGAATGATGGGCTATCCGACACAGAAAAAGGGAAAAAAGAAGGAACCCGATGAAGAGTGTAGAAATACTCAAAAACAGCGCGAGGGGAGAAAGAAGTTGGTCAAAGTTGAGAAAGAAGAAGACCGGCATAAGAATAAGGGTGAGTTGAATCAATTATGCCGAAGACAGGGAAATAGGCTCTCAACCAGAGTTGAATGAGCCACAGGGGACCGGAGGCAATGGGTGATGCCCTCGACCGAAGTTGTTTATGGAGGACGGCCAATCCCCGATATATGGCGGCCAGTAAAAAGGAGGCCAGGTCTAAGTGACGGCCGTGGGCGAGGTCGGAAGAGATAATGAGATAGCCCGCCACAAGCTTTTGGCTAGACACACAAATGATATATTTGCACAGCCAATAATGAAGGAAAGTTGTTCGCTCTAACATCGAAACAGGACCAGCTGTTTTCGAAAACGTGCGAAGAAAAGAAGAATATGATGAAAAGGACGAATGGTCCATTGAAGGAGGAGGGAAACAGAAGTTTGTACAGGTCGAGATGGTCACTCCAAGAGGGGCCAGTCCAGTAAGATCACCAATATCACGAAAGTGATGGTGAGGGGCCCGACCGGAAGAATGAATACATTGTATTCAGAAGACCAAAAGAGCAAAGAAAAAAGGAAACAAGTTACGATCAAAAGGGGGCAAAGCTGATGAAAGCTCAATGAAAGGAAGAATGTGATGTTTGTCTAAAAAGGCTCGAGTATCCGCATGCAACAGCATACGTTGAAACCAGACTTCGAATGCCGTATCGGGTCTGGGCCAGGTGTGAAGCGGATTGGACTGAACGAAAGGGGAGATGTCAAGTGGCTCAGAGAATGAGAGGCCAGAAGAAGACGAGAATTGTTGAGCCAACGGAGCCGTTGCAATAGTGTCATCTTCAACGAAGATGGGGCCAAGAGCGCATTGGCCAAAATTCTCATCAAGAGTGTGAACTCCGAAGGTGCCCACAGAAGAAGATTCCAGCGCCATCTTATAATCGGCGAAGGTTGAGGCGCTAGTTTTGGGAGCAGAAGATGAAGAGGCCATTGATAACAGAAGGTCGAGAATGCAATAAAAGTGAGTTTGCAGAGGAAGTCGAAGGTAAAGTGAAGACTAGAATGGGATGAATCCTTATGTAACAGACGAAGGGCTTAACCTGAGACAGGTGTCGCAATACGAATTGTCAAGAAGTGAAAGCGGCAGGAAAATGGAAAAGGATGAAAGGTTTCCCTAGACAGGTGTTCGAGTGCAACTCGTTGCGAAAGTGACGTGCGACGGAAGGAAACACGGAAATGACGTAAAAAACGGCTCTTAAATGAGCCTCATGATGAAACACATAGGAAAAGGCCACGCATTTATTACAGAAGTGACAGGTTCACGAAAGACTCTAAAAAGAAGCCCGACAGGTGCGAATAGTTCCACCCCGGGTTTTACCTCGCTCGATCTTGCAGCATCGGCCTCCAGCAGATCGGCCGAACCTTAAAATCTTAGCATCGACTTCCAAAATCGGTCAAGGACAGATGTCAATACTACATCCTCTAGGGGGCATCGCCCAAGCTGTTTCCATTATTAGCACAAGCAGTAAAGACAAAATTGATATGACAAGACCATCAGGCCGCATGCTTACTTTCGGCAAAAAACCAGACCTAGAGCAGGGAGCCCCCCCAATTGGTCAGGTAACACATGGAAAAAAGCGCTTCACGTGAAAACAGTATCATGACTTAGGAGTATATAAAAAGAGAAAGGTTGAAGAAGTAATTTGCAGGGTTTCCCAACCACCCATTTAAGGGTCGATCTTACTCAAAACATCGCAGTTTGGCCCTCCGTAACCAAACGGACTCCATAAGATAAAAAGAAAAGATCGGGAGGGACAGAAGAAAGTCGAGAAAAAGACAAGATCTGCATGAGACAAATGCCATCAGAAGCGAAAGCTTCTTTTCGATGAAGTTTGAAATGGAATGTAAAGAGATTAGCTAACAGCCATCCACACGGCGTGAGGTGGGAAATGGAATGAAATGGTGTGGAAGGACTATGTCCGTTAGCGACAGCTGACCAGGGTCCTTTGTGTGGAAGGTACTGCATCCCCAGGTTATGGATGGGTGACGACCGGAGACAACGGCATATCGTATACCTCTGCGCAGAGGGTCCCACACTCCTCGGCTTCGCGGGTTCTCTGGACTGGGGATCGGCCAGGAAACTGGCTCGGTTGGCGTGGTGGTCTTCCCTGCACGAGGGAAGAACGAACCTGGATGAAAAGCAGAAAATCACCATAGAACAAAAAGGAATAAATGTACAAGTTTCTATCATTCCAATCTATACGCCTTTTCGATGGAAGACCGGAGAAGTTCACCTCGATCTCCACTTCTGGTTCAATCATGGTAAACTTTGGGGACAATTATTGACAAATGAAATAATGTCGCCCTAGAACGAAATCGCCCTAAGACGAAGGAAAGAACGAATGGAGGAATGACGATAGAACGAAGAGAAACCTAGAGTCGAGACGACCGAAGTAGCGGTTAGGACGAAAATGCATGATGCAGTTGCTTCCACAATCGCAACAGTTGGACGGTTTTCCCTCCACAACCGAGCAGTTGAGACACGCAGCTCAACGGTTACAGACACGATCCGGCAGCTGCAGGGAGATACTGGAACTGCCCAAGTGATTTACAAGTTTCACTATAAAAGCTCAACCCACAATCAATCAGTTGAGACGCACAACCCAACGGTTAAAGGCACGATCCAGCAGCTGCAGGGAGATACTGGGACCGCCCAAGCAATTTACAAGTTTCACTATAAAAGCTCACTCGGACAGAGAGAAGAGGACAATCAAATGAAGACTCAAACGAGCATTTTTTTTATCTTTTAGTTTCTATAACTTTTAGGACTGTAATTTGTGTGTTTGCGCCCTTTGGAGGCTTATTCACTTAATCAAACACCCATTGCTGGGACTTTGTCTCAGGAGGTTTGAACCTTACACGTTTCTCTTTCTTCTTCGCGCACAAAAATCGCGCAAACAGTTAGAATGACCAAAAATTTAGGGGTCATTACAAAATTAATAAAGTCAAATAATGGATTGCAAAAATAATCAAGAAGACGTCCAGTGAGTTGCAACAACAGCAATCAGTTGCGTCTAAAGTATATGTGACAATTTGTGTCAATATTCGTTTATTTGTTCAATTTGATTCGTTTTAAAGCAAATACAGATTTGAAAAAATGGATTCGTTTAATAAATGAGTCAATTCGATTCGATTCGTTTATTAAACGAATCGAATTCGAATTTAAGTTCATTGATTCGTTTATTCGTTTAAGATTCATTTTATTATTTTTATTTACTAGTTCTTGTTAATTTTCAATTAAGATTCGAGAAATTATAACTAATTATCATAGAAAAAGTAATATTTTCGATATTTGGTGAGATATTTTTAGTAAATATATTAATTACATATTTCATATGTATATATTTATGAATAATTAATGTAAATCAAGAGTGGTAAATTATTTTATTAAATAATATCATTGATTAAATGAATAAACGAATATTCTTATTCAATTCGTTTAATAAATGAATCGAATACGAATCATGATATTAGGATTCGTTTAATAAACGAATCAAATACGAATCCATCATATTTTGATTCGATTCGTTTAGGATTCGATACAAATTCGATTTGTTGATTCGTTTTGCCACCTCTGGTCTAAAGCACGAATGATTGTTTCCATTTTTTTTTAATTTTTTTTAAATACAAAAAATAACGACTAGTTACGTTTGCGAGCGTAACTAGTTGCGTTCAGGTACAACCAATTATGTCTGCGAGCGCAACTATTTGCTTAATCTTTTCCCCTTACTCAATCGCGTTGAAACATCTATTTAATTACTAGGTACTTACATTCAATACATAATTTTTTCAAAAAGTTGTAAACGTTACATCTCAGCACAAAGTATTAATAAAAAAAAGATATTTAAACATAATTTGATAAACTAAGAGCATAATTTTTGTTTGTTCCATGTGTGTTGGTAATTTTCGTAATAAAAAAAGTTCAATTGATTTGTAATGAGTCTTCAAGGTCTCGGAACAATTGGACAAGTATTTGGACAACATCAAATGGAGATATCATAACGACGTTCACTCTTTTGAACATTTCAGCATATTTAGAGCTCTGATTGACATGAGGTCAATTTCATTGGAAAGTAGACTCGAAGGCAATAGCGTACATATAAAGAACACATGATTTGACCAAAGGACAAGAAAGTTACAAGCGTTTTAAATTGTATCTCAAAATCAGTGTGCGACGTACATTCGCGTTGCATTCGTCTGAGTGCTCTAATGCCTGGAGGCATAAACTTTACATTTGAATAGCATTTGGGCGTTCAAACGCCTGTACGTAAGTAAGTTATCTTAGATGCATTTTAAAGTCATTTTACACGATGAAAAGCTTATCTTTGCACTACCTATATAAACAACATTTGGCCACCTTAACCATTTGAAGAAACACAATTTAGAGAGCCTACGTACACTTTATTTATTCCTTCTTGATTTTCACCTTGAAGACTTTCTTGCTTACTTTATCTTTTTTTTTTTTATCTTGGTGGTATTGATCATTGATTGACCATTAACACAAAAACATAACCCTAACCCCATTTCCTAAGCCTTCAGAGTTCTTTAGGGAAAAAATTGGTAGTCGAAGTTCTGGCATTGCGAGTTCGTACTTCGCATGGTTGATCCACTTTGAGACTTCAGAGGTTTTGAAGAAGGCCGCTTAGTGTGGGTTCATGGAGTTCTTCGAGTTACTACAATTTAGAGGTATTCGAGTCGGTGAAGTTGTCAATATAGGTCTTATACTATCACTAAAAGTTTTCTCTATTATAGTGGATTTGACTGGTGTGGGAACACAGGAAACCTGGGGCGACGCATGCTGTCATAGGCTCGCGGCCTAGTTGGGAGTACGGAGTAGCCACGGGGGACTAAACCAGAGAGTAATAGAGTCGCCACCCGGTGTGAACCGGGAAAATGAGATTTAAGGCCGCACTCACCCCTCGCAAGGGATGACCTCAAACCGTTGGGTTCGGAATGGTCCCTTACTTATGTCACTTGTAATAAAAGGATTTATATAATAATTTAACCAGGCTTAAATAACATTTATTTCCAAGAATATCATGCTTCTAAATTAATATGCATACATCAACAAGTTCATCACAACATGCAACATCACATGGCAATCTCATGAACATATTTCAATCCTATGATATGGAAAACTAAGAACAATATAATCATGCTTGAGTACTATCTCATGAACCTATTAACCAAATAACATGCTAACAGCCTAATCATGCTTGAATACAATCCAAAAAACACATGGAATGGATAAATGCAGGAATACAAATAATACGGTTGGCTATATAACACAAGAAAGATCAACCAAGAGGCAATTATGCATGAATATGATAAGACAAACTCAGTTCAGTGTGTGCGCGTTCGTGTAGCGTTCGTAAACGCGTTCGAACGGTAAACAGAAGGTTCGCGTTCGTATGGCGTTTGATAACGCGTTCGAACGGAAATGAAACAGAATGCTCGCATTCGTATGGCGTTTGATAACGCGTTTGAACGGAAATGAAACAGAATGCTCACGTTCGTATGGCGTTCGTAAACGCGTTCGAACGGAAATGAGACCTGATGCATGATAAGGCAAAAATGCATGCGCGTTCGAGTTGCGTTCATAAACGCGTTCGAACGGGAACAGACCTGATGCATGAAATGAGACGCAATACATAAACAACAAAATAAAGGGGCGCAGCGAAGTACTGCCGTAAAGGTGGCCTTTTGGGGGCTCTTGATCTCTCGAAGAGAGGACCTTTAGACCAACATACTAAGCCCATGCGCGTCACATCACATCATGCATACAAATATAAAGACAATCATACTATTCTAAGTATGTCCGATTGAACGTGTCTTGCATCCAACCGAACACACATCAACCGGCGCGGCAAAGCATCGTGGTAAAGGGCTTTAGCCCCTCCCCATAGGGGATCTCACATCGTACTTACTAACCCATGCGCTCGGTTGAATCATGCATACGAAAATAAAGACAATCATATCAAACTAGGTATGCTCGATTGAACGTATCTCGCATTCAACCGAACACACATCAATCGGTGCGGCAAAGCGTCGTGGTGAAGGATTTTAACCCCTCCAATTAGGGAACCTTTCATCGCACTTACTAAGCCCGTGCACTCGATCATATCATACGGGAATAAGCAACATGCATAATTTAAATGATAATAAATAAATAAACCAAAGCAACGCCACACAAGAGAAGGTGCCGTTTACTCAAGTGGTACGTGGAGTTGTGTCCCATGTACAGACCGCACTACCGTCCATTCGGATTCGGCTACGGAATTTACGTCTGGGTTTCCATCCTATATACCACAAGAGGTGACACTCTTCCATTTCATTCAAGCCACAACATGCATCCATAAACGACTCTCATGCGAATAGAATTCAATAATAATAAAAAAAACGAATATAAACTAATGAAAATGTACCCTCAGGTCTAACCTTTTAAATCACCTCTCGGATGTACGGTACACGATCGTCGGAAGGGTGGATGCTCCGCAACTCTCCCGGTTCACTGGTTTACTGTTCTCGTTCGTTGTCTTACTGTTTTGAGTCATCGTTCTCCGTCTTTTGCTATTGTTTCCTTGTGGTTTCACTGCCGTTTCCTCTTTATCTTCTGCTTATTGTTTTTTTGGGTGTGTTCCTCCTGTAATTTTTTATGTGTGTTGTGTATGAGTTAGGGACTAGCTACTAGGGACTAGGGCTAGGGACTAGGGACTCCAGCCTTGAGAAGGTTGGTGAAGGGTTCTTTTTATAGGCAAAAGGGTTGGGCTTGACAAGGAAAGAGATTTGGCTAATTAAAGAGGGATTTGATTTGGTTTGGTTAAGGGAAGTCAAAGATTGAGGGGGGGACAAATCTTGGCTAGATAGGGAAGGTTGAATATTTGATTGGCTTGGTTTAGGAATACAATATTTTAAGTTTGGGAATAATCTTATTAGATTGGGAATATAATTGGTTGATTGATTTTAACTAGGCATGATTATATTTTGATTTAGTATGTGATTTGTTTAATTTAGGCATGTTTTTAGTTTAAGTTGGTAATTGTTTATTTTATGTTTGGTATATGTTTTATTTAATCATTTAATTAATTTAATTATTATATTATTTAGTTAATGTTTTAATTAATATTTATTTATTTAATTTGGGATGTGTTTTATGGGCTTTGAGGGGCTAATTGGGCTGGATGTGAGGCTAGCAGCAAAACTAGAATTACCGACACCGTTCGAACGCTTCCTCGAACGCGGCACGAACGCCCGCAATCCGTTTGACGTTCGAACGTAAAAACAAACGCAGCACGAACGAAAACAGTGAACCTTGTTTATTCTGAATTTCCCCTTCCGATGTCCGTTTCCCGTGACCTCCGTGACTTAAAAGGTAGTGTCTCCAAAATGAGACTCATCATAGGGACTTATGTGTAAAAATGCAGTGCCTACAACTGGTAACTTATATACCCGTAGTAGTTTTTTACTCGTGAGAGTTTTCCACTCTGTCAATAATTTTTTGTGTTGATTTTGTTTATTACTTTGATATATTTGCTTTTATTCATATTTTCATAGACTTAATGTTGCTTGTTGATTCAAACCATTGTTACTCTATCATTGACTTGTCTTTGATAGGTTAGTATTTCGTATAAGGTCAGAACCTTATGACAAAATCGAATTTTCAATTGATATCAGAGTTTGACCTCAATCATTAACTCGTTAAACTATGGATAAGAGCTTACCGTTAAATTGTCATTTGTTTTTTGAAGAGACTGAATACATGCATTGGAAGGTTCACATGAGAGCGTTCCTCAAATCCTTATATAAGAATGATGAGAAATCCAAAGCCATTAGATATTATGAGTGTCAAAGCTTTGAGCATATTCGAGCTGAATGTCCTACTTACATAAAGTCTAAGGGAAAACAAGCTATGATTGTGTCTTTATCTGATGATAAATAAGTTGATGATGAAGCTTCTGATTATGGGTGTTCATAGGGTCGGGTCGACCCGCGACCCGACCTGGTTTATGAATTTTAAAATTCAATTTCGGGTTAATTTGGACCGACCCGAAATTTGTATCAATAATATATATATATATATAATATATATTATATTTACTGCATATTATGTTGACCCTATTCGATCCGCAATTTTTTGACCCGACCCGCGCGGGTCACCTTCTCAAATTTCGGGTTACGGGTCGAAGGACCTGAATGACCCGACCCGATCGGGTCATAAAAAAAATCGAAAAACCCGACCCGACCCAACCCGTGAACACCCATACTTCTGATGATTCTGAATCAGAAAGAAACTTCACTCATATGGCATTTATCTGCAATGTGGACGATCATGAGGGCTCCAAATTAGTCGATGACCCTAAGGCTGCATCATAATGCTCTGAACAGAGTGACTATGAGGATGAGGATGATATCCAAACAGCTTTCACTGAGCTATACATGTTGGGCCGGTTGTGGGACCCCTAGGGTCGGATCGGTACCACACATATCGAAAGTGGATATAACCTATGGATATCATGCATAGATATATTTTTAAATAATTTAATGGAATATTATATTATATTACGAGTGTATGGAAAAAATCGGGGCAGAATCGGAGTCCGAAAATTTAAAAACGAAAGAAAATAAAATCTGGCGCGCGTATCGCGCGTTGTAACACTCAGCCTAAACAATTTTTTTATTTGTTTGATGCTTTGCTTTCATTTGCAATCATCAGCTCTATGTAAACAGAGAGCTAATACAAATTGAGTATTTTACCCAATTTGCTTCCAATCTTCCCTAAATACTTTCAAACACCCAAAATTATTTTTTAACATCAAAACAAACATCAACAAATGTTAAAGAATAAAATCATATTTTTCAAAATATCAAATATTTTTACAAAAATTAAATTTATTCTAAATACGCACATGTATAAATTTTGAATCCAAAACTCAAACCAAATTATAATCCCACAATGAAGTTACTCATTAACAATTCTATGTCACTCAAATGTGGTCAAGTGATTATAGAATGGTAGTCATAGCTCCAAGTTATCATCTAGAGTTCCAAACTTTAATTTTATGTTTATGTCCAGCATAAATATTTTGACCCAATCTCCTTGTTGAAATGTTGTGGATAACTTTCAAAACTAGCAAGCTTGATTCCAATATCCAATCTTGATTCATCTTTGTTGAAATGTTGTAGATAACTTCCAAAACTTCTCTAAACACCTCTTTTACTTAGGCTAATATTTCTAAATCTTGCTTGTTTTAGCTTTCACAAGCTTAACTTTCTTAAGCTCAAGCTTGATTAAAAACTTGCTCAAAGTTTGCATTTTATAGCAAAACTTATGTAATTTTTAATTAATAAAAGTCTTAATCAACTTTAAGGTGGACTTAATCCAATTTGTCCAAATATGTATTATTAGGTGTAACTAATCACCTTTGTCTACCAATTTGATTTAATCCAATTAAATCTAAACAAAGTTTAACAAATTGATTAGTTCATTATCTACCACTTTAATTTAATCCAATTAAATCTGGATAAAGTTTAACCAATTATTTAGTTCATTGTCTACCACTTTGATTTAATCTAATTAAATCTAGACAAAGTTAACCAATTGATTAGTTAATTGCATACCACTTTGATTTAATACAATTAAATCAGGTCAAATACACATATTATTATATATTTATAATTACCAAAATATCCTCCAATGGTATAGATATTTATGAAATTATAACAAAACTCTTGTGTGATTTTGGATTAATCCAGTTGGGTCAAAGTAAATAATTAATGTTATCCAATAACACTTAAATATTTTAGTTGATAATTATAATATCAAATATTATTTATTATAAAAAAAATTTGGCTATTCAATTGCTCAACGAGTACATTTCATATTGTGAGACTCTCTAAGTCCAGACACATTCGTCATATAAAGCTTATATGTACGCAATTCGGCCACCTCCGAATTTATGAAGAACATGAACGACCTTTCTGAACTATACAATTTGAGGTCATCACATATGTTTAACAATCCATCTGTCGTATGTTATCCGAGTTGTGCTTAGGAAACATAGATTACACCGTCAAGTTTCTGAGGCGTATATCTCATATCGACATGTCCATGATTCTTTACAACTAACCAGAACATTATTTCTGATATATACGATCCACCATAGGTGATCAACTTTGGCCAAATTGTTAAGAATTGTGACTTACAATAATGGATACCTAAACCTTTTATGGTACACATAAGGGCCGATAGATCATATCTTGATACTCACTTGATTACCGAGTGCATCGGTCTATACCCAACGAACATCTAGCGGTCAGACCATGAAAGGTATATGACATATATAACATCAAAGTGTGGAGGATCACACACAAAATCAATGTTATCATATAATTAAATGATCACATATGCTACTCGACTCGAGGAGATTCCTATTGACGGTGGTGTGTACTTCCAACTATTAGGAATCACCCGTGAGTCATTTAGTATTCGCTCCAACGAATACACATACGTCTATATGAGCTTCTCTTGCTCATGGTACATTGAGTTAAACCATTGGAACTCCAATTCCAATATACGATATGTGCTAGTCTTTAAGAATAATTTATAATAGTAATAATATCTCAATGTCGGACCTTCCAATGTCCAGTATTACTACATGATTATTCTAAGGTCGATGTCATTTTCAATATATATATATATATATATATATATATATATATATATATATATATATCAATATAATATGCGAAATGACATTGCCATTAATAACGTTGAAATGAAAATGTAGTTATTTTATTAATAAACAATAAAATATAATGTACAATACATTATTCGGATTGGTGCTACAAACACCAACTCCAACAATACAATGATAGTTTGAGTATCAAAAAGACAAATACTGAAGTCACCAAACAAATTAGAGAGACTGAACTAGAAAGAAACGATGCTCAAATTAAGCCTAAGAAAAGTATGATAGTTGTTACATATCTCAATGAGAGAAACAAAGGATTAGAAGGTAGGATCAAGTCATTAGAAAAAGAACTTGAATATACTCGATCATAGCTGTCTGCGTTCTCATGTGGCTCTCAGAAGCTTGATCATAAGTTAGGGCTAGGTGTGTCGTCTGGTGATAAGAGAGGCTTAGGTTTTGTTAAGTCTGATGACGATGGTGCATTGACCTCTAAAACTGTCTTTGTCCCTGCAGAAATCACCACTGATAAACCAAATATGGATGTTTCTCCTAGAGACCATGACAAGTAGCCTCTTACCAAATCTAACCCCTCTTAATGCCCAACCTAAAGTTTCATATGCTCGTCCTAGGTTTTTCCCGGATGTCACTATTGTGGCAAAATAGGTCACACTCGACGTAAGTGTTTCAAGCTCAGAAAGAACAACAATAGGACTAAGAAGCTATACCACATGTTAGGAATTGGTATGCCTCGCAATGAGAAAAAAAGTTTAGGCTTCATTGAGTTGAGTTGTGACAAGACGTCAAATTCTAAAACTGTGTTTGTCACAGCTCAGTCTAAGTCTGGACATGTTAAACTAACTCATCCCTGTGACTTAGGAAATAAACTCGTTAATGAGCATCATGTGATCCCTCATGTTGTTCATCGTCCTATAATCCAAGGTTTGTGTCTGTTTTCCATCACCGTGGCAAGACAGGACATATTAGGCCTGAGTACTTCATGTTGCACAAACAAAAGAAAATGATTAAGAGTGTTTCGCCTAGATTTGATTTTTCGAATCTAGTTCGTCAAGTTCTGCATTAGCTAAACAGACATAATTCATTAAAGAGAAACTTGCACTGCTGATAATGAGTTCTCAAGTGAATGAGACTCATAAGAATGTTTGGGTAAGAAAGAAAAATTATTTCCCAATAACTTCTAAATGCCTTGATCCTAAAAGGCGTGATGATATTATACTTTGGTGTGTCTCACCGTAGATGTGCATTCATATTTCCACATTACATGTGTGCGTGCCTATATTTTATGTGTTTACACGACTGTATGTTTTTTTTTTCATTGCATATGGGGGTGTGTGTTTTGTTTTTTATATGTCCCTTGATATATATGATGGAAACCTGGACATAAATTTCATAGCCGATTCCGATGGACAGTAGTATGATCTATACTCGGGAATACAACTTCACGTACCATTAGATAATGACAAGCCATGTTGTATCTTTTATTATTTTTGTGTTAAAAGAAAAATACAAAAAAAGATTATAAAATGAAAAATACCAAAAAGATATCCTGGCTTGAAAAAAACATGTAAAAACATATGCACATGGTCCTGATATGTAGGTTATATGGTTTTGTATGTGTAATATGCTTTTATTTTTCTTGATGTTATATGTGTATGAGTCTGTGTGATAGAAACCCTTAGTATATCTTCTGTTTGCATTTCATATACACGTTTTTATGTTTTGAGACTTGGTCGCATGTATGAATTTTTGGACTGACGTCTAATTTCTTTCATACTTAGCTCACTAAATAATGTGATATTTAACTAGATGGCCTTATGCTACCTACTTGTAAAAGGAAAAAAAAATAGTTTAAGTGAGTCTAAAGTGCAAATGGTCAATGGGCCAAATTCATAAGATAATGGTAAAAATCCTTCACTCGAAATAGTTTATTTAAGAGCTCATATTTAAGGGGAGAATATTATAGCATGCAACCAATGTTGCTTATTTTTAGGTTCTAGTAGCGCTGGGTTTGAACACCTATTTTGTAGACTTGGTGTGACATGAAATGAGATTTCCTTGGCAGTGTCCCACTCGAAAAATAAAGTCTCAATCCTTGACTCGCTGCGTACTTATTTTTTCATATAAGTGTTTGTTATGTTTTACTGTTTATGTCATATGCAAGCGTGTGTTCTTACGCATGATAAAAAATATTTCATATTATTTCATGTTATAAATAGTTGAATACTGACTGAGTATCATTGTACTTGCTTGAAGTGATGTTTTGAGTTGTTTATTTTTTTTAACTCATTGTGTGTTTGTGTGTGCTTCATGTCATCGCATAATATATATTTTTGCATTGCATATTTATGAGTTTTTACTTCTCGTGTGTTCGTTTTGCTAATTAAGTAGAGCTGTTAGTGATGGGGAGTATGTTAAGTTTGCATATTCTCTTACATGTGTCTTTTAATTATGATATCTTGATATGTTCTTTTTACCCATTGACATTTCGTGACAAAAAAAGAGAGTACATGTTGGTGTGTCTCACCGTAGATGTACATTTTATGATAAATTCTCATAAAAATAAAATGGTCAACATGTACTTTTTTTTTTGTTTTTTTTGTTTTTAATGTATGAGAATTTATAGTTTTTGGTTTATCTGCTCTTTATGTTACCTTTGCTTTTCATGAGTATCTTGATATTTATGGATGTTTCAGGTTAGCAGAACTAATTGTTGTGGTGGCATCGACTTCGAAACTATTTGTTTAGGTATTAGATCGAGTCATATTGTAATAAGTCACAGTCTTAATGGTGGACAGTTGACTATTTTATTTTTAGGTCTTTTACCAAAGTTTTTGTATTAGTGGTTTTGTCACAGAATGCCAAAGAGTGAGATTGTTAGTTCTATCTGTGTTGAAAGCTTTTGTAACAAAATAAGTTCGATCTCGGAACAATCAGACATGTATTTGGACAACATTAAGTAGCGATATCAGAATGACGTTCACTCTTTTAAACATTCCAAAAGATTTAGAGCTCTGATTGACACGAAGTCGGTGTCATTGAAAAGTTGACTCGAAGACAATTACGTACATATAAAGAACACATGATTTGGTCAAAGGACGAGAAAGTTACAAGTATTTTAAATTACACCTCAAAACCAATTTGTGATATGCGTTCGCGTTGCATTCGTCTCAGCTTTCTAACGTTCGGAGGCAGAAAATTTACGTTTGAGGTATGTTTGAGGGGCTTTGGAACGCCCGTGCGTAAGTGGGTTATTTTGGACGCATTTTTAAGCCAATTTTGCATAAGAAAAAACCTATATTTTCCCTACATATATAAACAAACACTTAGACACATTAACCAATTGAAGAAACACAATTTAGAGAGCCTTCATACACTTTGTTTATTCTTTCTTGATTTTCACTTTGAAGACTTTCTTGCTTACTTTGTCTTCTTTATCTTTGTGATATTGATCATTGATTGACCATCAATACATAAAGATAACCCTAACCCAAATTTCCAAACCTTCAAAGTTCTTTAGGAGGAAGATTGGTGGTCGGAGTTTTGGCATTGCGAGTTCGCAAGGTTGATCCACTCAGAGACTTCAGAGGTTCTGAAGAATGCCGCTTAGTGCGGGCTCGGGGAGTTCTTTGAGTTATTACAGTCTATAGGTATAGGTCTTATACTATCACTGTAAGTTTTATTTATTATAGTGGATTTGACTGGTACCCTATATACCTAGAGTGATTTTTTACTGGTGACAGTTTTCCACTCCGTCAATAAATTTTTTTTGTTGATTTTATTTACTGTTTTGATATATTTTATTTGATTCATATTTGCATAAACTTATAAGTGTATGTTGATTCAAACCATAGTTGCTCTAACTTTGACTTGTCTTAGATAAATAAATATTCTGTATAGGGTCAAATTCTTAGGGCAAAATCGAATTTTTAATTTTTACGCACTAATTGTATAATTATCTGATTATATTAGCTTGAGCACTTTGGAAATGATATACATTGGGCATTCTTAGATAGGCATGGTAAAATGAATTGACGAATCGAATTTGTATCGAATCCTAAACAAATCGAATCAAAATATAATGAATTCGTATTCGATTCGTTTACTAAACAAATCAAATATAAATTTTCGTTTAGTCATGAATTATTTAATGACACAGATTAACATAATTTACTTACATTATTTTTTCATAAATTTATACATATGAAATACGTAATTAATAAATTTACTAAAAATAGCTCACCAAATATAAACAATTTAATTTTTCTATGATAATTGGCAATGATTTATCGAATTTTATTTGAAAAATAACAATAACTGATATAGAAAAAATAATAAAACGAATAAACGAATCAGTGAGTTTAAATTTATATTTGATTCATTTAATAAATGAATTGAATCGAATTGACCCATTTATTAAACGAATCATTTTTTCAATCCATATTCGCTTTAAAACGAATCGAATCGAATGAATAAATGAATCATAACCCTAATTGTGATCCATATTCTCACATAAATAATTTTCTCAATGCAAATGATTCAACACTAGAAGAAGAGCCCAAAGTAACATCCACATTTGGATCAATTCATTAAGCTAACATAAGTAGTCAAAATGACACAAAATCTCATCACGTTAAGCAACTGGTTGCGTGCGCAGGCGCAACCAGTTACAATAAACGTAACTGATTTTGCCTGAACACACAATCACTTACTACCTTTTGTATTTTTTAAAAGAAAGCAACTGGTTGCGCGCGCAACCAGTTGCTTAACGTGCAACTGGTTGCGTCTGAGCGAATCCTTGAGAAGACGTACCGGTACTTTGCCATTGACCGCTGACTGGCGTAATCACACGCGTATAACGCAAGCGCACGTATCGTTCAAGTAGTATAAAAAGTATCGATCCCACGAGGACTTAATACCTAAACTATTAATTTATGAAGCCAATTTTTTACGATTATCTAATGGAATGATTGTTTGATTTGATGGTGACTTTAAACTTAAAAAAAGTAAATAAAATTGTGCAAAAGTAAATTGATGAAAATTCAAGATTATTAAACTATCCAGGGTTGTGAATCTTTCCAATATCTTTTAAAGATGAAGTGGTTATTTCATGTTTGTGTAATATATTGTTTTACTAACATGGAACACGAAATTATGCAAAAGCCTTTGTCGATGGTCAGATGCAAATACCCAGTGTAACCCAATTAATCATATGTCTATGTCAACCAAGTTACCTGAATTCATTAAGATTAAGTTCCAATTGTGGCTACCCCCGCCCGACAGGTATATGTCTATCTGACTGGTGCTTACACACGCGTATAACGCAAGCGCACGTATCGTTCAAGTAGTATAAAAAGTATCGATCACACGAGGACTTAATACATATGCTATTAATTTATGAGGCCAAATGATTACTAGTATCTAATGGTTTGTTTGATTTGATTGGGACTGTGATTTTAAAAATTAAATTTAAAACAAACTAAATAAAATTTCGCGAAAGTAAATTTATGAAATTCCAAATTTATAAAACTATTTAGGGTTGTGAATTCTTCCAATATTATTTAAAGATGAAGTGGTTATCTTATAGTTGGGTAATATATTGACTTACTAACCTAGAACACTAAATTAGGTAAAAGCCTCTTCCGATAGTCAATTACAAATACCCAGTATAACCCAATTGAACCATATGCCTATGTCAACCAAATTACTTGGATTCATTAAGTTTAAGTTCCAATTATGGCTACCCCCGCCCGACAGGTATATTCCTATCCTGGAAGGAAATCTATTAAATGGTTATCTATCCTCAATGAAGATCGTGGGCTACTGAGTCTAAGGTCTTAAACCTAAAATCTATTTTCCAAGTTCATTTTAAGTTTACCTAATCAATTTTATTAATGGCCAGTTAATAAAAAAACATTAAGATTAAGACTCAATAAATAAATCTTTATATTACCAAAAGTATAATCTAACCCCTTATAAACCCGTGATATTGGAATTCATCACAACCTTAGATAACTAACTTAGTTACGACACATAATTAGGGCTAGTGAAAATTTAAATAAAATAAAATACATAAAATAAATTGTTGAAAATTAAATACTGAAAAGTAAATTGCTGAAAAGTAAATAAAGTAAAAGTCAAAAGTAAAAGTAAAAAGTAAAAAGTAAAAAGTAAAAAAGTAAAAAAAAAAATTAAAAGAAAATTACTGAAAGTAAATTGCTGAAAAGTAAATTGCTGAAAAGTAAATAAAGTAAAAGTACAATAAAAGAAAATACTGGGGGTTAGAAGATCAACTTTTATTACTACTATTTTAGATATCTCTCTTAATATAATATATTAACTTTGCGTGATAATTACCAACCAGCCATATTGGCGGTATCCTGATTAAGTCAAATTAATAATTAATTACCAACCGACCAACCAGGCGAAATCCATACTTAGTCAGGTTAAAACCAATTTATAATTAATTACCAACCGGCCAATATAGCGGTATCCTCATTAAGTCAGGTTTTAAATAGTTTATATATTATAATTAAGGGAGATTAATCTAAATAGCAATAATAAAAGCTTTACCTTTCACCCCAGAAATGGGGAATTACCTCCTCATTGCTTGAAAAGTAAAAACTGAAAAAGTAAAGAAATTAAAGTATTGTGCGTAAAAGTAAATTGCGGAAAGTAAAAAATGAAAAGTAAAGAAAAGAAAGTGCGAAAGTGAAAATTAATTACTGAAAGCTGTAAATAAACAAACAAGATACAATCTTCTTATTTATTCTTAAGGAATTTCAAAGAAGAAAGTATGAATTTTACAAATGAAATGACTTGGTATTTATAGGCAAAATTTTGCCTCAATCAAATCATCCATCAAATTCTCCACCAAATCCATTATTAATTTCTCCACTAATTACTCCACCAAATCCATTATTAATTGCTCCACTAATTGCTAACATGTTTGGTGATGATTTGATGATTTTATTATTTATTTATTAATTTATTTTTTTGCTTTGAAAATGATTGCAAATGACTTTAATAATTACACACGACACACTTCTGGATGGTTCATCAATTTCGGTCATGAAATATTCAGAATTCGAAAATATTTTGTCTTTCAAAGTTGTAGATCTTTGAGTCTTCTTTAATCTGGAACTTGAATCAGCTCAATCCGATATCGGAGTAAAAAGTTATGCCCAAAATACGACAGATGTGCAAAACTGAAATTTCCAAAACTACACTTTGTCAAAACGCCTTTTCAAGTTTTCAATCTCCAAAATTAAAATATCAAGTCCAATAATTGCCCTTATTTGACCCATATTTCGTCCTAAATGATTTCATTGAGACCCGATATTATTTTATCTGTAAAATAAACTAAAACACATCAAAACGTTCATCAAACCCGAGAAACTAAACAAAATATTAAGTTAAAGGGGCGGTAAATATTGATATATTTTTCGCTCATCACTATCATGTAAGGAAATCTATTAAAGGGTTATATATCCTCAAGGAAGATCGTGGGTTATTAAGTCTAAGGATGAAACCTAAACCTAAAATTCATTTGTCAAGTTTATTTTAAGTTTACCAGATCAATCTTATTAATTGTCAGTTAACAAGAAGCTTTAAACTTAAGACTTAATAAATAAACCTTTATATTACCCAAACTATTAAATAACCCATTATAAACCGGTGATATTGGAATTCATCACAACCCCAGATAACAGACTTAGTTACGACACATATCTAAGGTTAATAAAAGCTTAAATAAAATAAAAGACATAAAGTGCTGGAAATTAAATAAAGTAAATACTGGAAGTAAATGCTGGAAATTTAAAAATGTAAAAGTACAATAAAAAAAATGTTGAGGTTAGATGATCCACTTTTATTACTACTATTTTAGATATCTCCATTATTATAATATATTAACTTTGCGTGATATTACCAACCGACCATAAGGCGGTATCCTAATTAAGTCAAATTATTAATTAATTCCAACCGACCATAATACGGTATCCTCATTAAGTCAGGTTAAAATCAATAAAAGCTTAATCTCTTACCCCAGCAAGGGGGAGTTACCTCCTCATTGCTGAAAAATAAATATTGAAAAGTAAATAACATAAAGTAAATTGCGTAAAGTAAATAAAATTAAATGCTGAAAGTAAAGACTGAAAAGTAAATAAAAGAAAGTACTAATGCGAAAATTAATTATTGAAAGCTGTAAATAAACAAACAAGATACAATCTTCTTAGTATTATTAAGGAATTCCTTATAAGAAAGTATGAATTACAAATGAAATTTCGGCCCCTATTTATAGGAAAATTTTACCTCCACGCGTCGCGACGCGCCGTTGATGAAAGACACATTGCGCGAAACTCCCGGAGATGGTGACACGTGTACGCAGATGAATGATTATCTCAATAATTGTGATGATGTGGCGACCACTGAATTATTGTGCTGATGTCATTGATGAAGTATGTGCTGACGTGGCGATGATGATTGTCGACAGCATGTGATAATGACACGTGTCTGGCGCATGTTAGCATGATTTGCTGTGATGATGACACATGGCAGGCGCATGATAGCAGACTTCTCTGATTGTGACACATGTCCGGCGCACGTTACCATACTCCAGCGTAAGTTAGCGGTCGCGACGCAGAGTTGTTGCGCGTCGCGACGCTCAAAAGACAGTTTTGCCTTTTTTGTCCGTTTTTCACTGTTTTGGCCCTGATTTGATTCCAGAGAGTCCTGAAACTTTATTTATCTACAAAATAACACAAAACACATCAAAATATTCACAAAACTCAAAAAACTATATAAAATATTAAGTTAAATGAGTGAGAAATAGTGATCTATTTACTACTCATCAACTGCCGTCGTTGGTTCAAAAATATAATCTACTGAAGCATGAACGATCGGAGTCCAAATCAAATAATGGAGGATGTGTGAAAGAATTTTAGTGAATGGAAAAATGAGCTACAAGTTTTATAACCGGGGGAATGAAAAATTATAAAAAAAAACGTGAAAAAAGAAAAAAATTCATGTGAGAAAGACAAACAAAATGAAGTAACTGGTTGCGCATTCAGGCACAACCAGTTCCGCCTGTGCAACTGATTGCGTCTGCGCGCTCAACCAATTTCTTAATCTTTTCCCCTTGACCCACTCGCGCTGAAACTAGGCTTGGACATCAGATCGGATCGGATCAGATCAGATCCGATCCGATTCGTTAATATCGGATCAGATCTGTCTCTTGAATCCGATCGGATCGTATTTGTTTGGTTCGTTGAATTTCGGATCGAATCGAATAAATTTGATAACAATCAGATCGAATCAGATTTTATCCGATTTAATAATGAATCTGAATCCGATTTGATAACGAATTCGAATCCGATAGAGAATCCGATTTGATAATGAATCTGGTAGTAGATTCGATTCGATAACAGATCTGATTCGATAAAATTGATCTGAAAATTTATAAATTTATAACAATTTTATCAAATCAGATCGGATAACTTAAAATTCAAATCAATTTTATCGAATTCGATCTGTTATCGAATCAAATTCGTTATCAAATCGAATACACTACCAGATTCATTATCAAATTAGATGTTCTATCGGATTCAGATATGTTATCAAATTGAATTTATCCAATTCGTTAAGATTTCAAATTGGATCGAATAAATTCGATTCGATTCGATAATTATCATATCAAATCCGATATGATTCGTTAAGGATTCAAAATTCGATCGGACCAAACAAGTCCATTCTTATCGAATCGAATCGGATTTAGATTCGGGCTAATCCGATCCGAATCCGATAGTGCCCACTCCTAACTGAAACATCTATTTTTTTGCTACATACCTACATCCATTACATAATCTTCATGCAACTGGTTGCGCCTGAACGCGTAATCAGTTTTTTTAAAAAAATTGTTTTGCTTTTTATTCTTTTTTTCTATAAATTAAACAAATAAAAATGGAGGTAACCGGTTACGCGTCAAACACAACTTATTACAACTGATCGGTTATTTTCCTAATTAATTTACAATTCATTATTTGACTTGATTAATTTCACAATGACCCCTAAATTTTATATACTTATATATATATATATATATTATATATATATATTATATATATATATTATATATATATATATTATATATAATGTAAAAATGATAATTTCCCTTCAATATTATTTACATCCTACAAAGTACATTAAATTTTCTTAAAACTGACAACAGACAAAGTGCGTCCATTTTAACAAAATTTCCAAAACAGCCCTTATCAAAGAGCACGCGTCGAACGAACCCGTCAAAAAAGATCCGAACACAAGGAGGAAGGAGCAACCAAGAAGTTGCTTCAATAAGTAGGCAATCAAATCTTCAAAATCCAATACAACTCCCAAACATTTTCAATTGTTGAAGACCCTAACTTGATTCTGCAAAACCCTCATTTCCAGCTAATTTCTCCGGTAAGTCATCGAATTATTGGGCTCTTTCGTTTTCTCTTATCTGTATTGTCCAGGGTTTTGTTTTTGTTCAAGAATGAAACCCTAGGCTAATTTAATTTCTGGGTTTTTTTTTTGGAGAATTATTGGTAAATTGGAGATGAGGGTTTTAAATGGCTTGTATAGTTCAAGAAACCCCAAATTTCGCGGGGTTTTTAGTGGATTTTGTAGCATGATCTTATTTTTCTTATTTTGTAATCAAGATGATGTTACGAGAAACCCAATATTTAGGCAATCTTCATTGTTTGATGATCATAATTTGACTACAGATCCTATTTTGAATAATGGGTCCAGTCAGTTTATGGAAATTCATCGAAAGATGATTGGAATCAATGGCAATTCCTCGAATTTAGCTAATAATATGAGTGCTGGAACTCCTGGTTTGTGTAGTGGATTGCTTAGTCACGTGGGTTATGCTAACCAATGTGAGTACTTGAAAGCTAACCCAGATTGTTCATCAGGCGGGTTCTTTGATTACATTAAGTTCTTCTATTGTGCTTGTGGGGAATTTAGTTCATTGGGTTATGTGGGATTGGCTATTTGGTTGGCTGCATTGTTTTATCTATTGGGTAACACTGCGGCAGATTACTTTTGCTGTTCATTAGAGAAGCTCTCGAGTCTGTTGAGACTGCCTCCAACTGTTGCTGGTGTTACGCTTCTTCCGCTAGGGAATGGTGCCCCGGACGTGTTTGCGAGTATAGCAGCTTTTGTGGGGAATAATGCTGGTGAAGTTGGACTTAATAGTGTGTTGGGCGGTGCTGTGTTTGTAACTTGTGTTGTTGTTGGGACTGTTTCGTTGTTTGTTGCAGAGAAAAGAGTTCAGATTGATAGGAAATGCTTTATAAGGGATGTTTGTTTCTTCCTCTTTACACTTTTGTGCTTGTTGATGATTTTGGTGATTGGGAAGGTGAACGTTGGGGTGGCTATTGCTTTCGTGTCAATTTACGCCGTGTATGCGTTTTTTGTGGCTGCAAATGAGATCTTGAGGAAACAAGCAAGGAGGTTGAAATTGGATATTGTTACACCGATGCTTCCTGTCCGAGGAAGTGTATTTTCTCAAGGAAGTGATGAGGATGTTTCAGTGTACAGTCCTTTGCTTGACATCGACCCTGAGGACAGTCCACCAAAACTCCCTCCATCCTTGCCTCAATGGATGTGGGCTTCACATGTAGCAATATATTCAAATCATCCTTCAAAAGGGAGTGAGTCAGATAATGAAAGGCCTCCGTGGGGCTGGACTGACGAGACAACTGAAAATAGTGATTCATCTTTTTCGAGATCTAAATTAATTTCACTGTTGGAGTTGCCATTGACTGTGCCTAGACGGTTAACTATTCCATCAGTTGAGGAGGACATGTGGTCAAAGAGATATGCTGTAGCCAGTGCTTTATTGGCACCCATTCTCCTGGCATTTCTGTGGAGTAGTCAAGATGATGTAAGTTATATAAGTAGATCGATTGCATATTTTCTTGGTATTGTTTTTGGTTGCACACTTGGTTTTCTCGGTTATCGCTTCACCGTAGCAGATCATCCGCCTCAGAAGTTCTTAATTCTCTGGGTTTTAGGTGGATTTTTTATGAGTATTATATGGTTTTATATGATTGCGAGTGAGCTTGTTGCATTGTTGGTGGCTTTTGGTATGATCTTTGGGATTAATCCCTCCATCCTTGGGTTAACCGTATTAGCATGGGGTAACTCGATGGGTGATCTGGTGTCCAATATTGCACTGGCAATGAATGGTGGGGATGGTGTGCAGATTGCTTTGTCTGGATGTTATGCAGGTCCCATGTTTAACACACTTGTTGGTTTAGGTCTTTCAATGCTGCTTGGTGCCTGGTCGAGACGACCAGCTTCATATTCAGTTCCAAAGGATCAGAGCTTGTTCTACACCATGGGATTTCTCATGACTGGACTAATCTGGGCCCTTGTTGTTTTACCTCGGAACAATATGCGTCCTAGCAAATTGTTAGGAGTAGGCCTTATTTCCCTTTATCTGATATTTCTGTCCCTGAGGTTAAGCTCAGCCATGGGATTGTTACCATTGGGTGGTTTTAGTTGAACAAGAGATAGTTTTAATATCAATTCTAATCAGTTGGCTTTGCAATGATTACAGAACAAATGAGTTATATCAGCAGAGGAAGAAATTAACGTATTTGTTTGTAGACGTTATGTACTCGTACATAGTAATCTTTGTTAGGTTACCTTTCATGTTTTCACAGAAAAAGATATATTGAAGTACTTATTCTGTAAATTTTTTTCTACTCATATTTCAATTCAAGTGTTTATTATTAGCATTTAACTCAGATTCTCAGGCTCTTACTCATCGAAAATTATATTATGTACTGGGTGTATACTGTGTGGGGCCCGCCTGCTGTGAGAGAGATGACATATACACCCGGCACATGATATACCACCTCCTTACTCTTTTAGTGTTCATTTCACCTGCGCACATTTGTGCCTACAATTGTTAACATGCACTGAAGTAAGAGCAAGTGGATATGATATGAAACAGCTAAGCAATGACAAGTGCATTTATGATTCATTGCTTGAAATGTCATTGTTTTTTGTATATTCGGAGGTAGACTTGGCCGGCGATTCGGTTCCGAACCGGCCAGTTTCCGACTCCACAAGTGTGGAACCGGAACCGTAAACCGAACCGGTCGATTCCAATTCAAACTTTTTTTTTAAAATTGTATATAAAAAAAAAACTAAAATAATTTAAAATTGTTAGGGTTCCTTTGGGGTAGGGTTCCTGTTGGAACCCTACGGTTTCAACCGGAACTGTACGGTTCCGGTTAGGGGTCGAACCCTAACCGAACCGGTCCTTTACGGTTTCGGTTCCGGTATCGTCCGGTTCCAACCGGTTCGGTTCTAGTTCGGAACCGGAACCGTGGCCGGGTCTATTCCGAGAGAAAGGAAACACACTACAACGTTTCCTTGTTTATTATTTATTTACGAATTTAAGAATAACGCCAAAAAAAAACTCACCAAATACTATTTAGTTGATTAAATGGTGTGTCATATCATCAAAATTAAATTAAAAAAAATATATCAAATAAGATTTCATTTATTATTCTTCAACATTGAAGAGTAATTTATCTCTCTTTAAATAATATTTTATAATATTTTCCCTTTCTTCTTTATTTTTTTATGGTGGTGGGTGAAGATATTAATGGTTCCATAATATTTTTTATCAACTTTTTTTCACCTATTAAATTTATTTACATTTCATTATAAAATTTTTACCCATATTTATCATTTCAATTTAAATTTTATTAAAATAGATCAAATTGATTATCCAAACTTTTCTTTTCATAATCCTAATCATCTGAATTTGTTGAACCATCTTCATCACCCACTCCAATCGGTTCCAATATAATTCTTTTGTTTTGTCCTTGCAATGACTGCCCCTACAATCATCTCTAATTCGTCATCATCTGATGAATCCTACAATATTTTTATCTTAAAATTGCTAATCATCAAGAAAAATAATAGAAAAAAGAATAAATTTTATTAATTTTGAACAAGTGCAAAGATGAATGATTTGAGTAACAAATGATATAATTTATAAAGAGTTGAAAATATTTAAAAAATATATAAATAAATTGGAGGATAATTAAATTTATTGAGTAAAGAAAATGGAGGATAATTAAATTTGTTGAAGGGAGCCAAAAAGGGAGGGCGGTTAAATTTTTTGGAGAGAAACTTTTTATTAAAATAATATAAAAAATGAAGCTTATATTTTCACTATTTAATTTACTATTGTTGGTGGGGATTTCTACGATTAAGGAATCTGAACAGTTCGGTAAGGGCATAAAGGGAATTCTCCTCGATCGGAGGATCAGTGCTCAGAGGGTATAAGTTGTTCTTCGACCCGGCGTAGAGCTCGGGTCCAGTTTCTCAGATATGACCGACCAGAGGATACTGCATGACACAGATTTCAGAGACCGAAAACATCAGAACCGAGGCCGACCACGTTAGACCGGTAGCTCGGTTTGGTTCTGTCCTACCTCCTGGAACAAGTTGATAAGTTCAGATATTTCGGGTAAGGACAGAGATAGTTTGGGAAGCTCGACAGTTCACTTGGCCGACCTCTTGAAGACCGACACAAGATCAGAGTTGTTGGATTTTTCCTCCGAAACGTGTCATTATTCAAAGGCACTTTACAAGCTGACATCATTATTGTTGCGTGTGGCAGTGGAGAAAACAGAGTGATGTGACAGGCCGTCAGATGACAGGCTTGCTTTCGGCGACGACAGTCTTGGGGCAGAGAGCCCGTCAATCAGTCGGAGATCACGTGGGAAACGTCATAAAGCTGGAGGAACAGTGTTGTAATGCTCTTAGTATATAAAGAGAGGTAAAATTCATTCATAGGGGGATAGCGAAACTTGTAACTAAAAGAAAATGAGCACTACTTGTAAAACACCGTAAGCAAAACAACTAGGTTTTCATTAGGCCATCCATGAAAACAGGCCGGCCGAGCTGGTTTTGGTAATAAAAGTAACATCTCATTTTGTGCCCGTGGACGTAGGTTGGACTTGCTCCGCCGAACCACGTTAAAACTCTCTTGTCGATCTTTGTGTTTTCTCCGCTTTTTACTACATTTGCATTTGGTCTCCCCATAACCAAATAAATTCAAGGTTGAGGGATGGTTGTCTCGGGAAGGTTATCTCGAAACTGCCACTGGGACGAAAATCACACGTCAACAGTTGGTGCCGTCTGTGGGGAAAGAGCAAAAATCAACTTGCGTAGTAAGACGATGGTAGAAAGTGGAAACCATGGGTCGTTGGGGAGTTCAACAATAGAATGGTTCAGGAAAATGAGGGAATGAATGGATGAAAGGGGAAAAGAATAGGAAAAAGCTGGTCAGAACGAGAGAATGAAAGGGTTCACAAGAGGAAGGAAGGTTGACAGCAGAAGCTTTTCTTTTTTGAGTTGTAGAATGAAATGTAAGAGGGGTAGCCAACGATCACCCATTAAGACTGGGTTGCAGAATGGAATGTAACGTTACGGATGGGTGACGTTCGTTGGCAGTAGCTGAACAGGTCCATCCCGGAGCAGGCGCCATAACTGCTCTGCCTGCCAGAGTTCTCAGTTTCACAGGTTGGCAGTGCTAAAAGGTCGGCTAGGGAACCGGTCAGCCAGAGGCGGAGGAAAACGTCCATCAGGCCCCCCCTCAATTGGCGTGGTGGTCTTTCCCAGTGAAAGGAAATGACAAAAATTTCACGAGGGCCACCAAAGACCATGAGAATGGGTTCTCGATCGAGCTCCAGAATTATTCAGAGATCATTTCACAGAGCTCGGTTCAGGAGAACCTAGTCAGATTGATCAGAAGGATCTGAAGAAGCTCAGGCTGGAAGATGCGTCAGAAAACCAAGACAAAAACCAGAACAAACAATTGTAAAAGCCTATTTTAAAATGTCCCGCAAAGAGTTGTAAGAAGGGCAGCAAGTCCTTTGAATATGAATAAAACTCTCATTTTTTTTAAAGAAACTTGTCTATCTTACTTGTTTGTTAATCAAATGTGAAAGTTATTTTCAATATTCTTGGGATGTGCTCGATGCGAAGGGGTGATCGGTAGTCGGGAAGGGCACCAAGCCTGTGGCACGCCAATCTCGGGTGCCATTATCAAACCCCCAGGTGGAAGTGTTCCGACCCGGCTCCTTTCACATTTGAGGATCCAGAACGCATCAATGGATGTGGTGCATGTGGGAAAAGCGTGAACCCCTTGCGACACGCCAACCCCGGGTGTCGTTATAGAACCCCCGAGGCCGAAGCATTACTACCATATGACTCGCATCTTTGAGGAGCAGCTCGGGTAAATCGGACCCAGAGAGGTTTCTTCCCCTGCGAATCAGCTGGTGAGTCCCGTTGAGAACCATCAGACCACCTGACTTGGGTACGGCCGAATGGCCTCATTGATTGCAGGAGTGTCGGGTAAACCGGACCCAGAGAGGTTTTTTCCCCTGCGAGTCGGCTGGTGAGTCCCGTTGAGAACCACTCAGGAAGGGCACACACATGGTGTCTTCCTCCCCCGTGGGGATTTACCTGACCGCCCCGGATCGGCGTATCCATAGCCTGGTTAGCCGGGATACTGGATTGTAAGGTTCAGAATTGTGTTTTGGGATGCCGGGCAGGACGCTGCCTCGGAACACCCGAGTTGTTATTTTTTCATGAATTTGTGTGGAGTACGTGCTAAGTCACCTCCGATTTTGTTAACTTTACCTTGTTCTATTTTTCATTTTTCGCCGATACCCGGCAAGGGGACGCCCGCGCCAGGATCTTCAGAGCCTCAGAGGTTAAAAATCTTCCCTCGTGTAAAGTCTCATATGTTTCACCAGCTCGGGGCTGGATTCGTTCCGCCGAGTCTGTATTGTTCCACCTGCTCGGGGCTGGATTCGTTCCGCCGATGCATCGTTCCACCTGCTCGGGGCTGGATTCATTCCGCCGATGAATCGTTCCACCAGCTCGGGACTGGAGGCGTTCCGCCGAGTCTGTATTGTTCCACTTGCTTGGGGCTGGATTTCTTCCGTCGATGCATTGTTCCACCTACTCGGGGCTGGATTCGTTCCACCGATGCATTGTTCCACCTGCTCGGGGCTGGATTCGTTCCGTCGATGCATCATTCCACCAGCTCGGGGCTGGATTCGTTCCGCCGAGTCTGTATTGTTCCACCTACTCGGGGCTGGATTCGTTCCGCCGATGCATCGTTCCATCAGCTCGGGGTCGAGTTACATCCCACCGAGTCCATATCATTGGCCAGAGGACGTAATATTCCCCCAGAGCCAAGTGTTCTTCTAAGCTCGGGGTCAGGCTACATCCCACCAAGTCCATCTTATTGGCCTGGGGACGTAACATTCACCCAGAGCCAAGTGTTCTTCTCAGCTCGGGGTCGAGCTACATCCCACCAAGTCCATCTCATTGGCTGGGGACGTAACATTCCCCCAGAGCCAAGTGTTCTTCTCAGCTCGGGGTCGAGCTACATCCCACCGAGTCCATCTCATTGGTCTAGGGACGTAATATTCCCCCAGAGCCAAGTGTTCTTCACAGCTCGGGGTCAGATTACGTCCCACCAAATGCATTTGATTTCGGCTCGGGGACAGACTATACCTTCGTGGCAGACTATAATTGGTCGGGTACGAGATCACATCCGAATTTTGGAAAACAAGTTAGAAAGTTCGAAATATTGAATGCAGGAAGTGAAGAAAAGAGTTGCAGATGATTATTACAAAAAAAAGAGTGCATTGTTTGAATTTACATAGGGCCCCGTTCGGGTCACCCTTTATTGGTCAGGCCGCGCATGGGCGGTTGTTTCTTCTTCAGCAGGCCCGGATGGAAGGCTGTCAACCACAGGATCGGCATGAGGCACCTCAGCTTCAGTTTGGGAGGCAAGATGGGCTCCAGTTTCAGGCCTCGGGCACTTCAGAGTAGACCCGGCCGGCGGTTCGGTTCCGGTTCGGAACCGAACCGAACCGGCCGGTTTTTGGTTCCATAAGTGTGGAACCGGAACACCGAACCGAACCGGACCTTTCGGTTCAGAGATTTTTTTTTTTGAAAATTAATTAAAATAAATGAGATTAATTTTATAAATAAAAAAATTTATTACATTGAAGAGCTTGAGCTTAAATTTTTAAAAATTTAAGTTGCCTACGTATCCTCCAAGGGTGAGAGGAATCAAAGCTCACGTAGTTCCATTACAAGTTTTAGACATATCCCCTTTGTAAATTATAATTTTACAATTATCAATCATCATTTTCAGTTGATCATTCGGCTCCGGTTCCGCTTGCACTTGTTGCAGAAGCATTATCGAACAAATCTTCAAAATCATCGGGGGCATCTTCTTGTTGTCTCAGATCAGCTCGAGTCCAATCATCCACACAAGCGGATGATGTTTTTCCATGTGCTTGATCATATTGCCGTATCCACCAGAAAATTTATAGATAACCCCACAATAGTTGCAAATTGCTCGTTGTGAACCATCTTCTAGGCGTTCCAAAGTAAAATAAATTTTGAAAATATTCGAGGACCGAGCCTTAACTTCTCTTCTCCGTGATTGTGCACTGACACTAGGGCCGCTCTCTTGGGTTGGCATATTTGACATTATGTTCTCAGATGAGCTTGCCATTTTTCGTTTGAGAAATTATGAAGAAAAATAAGAAAATTGAATAATTGCGATGTGAATGATAACAAATTAACAACTAAATGAATTGAGATTGAGAATAAGAATATAAGATTATAAGAGAATTGTATTGAAGTAAGATTGAGAACAAAAGAATTATAGAAAATGAGAGAGTTGAGAATTTAGTGTGATGAAATTATGAAAAATGAATCATATTTATAGAATTTTAGAATTTTTTTGATACCAAAAATGCCCCTAAATATAACCGTTATTAGGGGTACATTAGTAATTTATATTTTATATAATAAAAATAATTTTAATTTTTTAATTTTTTTTTATTTGGGCAGGGAGCCGCGTAAAGTTCCTGTTGGAACCCTACGGTTCCAATAAGAACTCTACGGTTCCAACCGGAACCGTTCGGTTCCACCGGTTCGGACCGGTTCGAGTTGGGGTGGAACCCCAACCGAACAGGTCCCCTTCCGGTTCGGTTCCAACCGGTTCGGTTTCGGTTCGGAACCGGAACCGTGGCCGAGTTTACTTCAGAGGCAGGGACGTGAACCTCAGGCTGGATCTCTTCAGGGGCCGGAGACATCGACACGACAGAAAGGGGCTCGGGGCCCTGGACTTCTTATGAGGGGATGGCAAGTAATTCCCGGGCCCCATCCTCAAAAAGTTCCCCTTTGCAGAAGTGGATGACCACGTTGATTGGTTCTATGTTAACCTCGGGCATCATGATTGGAACAATCTCGGCGCAGTAGTCGATCCCTTTGATCTGGGCACTCTCCAGCTCACCCTCCAGTTCAGCCTCGCTATTTTCCAGCTCGACCTCCATCTTTTTCAGCTCCTCTCGAGCCCGATATCTCTTTTCGGTCGTTTTCCTCAGCTTGGATTCAGCGTTCGCCACCTCCCACCTCAGGTGTTTATTTTCTTCCTGAGTGGCCTCTGCGTTATTCCTGGTCAGGGCCGAAGCATTGCAGATGGACTCATTCAATGCGAGGACCTCGGCCGCTGTTTGCTCAAGAGTTTTGATTGTCTCATCCTTTTTGGCCAGCTCAGCCTCCCGCTCAGTAATTTGGCTTTGGAGCCTCTGCACCTGGCCCCCCTCAGATAGAAGGCTCATAAACATGTCCTTATTCGGAGCCATCACATAATTATCCTGCAAGAAAGAAAGGAAGAAGTTAGAAAACAAGTAAAGTACAATGCGGGAGCAAAGAAAAAAGTCTACCTCGGCAATTCAGAATGAGAGAAGGGAAATCACTTCCTCCGGGGAGATGTCCTCATACTGCGGGATTTTCTCGAGGGGCACCGCTTCGGCTAGCTGGTTGAAGGAATACATCAGATGAGAAATGGCCTCTCGGACCTTATTGCTAAGATCATCCACCCCAGCGCCGCAACACCCTTTCCGGAACTTGGAGGAGCATCAGCAGATCGCCTCTCCCCCCGAGCAATGGACCTTCTTCTTAGGGGCTACTCTTCTTCTTCCTCCTCCTCCTCAGGTTCGGCCGCTACATCTCCAGACAGGCGACGACGTTTGCTCGAAGGACTGTAAGACCCATATGAAGGTCGAACAGTTGCACTTGGTACCGCCCTTATTGGAGAAGGTGCGGGATGCATCGCTGATTGAGCAACCGATTTGGTTTTTCCCTTGGCCTCCGCGGGAATCAGAGTGGTCAGCCATCTCTGAGATCTTCCGGCTTCACTCGGCCCGGGCTTCTTCGCCAGACCTTTGATAATGTCAATGACTAGACCTGGCCGGCGGTTCTGTTCCGGTTCGGAACCGAACCGAACCGGCCGGTTTCCGATTCCACAAGTGTGGAACCGGAACCTTAAACCGAACCGGAACCGACCGGTTCGGTTCGGTTCCAAGACTTTTTTTTTTAATTTTGAAAATTAATTAAAATAAATGAGAGTAATTTTATAAATAAAAAAATTTATTACATTGAAGAGCTTGAGCTTAAATTTTTAAAAATTTAAGTTGCATACGTATCCTCCAAGGGTACGTTATAACCGTTTTATAGAATTTTGGAATTTTTTTGATACCAACAATGCCCCTAAATATAACCGTTTTATTACCGTTATTAGGGGTACATTAGTAATTTATATTTTAAATAATAAAAATAAATTTTATTTTATTATTATTATTTTTTATTTGGGTAGGGAGCCAAACGGCTCCCTGCCCCCCCAACGGCTACTATCCGTTGGGGGTAGGGTTCCTGTTGGAACCCTACGGTTCCAACCGGAACCATTCGGTTTTGGTTGGAACCGTCGAACCGGTGGAACCGTACGGTTCCACCGGTTCGGACCGGTTCGAGTTGGGGTCGAACCCCAACCGAACCGGTTCGGTTCCGGTTCCGAACCGGTTCGGTTCCGGTTCCGAACCGGAACCGTGGCCGGGTCTATCAATGATATTGGGCTACTTCGATATTCCTGCAAAGTACAAGGCAAAATCGTGGTCAGTTCGGAATTCAGATGATTTCAAGTCATTAGTGAATTAAGCACACAAGGGAATAAGTTAGAAAGTCAGTGAGAATCTACCTAGTCGCCTCGGGGCCTGTGGGGGTGCACTCCGAACGAGGCCCGACTCCAGGAAGGTCGAATCATTGACTACCCTCTTCCAGTGGCCGGCGTAGTTTCGGGCCACTGTGATCCTAGTGCGGACCTCATGGGTAACCTTGGGAGGATCCCTCCAACAGGCTGAGAAGAGTTAAAGAGTTAGCATTTTATCATGAAAGTTGAGAAAAAAAAGCTAAGAGTTCGAATCCTAACCTCCCGCTCTGAAGATGTCTGGGACCTCTGTCATATCCGGGCACAATGACCAGGTTCGTCCCCAGTCGCCCGTAACCCAGAACTAGAGGTCTTTGAAGTTTTTGTTGGTTTGGGGAAGGTCCTTGATGAGGGGATGGACATCGGCATAAGAAAGGTAGTACCAACCATGATGGGATCGGAGGTTGGCCTTCAATTTGTATAGCCTCTTCAACTCCTTGAAGGTCGGCTCTCCGAGGCCTGCTCGGTACCAGATCATATGCAAGTCGGCCATAATTCTCCAGCTATTCAAGTTCAGTTGACAGGGAACGATCTTCATCCTGGCCAACATCCCCGTGAAGTATGGTTGAATGGGTAGCCGAATACCGCATTCGAAGAAGGACGGAAGAAGGGCGACCGAGCCATCGTCAGGTTGGCTCGCGCGGTCTTGCGGACCGGGGACCTCCAGGTCTATGTCTATAGGGATCTCGTACTGTTGACGAAGTACGCATAAGGCATCTCCCGTGATGGTAGAGGGCCGGTTCATGTCCAAGGCCGAGCAGTCCAGTTCTCCCGGCTCAGGATCTCTCCGAGGGATTCTATGGTGGTAGGTATCGTTTCGTTCTTGAGAAGAGGTGAGAAGATGTTGGGGTGGTGTCTAGCTCCTCTAGGATAGGAGAGCCTGAGCTGGAAGAGGTTTTTTCAGTATGAGGAGGTTAAGGTTTTACGGGTTTGGCCGTGGAAGATTCAGCGTCAGACATTCCTGACAGTCGCCATGAATGAGAAGGTCAGTCAGTGGTCAGTTTAAGGCACAACGGATCCGAGGGCTATTCTAACTTCCGGGAACCTAGCCTACAGTCTCTAAATGCCCTAGCAATGTCCACAAACAACAAGTCTTTCCCTAATAACATCCAACCAAACACAAAACACCGAAAAACTCGGAACACATTCATCCTACCCTACCACCCACCCTCCAACCAGAAAACATACACATGCTACACTTAGCACCAGATTCGAAACATGCTTCGCAAATATAGAAGAAGGAGATTAACATACTAGAGAAGAAACGAAAAGTATACAACAGAAAATAAACAAACATTCAGTCATGATAACTTGCAGAAATTGAAGTAGAGAGGACGAACAGAGACTTACTTGATCTGGAAGAAGAGTCGGCGGTAGGCCTGGTCGGTTTAAAGGTTGCTGGTTTCACGAGCGGGGGAGCTTTTGCAGTTTGAAAATTGTGATTTTTGTAAAAGAGAAAGAGAAGCTTTACTTTGCATCCTTATAGTCAGCACAATGTGTTTGTGGCCGTCAGATCGGGAGAGTCTTCGGATGTGCGCCGCGTGTCACCTTCGGGCTCCATCTGATCGGATTGGGATGAACGGTTGAGATCGAAAGACTTTTGACTGCCTTGAGAAGGGTCGATTGATTTGGGTTTTTGGCGGGAAGACCATGAGCTATTGACAAGTGGCACGCTCGGGTTAAACCATAAAGGTGATTTGATGGGCATTTAAGAAGATGTGATGACTTGCGGTTCTCGAGGGACGGCTACCAGAAGGGTAAAAGTGACATTTTCTTCAAGTTGGGAAATCTTTTGAAAGACATCAGAATCTTTTTGGCCGAGGAAGTTGAAACCGAAGTTGTTTTCCACTTTGTTCATGTGGCCGACCACTGGGTGATGGATGTCACACTTCAGATTTTTATAGTTCCCAACACTAACTCATACACTCGTTGGAACCGAGAATTAGGGGACAAATGTTGGTGGGGATTTCTGCGACTAAGAAATCTGAACAGTTCGGTATGGGCAAAAAGGTAATTATCCTCGATTGGAGGATCAGTGCTCAGAGGGTATAAGTTGTTCTTTACCCGGCGTAGAGCTCGAGTCCAGTTTCTCAGATATGACCGACCAGATGATACTGCATGACACAGATTTCAGAGACCGACGATATCAGAACCGAGGCCGACCACGTTAGATCGGTAGCTCGGTTTGGTTCTATCCTACCTCCTGGAACAAGTTGATAAGTTCAGATATTTCGGGTCAGGACGGGGACAGTTTGGGAAGCTCATCAGATCACTTGGCCGACCTCTTGAAGACCGACACAAGATCAGAGTTTTTAGATTTTTCCTCCGAAATGTGTCATTATTCAAAGGCTATTTACAAGCTAGCATCATTATTGTGGCGTGTGGCAGTGGAGAAAATAAAGTGATTTGACAGGCCGTCAGACGACAGACTTGCTTTCGGCGACGACAGTCTTGGGGCAGAGATCCCGTCAATTAGTCGGAGATCACGCGGGAAGCTTCATAAAGCTGGAGGAACAGTGTTGTAATGCTCTTAGTATATAAAGAGAGGTAAAATTCATTCATAGGGGTATATCGAAACTTATAACTAAAAGAAAATGAGCACTACTTGTAAAACACCGTAAGCAAAACAACTCGGTTTTCATTAGGCCATCCATGAAAACAGGTCGGCCGAGCTGGTTTTGGTAATAAAAGTAACATCCCATTTTATACCCGTGAATGTAGGCTGGACTTGCTCCGCCGAACCACGTTAAAACTCTCCTGTCGATATTTGTGTTTTCTCCACTTTTTACTACATTTGCCTTTGGTCTCCCCATAACCAAACAAATTCAAGGTTGATGGAGAGTTGTCTCAGAATGTTATATCGAAACTGCCCCTGTGACGAAAATCACCCGTCAACAACTATAAATAAATATTTAAAGAATAAATTTGATAGAATATTTTGGAGTTGTTATGAGTTGATAACCAACAGTTATTATTGGCTAGGAAGTTTTTTTTTGAAACTCAACTACTAGCAAGTTGCTTAGTAAATTTTCAAGAGGTGTGATTTTATGGTGTATGATTGAAGATCTGATTTTTAAATTTTGGGTTCGAATCCAAGATATATATTTTTTGTAAGAACTTGGGACATTCAGATGTTTTATATGTTCTGCTTATGTTCGGATCTGATGATTTGACATCGGAATTTCCAAAGTTTCAAAAAAAAATTACTTAGTAAATTGGACAAACAGTATCAAACGTGACAGGGCACGTGCGGTCTCTGCATTGCTTCAGTGTAGTGTTTGGTACTTTTTCAACTTCCCTGGCTCTTTCTGGCTTCTGAGTTGTGTCAACTTCATAAACCAACAACGTTTCAGTACCCACTTCAGTACTTCACTAACACCCAAACAAACTCTGCTTCAATTCAACAACTACCAATTTTTTTTAAGCATGTACTTTTTATTCACGTACAAAACAGTAGTCTCATTTCTTCTTCTTCTTCTTCTTATTATTATTATTAGTCAAAGGAACTCAACCACAGAGGCCATTGCATGAGCTCTCATTTGTAGCATAAACGGAAACGGCATCGAGTGAGTGCTTGTGTGTTTAGCTTAAGGTGATGGATAATGCATGTGGGTTTTCTTTAGTGGAGCCACCAATTAGCCCAAGGTCTCCACCTGCTGCTGGTCTGGATTTGTACGGTAAGCGGAGGCAGATGGTCAAAGTTCAAGCTTTGGAAAGAGAGATCAGTCTGCTTCAGGTCTGAGTTTAATTTTAGCTTGTTTAAAATTGATTTAAGTTTCTCATTGCAGTTAGAATTGTCGAACTTGAAGTACATTATGTGCAAAATCAAAGCTTGGTTTCCATATTTGTTTCTTCTTATGTTCTGTACAAAATAACAACCTGATGAATTTTAATTGCCCATTTGGGAATGAGTCTAATAGTGGACTAGAACAATGTGTGCATCCTTGATTCTGGATTTCTATGGATTTGATTGTATAATGCTTTGATTTAGTCATCATCTTTCAACATTATTGTCCAATTTATGTGCAATTCTTAGGCTAAATTACTCCAAATTTATCCATTCTTGTGCCATTGGGTAGTGGTAACACATACATCATGTGTTGAATGGTGATTTTATAGACTTTGAATTACTTGACACATTCAATCATTGATGTTGGTCATGTGTCCTCTATCCTGCATACTTTCGAGTAGCAAGTGTCTAGTGACGAATGCTTATATATATTTCTAAATTATGGAAAATTAGAAGGTTACACATGCAATACACCAGGAACCATGTTTTGTTGGTGAAATTAGTTGAGATAGGAGCCCGGAAGTGGGGAAGACGCTGCCGTATTCCCCTGCTATTGTTTAACTACACATTAGCTTCTTTTTATCTGCAAAATAGCTGTCTGGTTCTTGTTTAAGGATACCTTATCCATGACGAAAAGTTACTGTTTTGATAAAAAGATCAACATAATTGCAAGCACTTATAGAAGATTTGTTCAAGCAGGAAGAGTTGAAATCTATTGAAGATGTTCAGCCAGCTTCCAGATGCTGTAAAGAGTATGTGTGGCTGCTTTACTGCCTTGCGACATATAGTTGATTTGATCAAATTAACGTAATATCACTTTTTTGCCTATTATGTTCTTTTATGATTCCATCCGAGCCTTAAGCTTTGATTTGCAGGCTTGATGACTTTATAGAGGCCAAGCCAGATCCTTTTGTCGCAATGTACGACCATTGAACTTAAGCCTGTTATTTTTTTTGCTCTATTTTTTCCTTTATAGTATGCTTTCTAACAAAATTTTTTGTTTTATTTGAAGCAGAAAACAGGAGAGTCTTAAACTCAGTCCCCTCTGGAAGAGACTGTGGTACTTCATTTGGCCCCTTCTTTTGGTTTACTTATGCATTCCTTCTTTTGGTTTACTTAGAATAAAAAAATGTCTGGTTTGATTGGAATTTTTGTTGCAATTTTTTAATATTTATAAACTTCAATTTTATTCTTGTAGTACGAAATAGAGAAATTCTGTTAAAATCTATGTAGAGATGCATTTGCTAGACTAGTGGCATTAGAACTATGGCATGATCCACTCTTTATGTAGCACTGTGTGTATTGCATACTTGATAGAAGAACTTTTAATCATTGACAATAAAATTGAAGTTTTAGTTACGTGCTTAATTTTGAAGTTATGATGACGTTGTCTTTGATACTCGAGTTAGAGATAAGGCCTCCTCAAGTAAGAACTCATGTTTAAATGCCATACTATGCCCCAGACTGCACTTCACAATTAATTTTCTTCGTATTGTGAACCTAGGTCGGTCCATCTATAATGGAATTTGGTGAAATGCCTTTACTTCATATAGATGCTTGTTTGAGTTGTAAATATTTTGTTTACGCAACTACTAGCATCTGATAGTGTGACCATTACCATTTTGGTATCAGTTTATGATCCATGAAAGTTACAAGTTGGTGACAGCCTGAATGGCAGCAATTTTTTGTCGTTAAGAAATAATATATTGAAATGAACTATATGTAAATCAGTAATACACAATAATTCTTAGCAGGGGAAATTTTTGCTCCAGTCTTAAGTGGGTTTGCTGCTCTAGTGGCTGCCTGCATCTGCGAAACTGCTGTACGTGCTATGTATCATGTCACCCACAATGTCCCTGCTGGGTTTGCTGTGGAAAGGTTACCTGTCAAGCCCGTGGCAAATGCATGAGACTTTCATGCCTCCTGCAGAATGCATGCTGCTGTTTCAAGTCACGAGACAGTTGTACAAAGGTGAATCTATGTTCTAATTTAGCAAAATGCTGCAGTAACACTTGTTGCCTATAACTATCTAAGAACTTACTCTATCTAGCCTTTATCAAGCTTTCATATAATCAGTTGCTGTTAGTAGAAAATTCTCTAATAGATATGTAAACAGATTCTCCTCTGTGACCAAATTTCAATAAAAAGGCCTTGACCAAGATGATGAAAACTTTCACATTGATTTAGCGGTTTCATATTATTTTGTTCCTCGATAACATCCACCGTTGGTTATGGAAAAAAAAAGTTTTAACCAATGTTGAACCTTGAGTCTTAGAGCAGTATGAGTTAGTCCGTAGATTGGACTCAGGCACATAGTAGATTGTGCATCCTCTGAAAACAGATTGTGCTTAATCTCATTCGAACGAAATATCCTGTCACTAGACGGCGTTGCCATGAGTTTGTATGGTATGAAGGAAACAGGAGGGAAAGAAAAAGGGTTATGGAATCAGGATGAAAAGCAGAAAAGGAAGTGATTCCATACATATGGTATGGTTATTGTCAAATCCTGAACATGCTGAGCTCTCTCTTTTCATTGATGGGAATGAATAATATAATTATGTGGTTGCATAATGTGATTATCTTTGTGATTATATGGTATTTTTTTCAAAGATTTGATGGTAAAGGCTGTCATTGTACTATTGAAAAGTTTGCATCACATGAGATTAATATTTTCATTATTAAATGAAAATAGGATCAAAAAGCAATAATTGATTTTCCCTTTCTTTTTTTTTTTTTTGGTTGTTGCTCCTTTTATTGACTTAGGTTTGATGAATCTCTTAGATTTGAGTTAAATGGATGGATCTACAATTTTTTTTTAATCGGAAAAAGCCCTTTTGGTCACAGAAACAATTCGAATTTTTGAATGGTAGATGCATCTCATTTGGCATGAAAAAGTTTGAAAATTTTGTATATTCGTTACTGTAGTTTTCAATTCAATTCCATCCACTGATTGAATTTTTTGTTGGAAAAATGCTTATGCATAAGCATTTTGAGGCTCAATTTTAAGCATGGTCCACTTCGTGTTAGTGGTTGTTATTGAATGATTCGGATACTCCTCCGTGAGTACTTCGAAATCGTATATTCATATGCTTAAAATGGTGCTTGGGTGAATGAGAAATTGTTGCTCAAAGTTCACCCATTGGTGTTGGAAAATAAAGAAAAGTAAGCTTGTCCCATATGGGAAAGCTATAGAGTGAATATTATGCTTATATATGATTGCTCATATGTAGATGGGTAAGAGTTATAAGGATAGAGGCCCTCTCTACGTGCGCGGGGGGGGGGGGGTGCAAATCAAATCCGAATCAAGCTTGGCTCGTGTGCACCTTCGTACACGAATGTCGGACCAAAATGTGCAGGCCCGGCCTAGCCAATTTTTGGATGTCTCTTTATTTTTTTCCAAGCCTTTTAATATTCCATAACAGTTGAATCAATGACATTAATCAACTTGATGGTTATAACAAGTGTAAAGCCTCTCATTGATGAGATTTAATTGGCATGTTAATTTCTTTTAATATGTTAATTTCTTTTAGAGAGTTCAAGCACTTTCTCTGTTCGTTCAAGTCGGATTTGGTGGTGCCCAATTTCGTCTATTTTTCTGTTGCATCCTGGGAAACAAACGTCTCGCGTTCTACTGCACCGATCGGTACCTTATTCTCAATTCACTGCCTCGGAATACTTCTGTTTTATTTATACTTTTGATAATTATATCACAGTTATTTATTGTACATTTTGTGTTCGGTTTACTGCTTGTTCAAAGTCCGTTGTAAGAACACAGTAAACAAATAAATTGTAATAGTCTTAAAACAAATTCGCTCTGTGGATATGGAAAATAGTCCAAACACAGTAGATGTTATGGCAGCCCCTGTGGCTGGCCAAATTGCTATGGCAGCCTCTTTGGCTGGCCAGAATGTTGTGGCAGCCCCTGTGGCTGGCCAAACTGCAGTGGCAGTCTCTTCGGCTGGCCAACTTCCTTCAGCCTCTGGGCTTAATATGGCAGCCGTTGTGGCTGGCCAAGGTGTTGCAGCCTCTATGGCTAGACAACCTGTTGGACATGTGAGCCATGTCAATCCGGCCGCAGAAAAACCTGAAAAATTCAGTGGTCAGAATTTCAAACGGTGGCAACAGAAAATGTTTTTCTACTTGACCACGTTGAACCTTGCGAGGTTCCTAAAGGAAGATGCTCCTGTACCAAAGAGGGTGAGACTGACATTCAAGTGATCAGTGCCATTGATGCTTGGAAACATTCTGAATTCTTATGTCGGAATTATGTGTTGAATGGGCTGAGTGATTCCTTGTACAGTGTGTACGCCGGAATGAAAACAGCAAAAGGGCTTTGGGAATCTTTAGACCGAAAATATAAAACTGAGGATGCCGGTACTAAGAAAATTGTCGTAGGCCGTTTCCTAGATTTTAAGATGATTGATTCCAAAACTGTGTTAAGTCAAGTACAAGAATTGCAAATTATTCTAACAGAAATTCATGCTGAGGGGATGGTTTTAAGTGAAACATTCCAAGTAGCCTCGATAATTGAAAAACTACCACCTGGTTGGAAAGATTTCAAGAATTATCTAAATCATAAGCGAAAAGAAATGAGCATTGAAGACTTGGTTCTTAAGCTTAGAATTGAGGAAGATTACAGAGTATCTGACAAGATGGGAATAACTCATGAGGCCAAAGTAAATGTTGTTGAACATGACCATAAGAACAAGAACCTCAAGAAAAAAGGGTCAAAGATGGGCCCTCAAGGAGGAGTTTCCAATAAATCCAAATTTCAAGGAAAATGCTTCAATTGTGACAAAATGGGTCACAAGTCTTCTGAGTGCAGACTGCCGAAGAAGAAAAAGAATCAAGAGGCTAATGTGATGGAAAACATGACTCAAGATGTTTCAGACATTAACCTTTCAGCTGTGGTTTCTGAGGTGAATCTGGTGGGTTCTAACCCAAGAGAGTGGTGGATTGACACTGGTGCCACTCGACATGTGTGCTCGGACAAGAGCATGTTTTCTTCATTTGAGTCTACTGGTAATGGGGAAAAATTATACATGGGAAATTCAGCAACATCTGAGATTGAAGGTCAAGGCAAGGTGATTCTGAAGATGACCTCTGGGAAAGAGTTGACTTTGAACAACGTTCTGTATGTACCAGAAATACGGAAGAATCTTGTGTCTGGATCACTTCTGAACAATCATGGATTCCGGATGGTGTTCGAGTCTGATAAAGTAGTTTTAACTAAAAATGGGATGTATGTGGGAAAAAGGTATGTAACTGATGGGCTCTTTAAGCTCAATGTAATGGTTGTTAAACCTAAGAATATCAATAAAGCTAGTTCTTCTGCTTATATTGTTGAGTACTCTAATATATGGCATGGTAGATTAGGACATGTTAATTTTAATTCATTACGGAAATTAATTAACATGAACCACATTCCAAATTTTAAAATGATAACAAACATAAGTGTGATACTTGTGTTGAGGCAAAACTAACTAGATCATCTTTTCATAGTATTGAAAGAAACTCCGAACCACTTGATCTTATTCATAGCGATGTATGTGATTTTAATTCAATACAATCGAGAGGCGGTAATAAATATTTTATTACATTTATTGATGATTGCACTAGATTTTGCTATGTGTATTTGATGAAAAGTAAGGACGAAGCTATAGAGAAATTTGTTCTCTATAAGAATGAAGTTGAGAATCAACTGAACAAAAGAATTAAGGAGTTGAGAAGTGATCGTGGTGGTGAGTATGTTTTCCCTTTTGAATCACTTGTGAACAAATGGAATCATACATCAAACCACAGCTCCTTATTCACCTCAATCCAATGGGATTGCAGAACGGAAGAATCGTACCTTGAAAGAGATGATGAACGCTATGTTAATCAGCTCTGGCTTACTTCAGAATATGTGGGGATAAGCTGTTTTATCAGCTAATTACCTTTTAAATAAGGTACCACGGAAAGATGCAGGGAAAACTCCTTATGAGATGTGGAAAGGAAGAGCACCTTCCTACAAATTTCTACGAGTGTGGGGGTGTCTTACCAAGGTAGTTATTCCTCCACCTAAAAATGTGAAGATAGGACCAAAAACTGTTGATTGTATTTTCATAGGATATGCGCATAACAGTAATGCTTATCGATTTCTTGTGCATGAGTCTAATATACCAGATATTCACAAGAATACGATAATGGAGTCGAGGAATGCATCCTTTTTCGAATATGTTTTTCCTTGTAAAACTAATTCGAATTCAAATGTACACAAACGGGTACATGAGACTATCATTGAAGATAGTCAGGACCGAGAACAAATAAATGTTCCGGAGGATCAACAAGTTGTTGAACTTGAACCAAGACGTAGCAAAAGAGCTAGAACGGAAAAATCATTTGGTCCAGATTTTTTGACATTTTTGCTAGAAAATGATCCTCAAAGCTATAACGAAGCTGTAAGGTCAGCTGATGGTGCTTTGTGGAAAGATGCCATCAATAGTGAAATGAAATTAATCCATCTTACAAAATCACACCTGGGAGTTAGTGGATCTTCCTCCAGGATGTAAACCTTTAGGATCCAAGTGGATTTTCAAGAAGAAAATGAAGGCAGATGGATCAATTGACAAGTACAAAGCAAGACTTGTAATTAAAGGTTACAGACAACGTGAAGGTCTTGATTAATTGATACTTATTCTCCTGTAACGAGAATAAATTCCATAAGGATGATAATAGCGATTGCAGCTTTGCGCAATCTTGAGGTACATCAGATGGATGTGAAAACAGCCTTTCTAAATGGAGATTTAGATGAAGAAATTTACATGGAACAACCTGAAGGCTTTATAGCTTCAGGACAAGAAAAGAAAGTCTGTAAGTTGGTTAAATCCTGTATGGATTAAAACAAGCTCTGAAACAGTGGCATAAAAAGTTTGATGACACCATGTTAGCAAATGGTTTCAAAATCAATGAGTGTGATAAATGCATTTATGTCAGAGAGACAGAAGTTGGCTATGTCATTTTATGTCTCTACGTTGATGACATATTGATTGTCGGGAGTAATGTTAAAATGGTGAAATCTACCAAGAATATGCTGAAATCCAAGTTTGACATGAAAGACATGGGTCTAGCAGATGTCATTCTGGGAATAAAGGTCTCGAGAAGTCCTGATGGACTTATTCTTGATCAGTCGCACTATGTGGACAAGATTCTTGGTAAATACAACAATGATGATTCTGATGTGGCTAGAACTCCTTTAGATGTGAGTCTACACCTATCGAAGAATAGGGGAGATGATATATCTCAAGTAGAATACTCTAGAGTGATCGGGAGTTTGATGTATCTATCGAGTTGTACAAGACCTGATATAGCCTGTACAGTAAACAAGCTCAGCAGATATACGAGTAATCCATGGGTTGATCACTGGAAAGCAATAGTGAGAGTACTTAGGTACTTACGTTTTACTCGTAATTATGGGTTGCACTATCATAGATATCCAGATGTAGTCGAAGGATACAGTGATGCTAATTGGATATCTGACATGAAAGACTCAAAGTCTACCAGTGGCTATGTGTTTACACTAGCAGATGCAGCTATATCATGGAAATCCTCCAAACAGACCGTGATAGCCAGATCTACAATAGAATCAGAATTCATTGCATTAGACAAGTGTGCTGAAGAAGCAGAATGGCTTCGAAATTTTCTATAGGATATTCCAAGTTGGCCAAAGCCAGTGCCATCAATTTGCATTCATTGCGATAGTCAATCTGCAATTGGAAGGGCACATAACAATATGTATAATGGTAAGTCTAGACATATTCGTCGTAGACACAATACCGTTAGACAATTACTCTCTACTGGAGTTATTTCGATTGACTATGTAAAGTCAAATGATAACATTGCGGATCCGCTAACCAAAGGGTTAAATAGAGAGTTGGTAGTGAAATCATCGAGGGGAATGGGACTAAAGCCCATTAGATAAATGTTTATTACGAAGGAAAACCCAACCTTGTTGACTGGAGATCCCAAGATCTAGGTTCAATGGGACAACCTACTCGTAAAAAACATAATTGGTTCACTGTGGGGGGTTACCCTCTAGTCCATTCCTATGGTGAAATGAAACAGTGATGCTCGTATGGATTGAGGTTAAGCAATGCTTTTAATGATTCTTATGCGTCGGGAATCCGAGCAGAGTATTACGAGATACTCTTAAATAAGAAATCACCTATGTGAGAGAGAAGTGGGGCCGCTTCAAAGGGAATTGTACGGGGCACAATTCTTAGAAACTCTTGCAGAACCAGGTTGATGTTCATGGCCAAAATGAGCATAACAATGAGAACTCAGATGTGTTAGGTAAAACATCTGTGTGATATATGTTCTAATTTTACATGAACGGCAGTACAATTCAATGACATCGCGTCCACTATCAGCCAGTAAATGAGATATATTTTCACAAGGGAAGGTTCAAAGGCTGAGGCCTACCTATCCTATGCAGGTGTTGAACCGTTGAACTCTTCTAGGTCAAAATAAAATGTTTTATAAAATAATTTTATTCGACGTTTTTCGTCAATTTCATTCATGTGGGGGATTGTTGGAAAAATGCTTATGCATAAGCATTTTGAGGCTCAATTTTAAGCATGGTCCACTTCGTGTTAGTGGTTGTTATTGAATGATTCGGATAAGCTTGTCCCATATGGGAAAGTTTATAGGTGAATATTATGCTTATATATGATTGCTCATATGTAGATGGGTAAGAGTTATAAGGATAGAGGCTCTCTCTACGTGCGCGGGGGGGGGGGGTGCAAATCAAATCCGAATCAAGCTTGGCTCGTGTGCACCCGCGTGTCCTGCGTACACGAATGTCGGACCAAAATGTGCAGGCCCGGCCTAGCCAATTTTTGGATGTCTCTTTATTTTTTTCCAAGCCTTTTAATATTCCATAACAGTTGAATCAATGACATTAATCAACTTGATGGTTACAACAAGTGTAAAGCCTCTCATTGATGAGATTTAATTGGCATGTTAATTTCTTTTAATATGGTAGTGTTTTCGTTTTTGCATGACACACATTACACACAAGAGTCAAAGATTTTTAGAGAGTTCAAGCACTTTCTCTGTTCGTTGAAGTCGGATTTGGTGGTGCCCAATTTCGTCTATTTTTCCGTTGCATCCTGGGAAACAGACGTCTCGCGTTCTACTGCATCGATCGGTAGGGGACGAATTTGTTTTAAGGAGATTGTTGCCGCATCAACAAGCCTCGGAATTCTTCGTTGCTAAACTGTTCCTGTTGCTGATTCGCCTTATTCTCAATTCACTGCCTCGGAATACTTCTGTTTTATTTATACTTTTGATAATTATATCACAGTTATTTATTGTACATTTTGTGTTCGGTTTACTGCTTGTTCAAAGTCCGTTGTAAAAACACAGTAAACAAATAAATTGTAATATTTTTGTGCATCGATTTCCACATATTTCTTCGGATTGGATTCTAAACACCAGTATGTTTAACTTTAAAAGTTGAAAATAAACTTTTATTACTAATTGATATGATTAGTACTAATACTATTAGTTCAAGTTTAAATGTTTAAATTAGAATCCGATATCGATATGAGCTATGCTGGTAACTAAAAAAAACTAATGTCACGACTGTTGACTGCATTATAATCATATCATGGGATCTTAAACAACATAAATTGCTTCTCATCTTGGGAAAAATTTTCGACACAATAGGGATATTAATATCTTATTACATTTGTTAAATAGAAAAATAATTAAATAAATAATAATTTTTTTTAATATAATTGCATAATTATTAATTAATGATAATTGAAGTGGTAAAAAAAATAAAAAATTATCCTCATCTATCCGGATTCCGGTGGGTGGGTCCCTCAGTTCATTTTCTAAGACCCCCCGAAAAGGACTTGGAAAAATCTTCTTGCAAGTAATAATAAACAAAAAAACAAAAACGAAAGTTCAATAATATCGTGAATCTTACAAGAATTCAAAGTATATTCATTATCTTCACCTTCTCACAGCAATCAATAAACCTGAGCAACTGAGACGGTGCCAAGTGCCAACAACCCCCTTTAATTAAATTAAATTATTTGTATTTTGTTAACTTATTAGGCTGTATATTATTTAATTATACATTAATTGATTAAATTATTTGTATTTTGTTATCTTATTAGGCTGTACTATTCTTATAATTTTTTTCAAACATAAAATACTTACATTATACATACAATGTGATTAATCTTAGGAATGAGAATGATAAGATACCCGATTATTTTTGACATATTTGAAATCGATATTCAATATTTGATATTTATTTAATAACATATATAAGATATCCAATACCTGATATTCAAAATACTAAAAACCTTAACTTTTGATTTCCTAATTTCTAAATCAAAACTTAATTATTATCCATCAAATTTCATATATGAGTAATTTTATAAAAAGCATCATATATCTAAAATAACCAAGTCCTCAATGTGGGTATTTTGATGGCGAATGATTTAGAATTTAATTGTCGGATTTTGGGTTTAAGTTGATGAAGTGTATTTCTTATAAAAACCTGTGACAGTTGAAGGTTAAACCTCATCCGCACGGGATTTCAAACGTTTCAAAAAAAATATCTAAAATACCATCCCTAATTGTTCATACATTTATTATGGATTGAATAGATGCATTTGTAATACTGATAACATGGTTATTAATGAATTAATCACCCATTAAACTTTTTTATTGTCTTTTGCTGACGTGGAAATAAATTGTCCTAAAGACGCTAGTTATAACCAATCCTTTTTTTCCTCTTTTATCCTTTCAAAGTTCAAATCGTGTCTCCAATTTCTCAGGAAACAAACAGACCTCTCAAATTCTCAATGGCCATTTCCTCTGTAATCTCTACCTTCCTCCTTCTCCACTTCTTCATCTTCTTCTTCTTCTTCTTCTTCTTCCTCTTTCTCACCCCATTGACCCTCTCATCCCCATCATCAGACCGTCCACAAACATTCATCGTCCACGTGTCAAAATCCCAGAAGCCATCCTTCTACTCCTCCTCCTCCTCCATCATCCAATCCCTCCCCCAGTCACCTCACCACACATCCAAGCTCCTCTACACGTACGAAAAAGCCATCAACGGCTTCTCAGCTCACCTGACGTCACTCCAGGCCGCGGCCTTACGTCAGCATCCCGGAATCCTCTCCGTAATCCCCGACCAGCCCCGGTTTCTCCACACAACCCGCACGCCTCGTTTCCTTGGCCTCTCTGACGACTTCGGCCTCTGGCCCAACTCAAACTACGCGGATGACGTCATCGTCGGCCTTCTCGACACCGGCATATGGCCCGAACGCGACAGCTTTTCTGACTCACTCTTGTCTGATGTTCCTCCAAGATTTAAGGGCATTTGCGAGACGTCAAAAGACTTCAAAGCTTCAGCTTGTAACAAAAAGATCATCGGCGCCAGAGCGTTTTACAAAGGCTACGAGTCTTATTTGGGAAGGTCTATTGACGGAACAGAGGAATCAAAATCCCCACGAGATACTGAAGGTCACGGCACGCATACGGCTTCGACTGCAGCTGGTTCTTTAGTCTCTAACGCTAGCTTTTTGGCCTATGCACGTGGGGAAGCTCGCGGTATGGCTGTTAAAGCTCGGATTGCTGTGTACAAGATTTGCTGGAGTCTTGGTTGCTTTGATTCTGATATACTTGCTGCTATGGACCAAGCGATTGCTGATGGGGTTGATGTGATTTCTTTATCTGTTGGTGCCTCCGGATATTCTCCTCAGTATGATCAAGATTCTATTGCTATTGGATCATTTGGGGCGGCTCAGCATGGTGTTGTTGTCTCCTGTTCTGCTGGTAATTCTGGTCCTGGTCCGTTCACTGCTACAAACATTGCGCCTTGGATTCTGACCGTCGGTGCTTCAACGATTGATCGGGAGTTTCCTGCTGATGTAATTCTCGGAGATGGGAGGATTTTCGGTGGTGTTTCTTTGTACTCCGGTGAGTATTTGCCTGATTTTAAGCTTCCTTTGGTTTATGCTGGCGATTGTGGGAGTAAATTTTGTTACATGGGGAATTTAGAATCATCGAAAGTACAAGGGAAAATTGTTGTGTGTGATAGAGGAGGTAATGCTAGAGTTGAAAAGGGAGCTGCTGTTAAATTGGCTGGTGGGTTAGGTATGATAATGGCTAATATAGATGAGAATGGTGAGGAATTGCTTGCAGATTCACATCTTGTACCAGCTACAATGGTGGGTGCTATGGCAGGGGATAAGATTAGGGAATATGTTAAATTGAATCAATATCCTACAGCTACAATTGTTTTTCGCGGCACTGTGATTAGTACTTCGCCGCCTGCTCCAAAAGTTGCAGCCTTTTCCAGTCGGGGACCCAATTCTTTGACATCGGAGATTCTTAAACCGGATGTAATTGCTCCCGGTGTCAATATCTTGGCTGCTTGGACTGGTTCCACTGCACCAACAGATTTAGTTATTGATCCTAGAAGAGTTGATTTCAATATAATTTCGGGTACCTCAATGTCTTGCCCACATGTTAGCGGTGTGGCTGCGCTGCTTCGAAAGGCATATCCAGCTTGGTCCCCTGCTGCAATCAAATCTGCATTGATGACTACAGCTTACAATTTGGACAATTCAGGGGAAATTTTCAAGGATCTTGCTACTGGTGAAGAATCAACACCATTCATTCACGGAGCAGGACATGTCGATCCTAATAGAGCTCTTAATCCTGGATTGGTTTATGATATTGATGTTAGGGAATACGTTGCATTTCTCTGCTCAATTGGGTATGATGCTAAGAGGATTTCAGTGTTTGTTCGAGAGGCTGCTAGCTCGGACATATGTACAAAGACACTGGCTACTCCAGGTAATCTGAACTATCCATCATTCTCACTTGTGTTTGATTCTAAGAATGATGTAGTGAAGTACAAGAGAGTGGTGAAGAATGTTGGGAACTCAGTTGATGCAGTTTATGAGGTTAAAGTGAATGCTCCAACCAATGTTGCTGTCAATGTTAAGCCTGATAAGCTTGTGTTTAGTGCTGAAAACAAGACAGTGGCATATGAGATCACATTCTCAAGTGTTGGTTTGGATGAACTTGGTGTTAGCTCGCAGCAATTCGGTTCGATTGAATGGAGTGATGGGGATCATCTTGTGAGGAGTCCCATTGCTGTTAGGTGGAGTAAAGGATCAATGGTTCCATTTAATCTTCCAACTGGGGAATGCTGTGATATTCAATCAAATGCAGGATTCAGAGCAGTAGTGGGATCAGGCTCTTGGCTCTTGTTAATTTAGTATCCATTGGGCAACATTCTCGGCTATTGTGACTTGTTTAAAGTAGACACTCTTATTGTTGTTGGCTCTTGAACTTCAATTGCAATCCCATTTTGTTTTTTTATTATTATTAGATTTGTAGCCATAAATAGTGGGAATGTTGTTAATATGATATGGCTAATGTGGACGTAATGAATTGATTGTCACTTGTGTGGAAGAATTATCTTATTTTTAAGTTCAGAAATAAAACTATAATAAATGGTGGTGGTGGTGGTGTATGATAAATTCGAATAAATATTTATAAAACAATTTAAAGATCTGGCACTCCTAAGAACGACGCTTTGGCCGAGTGGTTAAGGCGTGTGCCTGCTAAGTACATGGGGTTTCCCCGCGAGAGTTCGAATCTCTCAGGCGTCGTTTCATATTTTGCACTCTTCTTTTATTTTTTATCATTTATGACCACTTCTTTTTCAGATTTACATTTACGACCCATCTTCTTGACAAATTGCCATAGAAGTCCACCAGGAAAATAAATTTATGAACAACATTACAATTACAAGACTAGTTTATTTATTTTATTTTTTTATCTCATTGGTTGCTGTAATCTGAGAATGAAACCAGCATTAATTAACATAACAACAAAAAGAGTAAAATAATTTTTGAAATTCCTTCATTAATCAGCTAACAAACATTTACAAAACTGCATGCTATCTCTCTAAATCCTTGAAATTTTGATTAAACTAGATGACAACCCGAGTAATATTTGGGGTTAGTATTAAATTAAATTTAATTTTTTATAATTTTTTTAGAATAATTCTCTAAGAAATAAATTATTTTCCATATCCTTTTATTTTCTCTCATAATTATATAATTCATATCCATTCATTTTTTCTCATAAATATTGGATTATATCATTTTATAGGATGTGAGAGGATTTAACAAAATGAGACATGACGATTTTTTATTTCGAAAAATAATAAGACTGGACCGATATGATTTTTTATCCCATTATATAAACGGGACTGATTTGAAATTAACAAATTTTGGCCCGTTTCGTCCCATTTCCAATCCTAAATATTATATGTCACCTCAAACTTATTAAATATTGAAATGTTCATACATATGTGGTACAACCTAAAAATCATCCCAAAGTAATTAATTGTTTGTTATCTTAATTTCAATTTTGATTCAACTTAAAATCAACGCGGTAAGAAAAAACATAGAGAGTGAGTGTTTTGAACCTTGAGTTTTGCTTTCAATTTGACTCTGCTTCAAAACAACAGTAACAAAAACACATATTGTGTTTTAAATCTTGAGAAAATATAATTTAGATAACAATCAAATGATTATTATAATTCAAATTACACATTTTTTTAAAAATAAAATAATTGAAAGATATGAATAGAATGAAAATGCTTACGGGTTGATTATAAGAAATTAACCAAGAGCTTCATAAATACCAATACAAGTCCGGAGATGATGAGTTTCAGTATCCGAGAGATGAGTTATGAATGCAGTAGCTGAACAGATTGAGAGATGAGCAAATCAAGAGTCATTGGAACATTAAATAAATTTAATTTTCACTCCTAAATTAAGGAAAGCGGCTCAAAGCTCCTATGATGAATGTGAGAGCTTTGAGTCCCTCAATTTTTATAGATAATATCATATTATAGTAGATGGGTAAAATTGCTAAATAGAAAAAAAAATGTCAAAAAGATTAAAGAGAGACATTTATCCAACTGCTCCACTTGTTGCTTCTGCAGATTAAAATTCTTTGTGCCCATATTTCTGAAATTCCCATTCAGTATTATCTGAAACAAAGAAGAAACCCAGTAAGAGATTGATGATTTTCTCAGTAAAGCAATGCAAAATAAAAAAAAAAATATGCCAAATTCAAACCTAATAGGCACACTTGGCTAGTCTTGAGCCATCGGTTAATGCAATGGAAGTGAAATGCATGATTGCACATACCTGAAATAGACATATGTTAAAAAAATAATTGATCAAAGCTAATATAAATTAAGGATAATTTATATAAGCATAGGATTTTGGTAACACTGCCTTGATTCGCTTGACACTGCGCCTATTACAGCATCAATAAGAAGAAGATGATTTATCATTAAGATTAAAATCCCATCAAAAACTAATCATCATATATTAAAAAAAAAAAAGAAAAAAAAAAAAAGAAAAGAAGAAAGCTACTTACAAAGTTCCATGATGTGGTTCCAACAAGTCGCACAAGTGTCCACCACAATATCTGCAACATCAAAACATAAATTGTTAGAAATCATAATTACTAGATAATAAGGAACAAATCTAAATTAAAATTATCTAGGATCTATCCACACATGCATTATTAGTCTAAAGGGCATTTACATACAAAATGAAATGAAAATATAAATCCACAACTCAATTGTAACTTGTTATTTGTAGAGAATTTCCCAAAATGCACTGATAATTTTACTTTCCCTATTGTTGTTGATAGGCAAGAGAGAGAGTGTGCCACTTAAAGCATGTTTTTAATTTGCCTTCTTCAGATTTTTGTGTTCAATGAGAGAGTGAGAAGTGATAAGATTACACCATCAAGATGAGGAAATCAAGGGAGAAAATCAAGGGATCTCAATTTATAATTATGTCATTTATCTAGTAGTTAATCCATTCCTTTTATTATAATATCTTTCCTATTTTAAATTTCAAACAATGTGTATATATAGTGCTCAATGTCATTGTGAATATTAAGAGAGCTTGTCATCCTTAAATCTCTTCATGGTATCAGCGCCAAGATCCATTCTCTAAATTTTTTTTTTCCTCAAACCCACTTGCCAAATACTTCTCAAGCACCTCCATCCCATGTTCCAATGGCCGCCGACAGTACCCAAAATGTCATCCCCAATGCCCAAGAACCTACAAAACCTTTGATCATTGTTACCATCCATAACTCCATCAAACTCACATCAACAAATTACCTCTCCTGGAAAACCCAAATTGAAGCCATTCTCATCGGCTATGACTTACAAAAATACATTGATGGAAATCATCACACCCCACCACGTACTATCACCACAAATAATGTTACCTCTCCCAATCCAGAATATCGCACCTGGCTCCGACAAGACAAACTAATTTTTGCAGCTCTTGTCGGCACCCTTTCACCATCTCTAGTTCCTCTCATCACCCAATCTAACACCACCTATGAAGCTTGGCAAACCGTTGCCAACACCTATGCCCGTCCATCTCGTGGTCATATCAAACAACTCACAGATCATCTTAAACACATCACCAAAGGCCCTAAAACAATCACCGAATACATGCAATCCATCAAAACCACAACCGATCAACTTGCCGCCCTTGGAAAACCTCTTGACCATGAAGATCTAATTGAAAAAGTGCTTGATGGACTTGACGATAACTATCAGTCCATCGTTGACTCTGTCAATGGCCGTGATTCCACTATCCTCTTTGATGAACTCCATGAAAAACTCATCAACAAGGAATTATCTCTCAACAACAGGACAAGTTCCCCATCCCACCCGGCATCCGCACATCCCACCAATGTTAGGACCTACAACCAGCCTCATCCCAATCACACTGCCCAGCCCGGTCGGTTTGCACCCACCACCACCCCCCCAACTTACCAGAAACTCTCCCACCAACAATCAAGCCGACCGACCTCATCCTCGTCCCTTCCTTGGTCGGTGCCAATGGTGCCACACTCAAGGCCATGTGGTCTCCCAGTGCCCTCTCTTCCGCCAACACTTCCCACATGTACAACCACCATCTCGCCCCACCAACTCATCCAACCCTCGCACATCCAATCCCTGGCAATATCAAGCAAATGTTACCACCACCTCTTCATCCAACCCCGCCTGGCTTCTTGACAGTGGAGCCTCGCATCATGTCACTACTGATCTCAACAACCTTGCTCTCCACAATCCTTATGACGGCACAGATGAAATAATGATCGCTGACGGCACTGCACTCCCCATTTCCCACCACGGTTCTACCTCTTTTAATACTCTGACTCACTCTTTTACCTTATCTAATGTTTTATATGTACCCACTATGAAACGTAATCTTATCTCCATTTCTCAATTTTGCAAGTCCAATAACACTTCCATTGAGTTCTTACCCTCTTCTTTTAATGTGAAGGATCTCCGCACGAGGGCAATTCTGTTGCAGGGTCGGACTAAAGATGGTGTATACGAATGGCCGACCTCCCCCACTCGGTCCCCTCTAATCGCCTTTTCAAGTGTCAGAACTACTATACCTGAGTGGCATCATCGGCTCGGGCATCCTTCATCGTCGATCTTCAAAAATATAATGTCTTCATTTAATTCAGATGTCTCTCTTTCCTCTTATCTAAAATTTAATTGTAACTCGTGTCAATGCAATAAAAGCCACAAGTTACCGTTCTCTTCATCTACTATTACTACATCTACACCTCTTGAGGTTATATTTACTGATTTATGGACCTCACCGGTCTACTCATTTGATAACTTCAAATACTACAAAATCTTTGTCGACCACTTCACCAAATACATTTGGTTTTATCCCCTAAAATGAAAGTCAGACACCCATGATGTATTTGTGCGCTTCAAGGCGCTAGTAGAAAAATTCTTCAACCGCCGAATCATAACTATCTACTCTGACAATGGGGGGGGAATATCAAGCCCTCTCGTCCTTCCTCACAATCCATGGGGTCTCCCATCTCACTTCCCCTCCTCACACTCCTGAACACAATGGGTACTCTGAACGTCGTCATCGACATATCGTTGAAACATATCTTTCTCTCCTTACCCACTCATCCATGCCTCTCTCATATTGGCCCTTTGCCTTTTCCACTGCCGTCTATCTTATAAATCGCATGCCTAAACCAACCTTACACCACAACTCACCTTATATCCACCTCTTCGGCCATATGCCGAACTACTCGAAACTGCGCAGCTTTGGCTGTCTCTGCTACCATTGGCTCCGTCCTTACACATCTCACAAACTCGAGTCTCGGTCCTCTCCCCGTGTCTTCGTAGGATATTCTCTCACTCAGAGGGCTTATCTATGTCTCGAGCCCTCCACAAATAGACTTTACACCTCCCGATATGTCCGCTTCGTTGAGTCAATTTTTCCTTTTGCCACATCTCAAATGTCTCCTCCTCGTGCCACTCCATCCACCATCTCTGAATGGTGCTCCATGACCTTACCGGTACTGGACTCACCATCGCCGAATACCGACCCTGCACCCCCACAGAATTCAACACCCACCGATGCTCTGATCCAACCCCACCCTCCATTACACAGTAATCCCACAAGTACCACAACTTCACAAGTACCAGCCGATCAACCAATAAATATCGAGCACAACCAACCTAGAGCATCACCATCCCTTGCCGAGCACACCCACACCGACCAACCACATACACACAACCGAGTACCACCCCTCCCCAAACACACAACCCTTTACCGACCACATGAACATCCCAGTTTACCACCCCTGCCCGACCACACCAACCGACCACATGACCGATCGCACGCACCACCCAACCCCGATCACACAGACCCCGACCGCCCACAAGAACGCCCAAACTTAGCACCCCAGCCCGACCACACCAACCCCGACCGACCACATGACCACTCAACTTTACCACGAGTCATCGTCACTCGTTCCAAGAACAACCTCCATAAACCAATTCAAAAACTTAACCTCACCGCCCAGCTTCAAAAACCTACTCGAACCCACCACCATTACCCAAGCCCTCAAGGACCCTGAGTGGCGCCAAGCTTTGTCGGAGGAGTATAATGCTTTACTACGGAATGGGACATGGGAACTAGTGCCACCCCGTCCCGACCAAAACCTGGTCGGCTGTAAGTGGATCTTTCGCACCAAATTTAAAGCTAATGGTTCTATTGATAGGTACAAAGCACGATTAGTTGCCAAAGGCTTCCATCAACGTCCTGGCGTTGATCATTATGAAACCTTCAGTCCAGTCATCAAGCCGACCACTGTTCGAATTATTCTGAGCCTTGCGGTTAGTCAAGGATGGTCTCTCCGACAACTTGACATCAATAATGCCTTTCTTCAAGGTACTCTCACTGAAGATGTTTTTATGTCACAACCTTCGGGCTTCATTGATCGCGATCATCCCCATCACGTCTGCAAACTTCACAAGGCCATCTACGGCCTCAAACAGGCCCCTCGAGCATGGTACCAAGAACTCCGCCAATTTCTTCTCCAATCCGGCTTCACCAACTCACAGGCCGACACCTCACTGTTCATCTTCAACAACCACCACACCACACTATACCTCTTAGTCTATGTCGACGACATCATTATTACAGGAAATAATGTTGAAGCTGTCCAAAGATTCATTGACCAACTCTCTCAGCGCTTCTCTCTTAAAGATCTTGGCCAACTTGCTTATTTCCTTGGGGTAGAGGTTACTACCCACAACAATGATCTTTTCCTTAGTCAACGCAAGTACATTACCGATCTGCTTACCAGAACTCACATGATTGACGCCAAGCCAGCCCCAACACCTCTTGCAACAAACCCGGTACTCACTTTACAATCCAGATCTCCTTTACCTGATCCGACCGAGTACATAAATATTGTCGGCAGCCTCCAGTATCTCTCTCTCACTCGACCAGACATTGCTTATACAGTGAACAAACTCTCTCAGTTTATGTATCAACCTACCAGTGACCATTGGCATGCCGTCAAGCGTCTTCTGGGATATCTCTGTGGCACTCTGGACCATGGCATATTCCTCCGCCGCAACTCCCCTCTAGCACTCCATGCCTTTTCTGATGCTGATTGGGCTGGTAACAAGGATGATTTCACCTCCACTGGTGCATACATAGTTTATCTGGGTCACAATCCTATTTCCTGGAGCTCCAAGAAACAACGCACAGTTGCACGCTCATCCACTGAGGCTGAGTACCGATCAGTAGCCTCCACTGCTGCCGAAATTAGATGGATTTGTGCTCTCCTTACCGAACTCGGTGTCACTTTTTCTCTCCAACCAGTCATCTACTGTGACAATGTTGGTGCCACCAATTTATGCTCCAATCCTGTTTTCCACTCGCACATGAAACACGTAGCTCTGGACTACCACTTCATCCGGGAACAAGTTCAAAATGGTCTACTCCGGGTCTCACACATCTCTGGAGCTGATCAACTAGCAGACGCCCTTACCAAACCTCTCGCTCGCTCTCATTTCAACACACTCAAATCCAAGATCAGCTCTCTGCAAGACGTCGTCCATCTTGCGCGGGCATGATAAGATTACACCATCAAGATGAGAAAATCAAGGGAGAAAATTAAGGGATCTCAATTTGTAATTATGTCATTTATCTAATAGTCAATCCCTTCCTTTTATTGTAATCTCTTTCCTATTTTAAATTTCAAACAATGTGTATATATAGTGCTCAATGCCATTGTGAATATTAAGAGAAAATATATTCTTCAGTTTGTCATCCTTAAATCTTTTCAAGAAGTTGGCAGATTAAAGCATGATAAAATGCTTATATACAGAAGTTGCATGAGAGTTATTCCATTTTAGCCACATGTATGAGGGAGTTAATAAATTTCCCCATGCAATATCTCACATGTGGACACTGGCTTTGCCCATGGGCTAGGCCTGGTTGACCCATCATGGATGACCTGATTGAGTTTCATCCAACATCTTTCACTCACGTATGGTGAGATCAACAATATTTATTTATTTTTGTAAGAATAACTCATACTTAACAATTGTGTCGTGCTACTAGCATATTTCAAGAGCTCATTTGTTATGCATCTGTTAGGAATACATGACTTCTCGAACGATGTAAAGATCATTGAGTGGATTAAGTATGCAGTATCCTCAATCATTTTATCACATTTCATCTCTTTTGATCTCTTTTCGAATGTAATATTTATTTTGTATTCACAATCATGTTTGATCACGTAGAACAACATAATTGATCGACCAGTGAATAAAAACTAATGTGATATTATTCATATAATGATCTTTCTCTTTTCTCGAATCTCTCAACCTTAATTCAATTCGCTTTTCCAAATATATTCTATTGGATCGAATCTTTCATGATCTTCCAATAACACTCCAAGATATCGATCATCAAATTTAAGTTTTAAGAAGCATACAAGAGTCTAAAGGATACAATGTGAGATTTAAATGATCTCACACAATATAAAGATTGAGACTTTTACTTGTATTACTCTTATCTGTCGTAATTATACACATAGTATGAAAACATGTGTTGCAGTATCCTTTCCATTCCCATAGAGCGTATGTCTCATAAAAATACCATATATATGGTAGTTCAGACAATCACAATGTCCAACTCACATATGACATTAGTGTGTTTGGTTGGGGGGGTTTTGGAGGGGAGGGGAGGGGAGGGGAATGAAGAGATTATTTTAAATTATGTTTGTTTGGTTTAATTTTTTTAATGGGAGGGGAGGGGAGCAAAATCCCTCCTAAGCCAATTTTAGCTCCCCTCCAAAAGTGGGGGGGTTTTGGAGGGGAGAGAAAGTGATCAATTAAAATTTTAAATGCAATTACTAAATTATCCCTACTTATACATTAAAAATCCAAAATTATCCTAATTACAAATCCCTCTTATATTTGCTTAACCACTCAAACCCTAGATTTTTTTTTTTCCAGTTACGTCGTTTCTTTGTTTTTTATTCTCCCAGGTACGTTTGCTTTTAACTTTTGCTTTTTCTTTGTTTGTAACATGTGTGCTCTTAAAATTTGAAAAATAAATAAATAAAAATAAACTTGCGCAAACTCATCTATAAGCTCATCAATGTCCTGCTTAAACGAAGAAAGATCTATTGCTTTTAATACTGATTTGTGAAGGTGTTTTAATGGGATTCTGTGTGCTTTTTTTTTTTTTTCCGGTTATGTCCTTTGGTTGTAATTTGAAATTTATACTGCTCTCTAGTCTTTGTAGCAGCAAACTGACAATATTGCCTAATCTGTTTCGCTGCCAATTCTTCTCTCTTTTAATTTTAATTTTAATTTTATTTCTATTTTCTTTGTAGATAAATTATTTTAATTTATATTTTTTTATTTTTTGAACCATACAAAAATTCTATTTTAATTTTATAAATTTTTTATTATTTTAGATGGATCATCAAGATTGGAAAATTATCGTCAATAGATGGTTTGATTTACGCCGAAGAGCTATAACTAAACTCATGTGTGCTATTGTTTATTTCTTTGTTATTCAGATGTCTCGTAAGAGAAAATTGAGTTATAATATGAGCTCCGAAAGAGAAAGAGTGCGTGAAGAGATAATGGGTCGAATTAGAAATAGTGAAACTAGTAGAAATATATTAAGAATGGGTCCGGAAGCTTTCTTAGCATTATGTGATATGCTAGAAAGAGAGGGTGACTTACAACCAACACGATGGTCAAGTGTGGAAGAACAAGTTGCAAAATCAATTTACATATTGACACATAATGCTAAAAATCGTGAAGTCAACTTTTGGTTTCGTCGTTCTGGTGAGATAATTAGCCGTCATATTCATAAAGTGTTGAGAGCTATTCTTGAATTGGAAGAAAAATTCCTTGTACAACCCGGTGGCTTAACAGACCCTCTTGAAATTCATAGGAGTAGTAGATTCTACCCATATTTTAAGGTAAATTTTTTATCATTAAGTCACCCTACACTCAAACGTTAGCACGATCTACTTAGATTATATTAATATAAATATATTGTGTCAGGATTGTATTGTGCCATAGATGGGACACATATACGTGTCAAAGTATCTTTAAGAGATGCTCCTCGATATCGTGGTAGGAAAGACTACCCAACACAAAATGTGTTAGCAGCGTGCACATTTGATTTAAAGTTTACTTATGTGCTCGCTGGATGGGAAGGCACTGCCTCTAACTCAAAAATTATAAAGAATGCATTAACACGAGAAGATAGACTCAAAATTCCTCAAGGTAATTAAGAACTCATAATACATTAAAATTCTTCATTTTCCTATTTTTCAATCTATCACATTGATTATAGGAAAATATTACCTTGTTGATGCTGGCTTCATGTTGACAAGTGGGCTTATTACACTTTATAGAAGAGTTTGATATCATCTGAAAGAGTACTCGACAAGAAATCCACCCACAAATTATAAAGAATTATTTAATCTTCGACATGCGTCATTGCGCAATGCAATTGAAAGAGCCTTTGGGGTGTTAAAAAAAGATTTGTGATTTTATCTAATTCAACATAGCCCACTTATGGAGTCAAAGCTCAAAAACTGATCATTTTTACATGTTGCATTCTTCACAATTATTTAATGAGCATAGACCTGGATGAAGACCTTATAACTGAAGTAGATGCTGAACTGGCAAATCAAAATGTATCTCACGAAAATAATCAAGCTTCGAGAAATGACGGTGATGAGGTTGCTCGGGGTGAGCTTATAAGAGATAGTCTAGCAAATCAAATGTGGATAAGTTATCAAAATGATAGTTTGGGCTAAATATTTTACACTTGTATTTATTACATGAATGTTTATTTTACATTGATGTATGTTGGATTTGAGTTTGCAATGTTGATGTTTTTGAAATGAAACATGTTTATTATCTCATTTTATTAATTTTGTTATATTATAATTTATAAATGTAGTAGCATGGCACCCAAAAGGCAATTACCAACAAACAATGGTAAAGAGAACTTGAATTGGTCTAGAGCCATGAACCATGCTCTTATTGATGCTTTCATGCACGAATATGAAAAAGGTAACAAAGTCGATGGTACCTTCACTACAACTGCATATGAAAACATTATGGCTGAGTTGAGTGCATTATTTGGGAAGAAAGTTGACAAGGAGAGGGTAAAAAATCGCTGGAAAACTGTAAAAAAAAAAAAAAACTTTACTGTGTTTATGATATTTTTAAAAATGGTATGAGTAGGTTTGCTTGGAATCCATCTACTCATTTGTGGGATGCTGAGCCAGAAGTTTGGGATGCTCTAATTGAGGTAAAATTCTTAGATTTTGTAATTTATAATATGTTTATCAATACTTGATTAACTTATGTAAAATTTACCTTTTTCAGTCAAAACCAAAGGCAACATATTGGAAAAATGTCCCAATTCCAAATTATGAGAAGATGGTGAAACTGTACGGGTATAATAGAGCTAATGGAGATGAAGGTGGGACTGGAAAGGAGACAAGAAAACAAGGCATTCTACCACAGAGCAAGACTTCATTGAATCTATTGATGACATTGATAATAGTATCTCTCGGAATGAGGTGCATTTGGAGAGCTTTGATACTTATTTTGATGATGGAATGCAATCACAAGATCTTTCACTCACATCAAATGATGGCAATAAAAAAAAAGAAATCTAGAGTGGCCAACAAAGACAAAAATAATGAATTTGTTGAACTTAAAGAGACAATGCATGTGGTTGCAGAGGCTTTGAGAGAAGGGAATACAGCAATAAGAGAATGAAATGAAATAATGAGAGAACGCCATAACTATGAGTTGCCTCCAATTTCTGGGGAAGAAGCTTGGAATTTAATCAAGGATTGTGGATGTGATACAAACTCATTACCTAAGATCTATTGCTCTTTAATGAAAGATGCTAACAAACTTAGAATAATTCTTCAATGTCCAGCGGAAGCACGTAAGGCAGTGATCATGCAAATGGTCTTTGACTCTTAAGAGAAATGATGAATTTGATTAAAGACTTGAGTTTAATGGTTGTTATTTTGCTGAAACCTTATTAACATTTTGCGTATTATCTAAATTTAATCATTTTAGTAATTTATGTTATAAACTTGGATATTTTGCAGTGTTTCTTTATCTATTCATTTATGTCAAAACCTAGCTATTGGTTTGATGCTTGTTTTAATTTTATTTTTAATAACATGTATTATATATGTAGAGCTTTTAATTTTAATTTTATTTTTCGTTTAATTCAAAGATAATATAAGTCTATATTGTTTTAATTTTATTTATAACAAGCTATAAGAATAAAATAGTAAATTAGTTTTAAAATCTCTCCCCTCCATTCTTGAACCAAACATATATCTAATTAAAAACCCTCATCTCCCTCCCTCCCCTCCCCTCCCCTCCCCTCCCTTCCCATTCGTTGAACCAAACAGACCCTAAGACAAATAAGGTGAAATAAATTTATTCACCTCAGGTTATATTACAGAGTAAGTGACCTCGTAAACAAGACGACATTTCTTAATTTATAAGCTTGAGCTCTTATAAATTATCACTTAAACAATAAGCTTACAAATTTGTCTCATCTCCCTTTAGCATAAAGTATGGAGGCGATTATCTGTGTGAGAAGGTCAATCATTCATTTGTCCAAGATACTTCTCATACCAACAAATAGTATAATGATTTAAACGTGTATTAACATAGCAACATGTAAGTATTGAACGCAAATATCAATGAGTATTAATATTAACAATATCAAGACTAAACGGATATTTATAATATAAAGACTAAACGGATTTTTAATCCAACATACAGGGCCAATTTAACAATATTAGTTTGAGAAGCTCAACCTTGGTTCTCATTCTTATCCATTTTAAACTTGGAGGTAGACACAGATATTCAAACTGTTTTGGATCCCCCCATTTATCCCGGTTGGAATCAGACCGATTTTCCGGGTTTGGAACCGGAACCGGTTGTAATCGGGTAGGTTCTGGTTCCAAAAATGAAGGAACCGATTTTATCTGTGTAGGTTCCGGTTCCAAAATGATCGGAACCGGAACCGGACCATGGAACCGGTTTGCTGAAGCAACTGAAAGAGCAGATAATAACTGGAACCATGGACTCGGGAGTTTGATGCCCCAATTCTTGATTGCATATAAAATGTTTGATAAAAAGATTTAATGAGGCTCTATTCTTTGGCATGCAGACATTGCCTCCGATGGAAAATGTTGACGGGGCTGGCGATAAACAGCATACTGAGAAATGAATAGACTATGCTGGCAGCTGGGCATTTTGTTGAACATTAGCAAGTTATTTTTTTTTATTATTTTTTTTGCTTCCCTTATTCCTACGTCTTGTAGTATTACAGTTTCCGATGCCTTGATTGAATTTGTTTTTTGATAAGATTACTGGCCATTACTTCAATTCAATAAAATTTGCATTTTGAAACAATTGTTTCTTTTAACTCTTTAATTACACTTCGGCTCCATTTGTTTATCAATTAAATTGATCAAGTAAGTTGTCATCTTATAAGAAACTAGAATCAATGAGATGGAGCATGAGGGACAGCAAGGCAATGAAATTCCTGGAAACATGACCATATACATCAGGAATCTCAACGAGAAAATCAAAATCACAAAGTTGAAGAAATCACTGAAAGCAGTTTTCTCGCAGTGTGGAGGTCTTAGTATTTAAGATGCTCAAACACAAAGGCCAAACTTGGGTCGCTTTTCAGGATATGTAATCAAGAATTGGTCCCCGTTTTTTTCTACGGACTCGTATTGCACTACAAGAATTATGGCTTTTAGCGTCCAAATATTTAGCGTCGAAACATTATGCGACGCAAAAAATTATTTTTAGCGTCGAATATCAGTTTCGACGCTATATGTCATATTTTTAGCGACGGAATAAAACTTCGACGCAGAATATTAATGTTTTAGCGTCGAAACTATATTTCGACGCTAAAAACAGAACTTTAGCGTCGAATATTATTCGACGCTGAATAATTATATTATTGCAATAATTTTTGGTGCCAAATATTACACTTTTAGCGTCGAAATACGTAGTCGACGCCAAAAATATAATTATAGCGTCGAACATATATCGTCGCTAAAGGTGTATGAAGTTTCCACCAGCAAATCCTTGACTCTTTCGCGTCTAAATAAATTCGACGCTAACAACGGCAACAATTAGAGTCGAATTTGAATATTCGACGCCAAAAATAATACTTTTAGCGTCGAATATATTTTCGACGCTAAAGAGTTATGAAGCTTCCACCAACAGGTCCTTGATTCTTTCGCGTCTAAATTAAATTCAACGCTACATTTTTGATATTTAGCGTCGACAAAACGGTTTCGACGCTAAAACCTGCAACAATTAGCGTCGAATTTGATATTCGACGCCAAATTTTAGGGGTTTGTTCGAAATTGTTTGTTCGACGCTGAAGAGTTATGAAGCTTCCACCGACAGATCCTTGATTCTTTCGCGTCTAAATTAAATCCGACGCTAATTTTTTATATATAGCGTCGAAAACAATTTCGACGCTAAAACGAAAACATGTAGCGTCGAAACGGTTTTTTCGACGCTAAATTGAAACAATTAGCGTCGAATACTCAATTCGACGCTAAAGATAGATTAAAATACAGAAGGTCACCAACCCTTCTCCCCCTCTGTTTTTTCTCTCATTCTCTTCATTTTCATCCTCTGAAATCTGAGAATTTCTCCTCTACAGCCTCACATCTCTCCTAAAAATTTTCAATAAAATTGTAATCAATTTCCGAAAAGGTAAATCTTCTTTCATATTTCTTTATTATTTTCAATTTTTATGATTATATATGTTGTTTATATGCTGTTTGTTAGTGATTTATGATTCATATATGTAGAGTAAGTATATTAATTAACAAAATAGAATTTTTCTGTAAACTATTTAATTAATTTATCAACCAAATATATATATATATATATGCTTAAATTAAGTATTACTGAATTAGTAATGTTGATTACTGTAAAATGATATCTAATAATTATATGATTATATTTAGGTATTCTGCTGAAATGGATAGAAATTGGATGAGCTCACTGGATAGATTGAGTGTTGAATATCGTAATGGAGTGTCTGAGTTTATGGAAGTCACAAAGCAACACATTGATGCAGAAGGTCGTGTTCGTTGTCCATGTGCAAATTGTTTGAATAGGAAAAGAAAGCGGTTAGATGAAGTTCATAATCATTTATACATGCCAGGAATATCACCCACTTACCGTACGTGGATTTATCACGGTGAGCAGTATCATTCTCAGTCACGGTTTTTTGATGTCGGCGAAGGGATCAATAGTTACAATCAACCTGCAAACGATGATATCGCCGATATTTTGCATGACTTACAAGGTCCACAACTTGGTCATAGTGTTAGTGGCGACATGCCAGTGTTAAGTGGAAATGATCAAAATTTATTTAGTGAACTACTTGATGAGGCAAAAAAAATTCCATTCGAAGGTGCTGGAATGTCGATCTTGAATTTCGTTGTGAAATTATTACACATTAAAGTGATCAACAGAATGACCAACAAAAGTATCGATATGATGTTAGAGTTACTGGCCCAAATGTTACTGGTTGGAAGCGAATTGCCTAAGTCGTACTACGAGGCAAAGAAAATGTTGCGTGATCTGGGAATGGGGTATGAATCCATTCATGCTTGTAAGTTTGATTGTGTATTATTTCGTGCCGAGTATGAATCACTTGAACATTGTCCGATATGTGGTGAAAGTCGGTACAAAGTCCGTGGTATGGGGAAGAAAGTGCCTCAAAAGATATTGCGATATTTCCCTTTAACGCCCAGGCTGCAGAGATTGTTCATGTCACGACACACAGCGACTGATATGATGTGGCATCATGAAAAGAGGATCGGTGCGGAGGGCATACTTAGACATCCTGAGGACGGAACCGAATGGAAGGAATTTGATGACATGTACCCCCGTTTCGCTGAGGACCCCCGTAATGTCAGGTTAGGTCTTGCCTCTGATGGTTTTAACCCATTTGGGAATATGTACAACTCTTATAGCATCTGGCCCGTTATTGTCATTCCATATAACTTACCTCCATGGAAATGTATGAAGGATCCGTTCATGTTTATGTCATTGCTTATCCCTGGTCCACGTTCACCTGGTAAAGATATAAATATTTACTTGAGACCATTGATCGAGGAGTTACAAACATTATGGAATGTGGGTGTGCATACCTATGATGCAGCTTCAGAGCAGTATTTTCAGATGCATGCCGCATTATTATGGACCATTAATGATTTTCCAGCCTATGGTTCATTATCTGGATGGATCACTAAGGGATACATGGCATGTCCAGTTTGTGCGGATCATACACCTTCGCAACGATTACGGAATAAAATCGGATACACGGGGCACATGAGATTTCTTGAGTCGAGTCATCCTTGGCGGAGGAGTAAATTATTAACGGGCAACATGAACCTCAGAGTAAGCCCAGTCGATTGTCTGCATTTGACATACTTTGCCAACATCAACATCTCAAAGACAGCACACCAGGTAAACATCCTAATAATAGAGATAAAAATCGAAAACGGTTACCTGAAGAGTTGAATTGGACAGGAAAGAGTATTTTCTTTGAGTTAGAATATTGGGGGACCCTGAGTTTGCGACATAATTTGGATGTAATGCATATAGAGAAAAATATTTGTGAGAGTTTAGTGGGTACACTATTCAATATTCCGGGTAAGACAAAAGACACTGTAAATGCTAGATTGGACCTACAAGATCTTAGAATTCGCAGTGAATTGCATTTACAAGACTCCTCTCGAGGTTTTATTAGCCTCCTGCTAGTTATGTGCTCAATCAATCGGAGAAAAAATCTTTCTGTGATTGGCTGAAAATGGTTAAATTCCCTGATAATTATGCATCCAATATTGAGCGTTGGGTCAGAGATGATACAATAACGGGATTAAAGAGTCACGATTGTCATGTGCTGCTCGAGATTCTCCTTCCTATTGGCATTCGACCTTATCTCCCCCCGAATGTATGCGACGCCGTACTTGATCTATGTGGCTTCTTTAAACAATTGTGTCAAAGGACATTAAGCACATCTGTTATTGACGACCTTGAGCGAGGAATCGTGATAATCCTATGCAAGCTGGAGCGAATTTTGCCACCCGCTTTCTTTGATGTCATGGTACATCTGGCTGTGCATTTACCGGATGAAGCTAGAAATGGGGTCCTGTCCATTTCAGATGGATGTATCCTATTGAGAGGTACTATATATATATATATATATATACAGTTTTATATAATAATGAACCTTGTAACCGTTTTTATGTGCATAGAATTTAGTGTTAATGCAAACTTGTTGTCATATCTGCAGAGCTTTGGGAGATTACAAACAATATGTCAAAAACAAGGCATGACCTGAAGGTTCAATAGCTGAAGCTGTTATAATAAATGAAGCAATAACATTTTGTTCGATGTACATGCAGAATATTGAAACTCATTTCAATCGTCGGCCACGAAACTATGATGGAGATGCAAGTAATAGCCAAGAGATCACAGTGTTCCGTCAAAATTACAGACCATTTGGGGCAGTAGGTGTCAAATTACTAACCCGTCAGGAAGTTCAACGTGCGCATTGGTTTATATTGAGTAATTGTGATGAACTGCAACCGTATTTAACGTAAGTTTTTCTGGTGCATCATTACTGAATTTTTTCCATACATTAACCGTGATAATTATTGTAGGCAACATCTAACAATGCTACAAATTGTTGGTGACCATAATGTTGATGAAACCCACAAAAAAGAATTTCCTAAATGGTTTGAGACAACTGTAAGTTATAATATTTTATATTTATTTTGATCCTACATTAGACATTTCAGTTTGTTATATTAACACATATATTTCATTGTCAGATTATTAATCAAGTGGAAAATGGTCAATTGGACTCGCAATCCTCGTTGGTTTCTTTGCTTATGGGCCTCAAATGCAGGCGTATGAGTACAGTGGATGTATTGTCAACGGAGTTAGATTTCATACCGAACAGCGAGATGTTAATCATGTGACTCAAAATTCTGGAATTGTAGTCCAAGGAGAACACGGCTCAGATGTAATTGACTTCTACGGCGTATTGCAATCGGTCATTGAGTCATATATCGACCCAGACGACATACTGTGCTATTCCAATGTAAGTGGTTTGACACTAATGCCAGAAAGAGGAGAATTCAAGTTAGTAATCATCTCACGTTAATTAATGTTCAACGTTGTTGGTACAAGAATGATCCATATTTTTTTTACGCAAGCACGTTCAGTGATATATATACCTGATCCTAAGTTAGGAACTGGATGGATGGTGGTAGAAAAGTTACAACATAGGGTCATTTGGGACACGCAGGAGAAATATAGAGTTGACATATCAGATGAAACACAAGAAGTCTCCGGCAATTTTGAAGTTCCTGAACAGATATTTGTTGGACCAACTGTCAACGTTCCTGAAAATATAACATTAACTCGATCTAGTACAGACGTTGAGCTAATTCCTCATTCTGAAGTGAGCGCTGAAGTAGCAAGTGAAGAACAATTTGACACTGAAGATGACTTCGATTCCAGTCACGAATCCTCAAATACCGACGATAATAGTGATTAATTATGAAGTTACAGTATTTTGTGATGGATGAATAATTTTATGGATTAATGTATGGTTGTTGATTTTAATTACTCTTTAGATATTGTTGAAATATTAACGTAATGATTAATAGTATAACTATGTTATGAATGGGTTTTTTGCTTCTGAGCCGAGGAAGAAGAGAAGCACCGGTTTTAGGGATGTAAAGGACATTTAGCGTCGAAATAATTGACTTTTAGCGTCGATTACTTCGACGCTAATTGTTAGGCGGGTTATTGAAAAATTAGGTTTTTTTTCCGGAAATTTAATTTTTATGTAGCGTCGAAATACTATAGTCGACGCTATATGTCTTACATTTAGCGTCGCCAATTGTATGTCGACGCTATATGTCTTTACTTTAGCGTCGAATATATTATTTCGACGCTAAATAAAAATTAAATTTCCCGGAAAAAAAACCCTAATTTTTCAATAACCCGCCTAACAATTAGCGTCGACTACTGCGACGCTAAAAGTCAATTATTTCGACGCTAAATGTCCTTTAAATCCCTAAAACCAGTGCTTCTCTTCTTCCTCGGCTCAGAAGCAAAAAACTGCAACCTCATTCTCCAACAGTGACGAACGAAGGAAATCAACAGGTAAGTCTCCTTTGTTGATTTAAAATTGTTTATGAGGATGAATTTGATGAATTTGATGAATTTGAGGATGAGTTTGATGATATTATTGATGAAATTGATGAATTATTTTTTGATGAAATTGATGATGATGATGATGATGATGATGATGATGATGATGATGATGATGATGATAGATGATAGATGATGATGATTTTTTGCAAGAACAGCAGCATTTGCTGCTGTTCGTCTTCAAAATCATCATAATCTTTGGTTAATATTTATATAATGTTAAGTTTGAATTTGTGCCCTCTTTGGTTAATTATAACTGTTTGATAAGTTTGAATTCCAGTGAGCTCACGTTCATATGGCGTTCTCGAACGCGTTCGAACGGACCAATTCCAGTGAGTTCACGTTCATATGGCGTTCTTTAACGCGTTCGAACACCCACTTATTGCCTTAGACGTTTGAACGCGTTAAAGAACGCCATACGAACGTGAACTCACTGGAATTGGTCCGTTCGAACGCGTTCGAGAACGCCATACGAACGTGAGCTCACTGGAATTGGTCCGTTCGAACGCGTTAAGAACGCCATACGAACGTGTGCATGAGAAGTCGTGTGATTGTGTGCTTCGTGGTTGGTTATATGTATCCCATTGAGTGTGTGACTGTGTGTATGTACGTGTATGATGGAACTCGTAGATTATATGGATAATGAATGCATATGTGAAATGAATAATGAATGAATGAATTTGAAAACGAAAGTGAGCATTCGATGTTATAAGCGCTTTTGTTAAGTTGTATTGACTTGTATGGATATGTATGTATATGTATAAGAATTTTGGAATTTGATGACGCTAATGCGACGGGTTTTTGCAGATGGCACCGGGCAATCGCAAACGGGCTACCGCGACTCCATCTACATCAGCAAGGGCAACTGGCCCTGGTGATTTCTCTGCTAGCACAGGTGAGTCCAGTACAGTGAAGGGTCGAGGACGCACCCGTGGCCTGGGGTTGGCTAAGTACGTTAAGGCTCACGGTCGTATCCGGATAGAGATATCAGATGATGGACACACTCAAGTCGGACAACATAATTCAGCGTTTAATACAGCCATAGGAGCTACAGCTCGATATGAAGCTCCCCAAAACTACGTATCTTGGAGAAAGATACCGTGGGAGACGAAACTGAACCAGCTATTCCCTTCGCTACTTGTAAGTTTTCGATATTGTTTGTTATTTAACATTTTTATTTTATACTTATTTTTACTCGAATTTTCATGTAGGAATGGTTCGACTTCGATCTGACCCAAGTGAATGTCCAACAATATATTGACTACCACATGGGGAAAAGTTATAAAGATTATAGAACAAAAGTCTTGAAACCAATATTCGACGAACATGGACCTTCAAATGCTCCACAACACAAACCTGATTTTATAGAGGAACAAGACTGGACATTCTTATGTGAGCTTTGGTCGAGCAAAAAACACGAGGTAAATTTTGAAATAAACGGAAATTTATAATTGTCTTTGTTTTCGGTACTTACAGTGTTCGTGAATACAGGATAAATGTCACGCAAATGCGGAAAATCGAAGTCACTTGCGTTTTAACCACCGTGGAGGTTCGAAGCCATTTATCCAACATCGTGCCGAACATTCTGAGGTAAATATATCCTAACGTAAAATTTAACAGTTAATTGTTTTTACTATCTGGAATAATATTGAATTTATTTTATGTTTATAACAGAGTGGCACATGTGAGGTGCAATCATTTCCAGATTTTTTCCGTGTGACGCATTACAATGACAAGAATAAATGGATAAATGAAGAAGCTGAACGCTGCTATGTAAGTTTCAGTTTTTAAAATAAAATAATTAATATTATATATGTTAAATTCTTTTCTCAAATTCTAATATTAACTTATTTTTTGAAACAGAACGAAATGATGGAACTCCAACATCAAACTCAGGAGACAAGGACCGACCCCATACCAGATGAGCAGCTGTCGCAATTGGTTTTCAAGAATCAGACAGCTTACAACGTTGGTCTTGGCACTCGTAAGAAGCCAACGTCATCTGAACGCAATAATGGTAATTCGGACAATGTCTCTCTTCGAGACGAGTTAGTCACCACCAAAGACGAGCTGCAGCAGACTAAGGAGAAGCTACAACAGGTCACGGTGGACCACGAGAAGAAGATGATGGACCACGAGAAGAAGATGGAGCAGTTGGAACAGCAACTGCTGGCTTTCCGTCAGATGTTCGAGGCCTCAATGAGTCATGGTGCATCGGGCTCGAGCGTCCCCCCATCACAGTAGCAATTAATTTTATATTTGGTTTTGTATAAACATTTTGAACAAATAGATTTAATATAATATTTCTTTTTTCTAAAACAAATTTCAATATAATATTTCGTCATTAATTACATTTTTTTTAAACTAAATTAAATATTTTAGACCAAAAAATAAGTAAATTACTAATTTTTAAAAAAATAAATTTTTTACTTTTAGCGTCGAATATTTCGATGCTAATAGTATACAAAAATGACCGCTGTAAGCGTACATATATTTCTTTTTTAATATATGTTAGCGTCGACGAGTTTCGACGCTAAAGGTGACTTTGAGCGTCGAAAAATTTCGACGCTAAAAGTGAAAAACATGGTCGCTATAAGCTTACATATAATACTTTTTTAATATACTTTAGCGTCGACACATTTCGACGCTAAAAGTTTAAATTTTTGCGTCGATATATTTCGTCGCCAAATATACAATATAGCGTCGAACATTTTACTTTAGCGTCGAAATAAATTGGACGCAGAATACTGTTTTTTAGCGTCGCAGTTAATTATTTCGACGCTAAAAGTTGTTTTCGTCGACATTTTATCGTCCATTTTTTGCGTCTAATTTTTTCGACGCTAAATATCATTTGCGTCGAAATCGTCACTTATTGCGTCGAAACAATTCGACGCTAAATGGTCTAATTCTTGTAGTGTTGGAATGTAGTTTTCATTAAAATATTTTAAAATAGGGTAATTCGGAACCGGACCGGAACCAGATTGGAACCGAATAATAGGGTACCCTGTTTAATTGGGTAGGTTCCGGTCCCACTTAGTGCGGAACCGAATTTTTCCGGGTAGGTTCCGGTTCCATGCAGAACCGGAACCGAAACCGATTTTGCTCACCCCTACGATTTAGTATACAAGCCATTACTCCAATATCACCATTCTTAGCTCTCACTGTACTAAGTGCCAATTGGCAAATACTTTAGGGTGTGAAATGTTGGTAAACGCTGCTGCAATAAATATCTTAAATGCCGCATCCAAGTTATTATCAGAGAGTTGAATTATACTGAAGGAATAATATTGTAGCAGTACCTTAATACATGAGTCATATAGGTGTAGAATCCTCATGCATAAAAGCATCCTAATGAAGATCCACGTCATCTAACTTGGACCAAATCCCTAAGTCACATTCATTATCTGAATTGTAACTGAACTGAATATATAGGACGGGAGACGATCTGGGAATGTAATTCGATCATCGGAGATGTCAAGCTCCAAATTTGAGAAACACCTCTAGGGCATGTAACTGAAAATCTGATTATACTTGACTTGTCATCACGGTTTTGAAGGAAATAACCAAGGAATTTGATCATATTCTTCAAGGGTCACCGTAAAACATTTATCATGAGTAAAATATTTTACATAAAAATCAGTTTTTGGAAATAAAGTGTCTTTTATAATTTTGAAAATATTTTCCTAAAAGAATCTTCAAATATTTAATGTGTCCAGAAAATATTCTTTGGTTGTTCGAAGTAGGGAAGGTAAAATGGTCCATGGCCCGAAACCAAATAGACCCGAAAGACACGAGTTCAAAAATACCCAGTCGTAAAAAAATTTGGACTTGGGTAGTGAAGTTCAAAAATACCCAGTCGTTAAAAGCGAGCTATGAAAGCTTTGGAGAGAGTAAAAAAAAAAAAAGTTATTTTTCGGAAAAAGAGTTAATTTATGTTGACAAAATTTTAGTAAATGTTCAAACACGGTAAAATGATAGACAACTTTTTCTATAAAAAAATTTACAGATAAACAAACACACTATAAATTGAAGACATGCATGGAAAATGTTAAGGATTATCAAATAGAAAGTCCTAATTCCTCTCCTTTGGCTGCAGCTTCACAACAATTTCCCCACATAACAAAGTTATCATTATGTTATTTTTGGATGAATTGGTAACCAATTTGTTATAACAGATATCATTATGTTATTTTTTAAATATGCAATAAAGATACATAGTTAAGTTCTTCTGTGTGTGTCCTCTCATTTATAAAATCGCAATTGAGTAATATAAGTTAAAAAATTTAACTGAAACTCTTAGATGATATCAAGTCTATTCTCCTCTAACGAACTTGATCTTTTTTTCTTTCCTTGACAGAACAAATGGCTTCTGATTCCTCTAATGGCTATCCACAGATTGTTGTTTCCGTTCCCTCTAATCCTGCTGGACCTGCTCAAAATTTGGGCACAATCAATAGTGCTGCAAAGGTCTGTTGCTCGTTCATCAATTGAAGATGAATATCGCTCTCTTGCCTCTTGCAAAAAAATAAATAAATAAATGTTTTGTGTTGTGATAAAAACTCACACAGTAGAGGAGAAGTGAGAGAAAAATTCTTATTTTATTACTCCAACAAAAGAATTACAAAGTTTAACTAAAACTTTACAAAAAACCTCTCAATTCTCTTTACTCTCTATTCTTTCTGTTTGGGATACATTTCTAATGGCTATGAGGTTCATTTTATAGTTGCCAAAATGTGTGCTACAGTGGCACACGTTTTGGCAACCCAACGCATTACGTGTTATGCTTGCTGTATCCAGCATTTTCAAACAAGCTGACTGCCATTTGCATGCATGCAAAAGTCATGAAACAAATCTCCCACTCGGTGAAGATTTACCCTAAAATCTGAGCCAACCATCAATCACCCAAACCGGATCCTCAAAAGGATCCACCCCTTGCTGCATCTGTATGATTGTCTATGTACCCTGAGTTGGGATCAAACCAATCGTAATTCTATGTATCTCCATACTTTGACTATATGGAGAGTTTTTTCATCCCGGCCATGACACGACAGATTTCAAGCTTCTCATTCGGTAGAACTTTTGTGAACATATCGAAATCATTGTCATCAGTGTGAATCTTTCTGAGTTCTAACAGCTTTGAACTCAGGACGTCCCGTATCCAGTGATACCTCACATCGATATGTTTTGACCTTGAGTGAAAAATAGAATTTTTACCAAGGTAGATAGCACTATGGCTATCACAGTACAAAGTGTACTTCTCCTACTTGAAATCCAATTCCTGGATAAATGTCTTCATCCACAGTAATTCCTTGCAAGCTTCTGTAACTGTAATGAATTCTGCTTTGTTGTAGAGAGTACAACACATCTCTGCAACCTTGACTGCCATGTCACAGCTCCCACTGAGAGAGTAATTAGATACCCCGAAGTAGACTTTCGGGTATCCACATCTCCTGCCATATCTGAGTCGGTGTAGCCTATCAACACTGGTTTGTTGCTTCCAAAACATAATCTCATTTTAGTTGTGCCTCGTAGATACCGCATTATCCATTTGACAGCATTCCAATGTTCTCTTCATGGGTTTGACATAAACTGGCTGATCAATCCAACTGCGTGTGCTAGGTCTGGCCTTGTGCACACCATGGCATACATGAGACTTCCCACTGCTGAGGTGTATGAAACATGTTTCATTTCCTCATTCTCTGTCTCAATAGATGGACTCTGTTGTGTACTCAATCTAAAGTGGATAGCAAGAGGAGTGATAACCGCTTTAGCCTTGTCCATCTGAAATCGCTGAAGTACCTTCTCAATGTACTCCTCATGTGATAAGTATAATTTCTTGGCTTTCCGATCACGACCGATCCTGATGCCAAGAATCTGTTTTGTTGGCCCCAAGTCTTTCATCTCAAAAGACTTACTCAATTGCTGCTTCAAATCATCAATCCTCGATTGATTCCGGCCAACTATCAGCATATCATCTACATACAGCAGTAAGATGATAAAGTCATCGTCAGAAAATTTCTGAACGAAAACACAATTGTCGGAAGTAGTCTTCTTGTATCCCTGCTCCCCCATAATTGACTCAAACTTCACCTACCACTGTCTCAGTGTCTGTTTCAAACCATAGAGGCTTTTCCTGAGTCTGCACACATGGTCATCTTTTCCTTTGACTTTGAAGCCTTCTGGTTGCTCCATATAAATTTCTTCTTCCAGATTCCCATGAAGAAATATGGTCTTGACATCCATCTGCTCGATCTCCAAGTCGAGGCTTGCTGCTAAGTTGAGTACCACTCTGATGGATGACATCTTCACAACTGGAGAGAAGATTTCATCAAAGTCTATACATTTCCTCTGATTGAATCCATTGACAACTAGTCTGGCTTTGTACCGGGGTTGTGAAGTGTGTTCATGTTGCTTCACTTTGTACACCCATTTGTTCTTCAAAGCCCGTTTGCCTTTTGGAAATTTCACCAACTCGAAAGTGTGATTGTCATGCAAAAATTTCATCTCATCTTGCATGGCTTCCTCATACTTTTCTTTGTTCTCTGTTTCCACAGCCTTCTTGTAGCTCTCGGGTTCTCCCTCGTCAGTAAGCAGCACATACTCATATGCAGAGTATTTCATTGAAGGTCGTCTTTCTCTATTAGACATTCTTTGTGGAACTGCTGGTGTATCTTCTGATACTGGTGGTTGATCATAATCATCATCTCTGGGAGCTTCATCACATGTACCCTCCTGATTATGAACCTCATCTTCAACATGTACTGGCACTGGTGTATGAGGTTCTGGATTCATATCAATATTTCTGTATTATTGAGGCATTGTCTTTATCTCTTTTTTGATATCTTCTATGGTCTGATCTTTAACAAATACAACATCTCGGCTTCTGACAATCTTCTTCTCAACATGATCATACAGTTTGTAGCCGAAATCATCCAGACCATATCCAATAAAGACACATTGTCGCGTCTTTACATCAAGTTTGGATCTCTCGTCCTTTGGGATATGTACAAATGCTTTGCACCCAAAGATATGTAAGTGTTCATATAACACTTCTTTTCCTGTCTAGACTTGATTAGGAACATTACATTTTAGTGCGACTGCTGGGGACATGTTCAAAATATGTACGATTGTGCTGAGTGCCTCCCCCCAAAATGTCTTTGATAGCTTGGCTTGTGAAAGCAAGCTTCTGACCATTTCGCACAAGGTTCTATTCATCCTCTCAGCTAGGCCATTCAGCTGAGGTGTCTTGGGAGGTATCGTTTGATGTCGGATTCCTTGCATTTTACAGTACTGATCAAACAGACCTCTGTATTCTCCACCATTGTCTGTTCTGATGCATTCCAGTTTCTTGTCGGTTTCTCTCTCTACCAGGGCATGAAACTCATTGAATACTCTCAACACTTGATCTTTCGTCTTCAAGGTGTATACTCATATCTTCCTTAAATGATCATCTATGAATGTCACAAAATAAAGTGACCCACCAAGTGTTATTGTCTGCATCGGACCACATACATCTGAATGTATGAGATCGAGTACCTCTGATTTTCGTTGAGGCGGGGAACTCTGAAAGGACACCATGTTCTGCTTTCCAGCCATGCAGTGTTCACACTTCTGTAAGTGTGAGTTCTTCAATCCGAGAAGAACATTTAATCTGCGTAGTACTTTCATCCCAGTTTGACTCATATTACCGAGCTTTTTATGCCATAGCTCGGCTGGCTCATTACTATTGACTGTATTTATTCTACTATTGGAAAGTTTAACGTGCATCAAATACAGTGTTGAATCTTTCTTACCTCGAGCTATCACCATTGATCCTTTAGTGAGCTTCCAGGTGCCGTCACTACAGGTGTTGCAGAAGCCTTCATCATCCAGCTTTTCTGTTGAGATCAGGTTTAACCGGATATCTGAGATGTGTTTGACTCCCTTCAACACTAGCCTTGTCACGTTATATGTTTCAAGTCAGATGTCTCCAATACCGACGGCTTTGGACTGGCTGTCATTCTCCATCCTTACAGCACCGTAGTCTACTGGCGTGTAAGATGAAAAGAAGTCTCTGCGAGATGTGGCGTGTATGGAGGCGCCACTATCTATCACCCAACTGGTCTCGTGGCTGGCAAGATTCACAACATTTTCTTCATAGATGATAAAGAATTCTTTAGAGGTTTTGTCAGTGGTGGCAGTAGCAACTCTTTCTTGGTTAGAGTCATCATCCCTTTTGTTGTTGTCTCTGGACTGCTCGTTCTTCAACTTGTAGCAATCCCTATTCATATAGCCTTTCTTTTTGCAGTGATAGCATTTTATATCTATTGTTCTTGATTTACCTCGGTTCTTGTCTGATCTACCTGGGCCTCGGCTTTTACTCATCCACTTTCTGTTTTTCTTCTCAGTCACTAAAGCTTCTGAGGTTGAGGCTGATGCCGATGCTGTTCCTTGCATTCTTGTCCTCTTTTCTTCCTCGAAGATTCTGGTTTTTGCCATCTCCAGTGTGACTCTCCCATCCGTGGCTGAATTTATCACCGTAGATCTGAATGTTTCCAGAGATTCTGGTAACTTATTTAGGAGTATTAAGTCATTTACCTCATCACCGAAGTTTATGCCCAATCCAGACAATTCTTTCATAATGCCGAGGAAATCATTGATATGGTCTGCCACAACTGTACCTTCGTCGTATTTCAACCACATCATCTTCTTGATGTAGTATAGCTTATTGTTGCCATTCTTTGCTCGAAAAAGCTCCTCTAGCTTTCTCCGTAAGACACGTGCATTTGTATCTTCACTAACATGGTTCACTATACTATCGTCGATCCACTGACGAATAATACTGCATATTTTCTGGTGAAGATTGTTCCACCTTTCTTCGGACATTGCTTATGGTTTCTCCTCCAGAAAAACCGATCCATCATAGTTTTTCACATATAGAAGGTCTTTCATCATTCATCTCCATGTGAAATAATTTATGCTAGTCAACAAAATCATTTTTCTGTTGCCCTCATCCATCATAAAAATTCAAAGCAGAATTTCAAAAAACGGAGCTCACCGTTGCGTCTGCAATGGTCGAAAATAATGGAAATGACACTTCGATTGTCAAAATCCATCACAGAGACCAAAATACAAAAATTCAGAAATTACATAGGTCAATGTGTAATTTCCGAAAGTTCAGGGTCTAAAATATAATTTCGAGAAAGTATATGGACCTTTCTAAAATTTACCAGAATTTTGCTGATGTGGCACTGATGCTGACGTGGTAGACACGTGGCGCTGACTGGATGACACATGGCTGATGATTGTGATGCTGAAGTGTCCTGCTGACTAGGCTGCTGACTGTTCGTGACAGGCTGAGTGGTCGCTGACTGGATGCTGAGGTGGCGATTGACTCAGCGTCTTCAAGCTTCAGCAGCGCATGCGGCGCGTGGGCGCGTGTGAAGAGCTCACTGGTAGGCGCGTGCGGCGTGTGAAGGCGTTCTGGACCTCCGTTTGATCGCCGGAAAAGACCACCGTGCTCGGCTTGACGTGAAAAAGCTGTGGTATGCTCAAAACCGATTTTTGACAACTTTCGTTGGAACCGATTTTCCGAACCGAACTCTGTTTCTGAGTTTCGGGATCTCACCGTGGAACCTTAGCTCTGATACCACTTGTTGTGTTAAAAACTTACACAATAGAGGAGAATTGAGAGGAAAACTCTTCTTTTATTACTCCAATAAAAGAATTACAAAGCTTAAATAAAACTTTACAAAAAACCTCTCAACTCTCTTTACTTTCTATTCTTTATGTTTGGGATACATTTCTAATGGCTATAAGGCTCCTTTTATAGTTGCCAAAACGTGTGCTACAGTGGCACGCGTTTTGGCAACACGTTTTTCCAACCCAACGCGTTACGTGTTATGCTTGTTGTATCCAGCATTTTCAAACAAGCTGGCTGCCATTTGCATGCATGCAAAAGTCATGCAACACTTTGGATTAAAAATATACTTCATGAGTTACATGCATCTACTCCATCACCGCCCCAAAGGTGTGGCTTGGTGAGAAATGGTTTAAGATTTGGTTATCAGGTCCTGGATTCGAATTCAGGGGGCACATGTCTTAAAAGAGCCTGCCAGCCTGGGACAGCTGATGGTATTTTCTATTGTGCTTAAACTCGGGTCAGGTGATTTAGCGGTGAAATTTTCAATATTTTCAAAAAAAAATCTACTTCATCACCTCCAATAATTTTTTGTGGCATTAAATTGGTTAGATGTATCTCTCCATCAATCATATGTATCACTCACAAAAGAAGCATATTTGGATTGACTATCACTTTGTTCGTGATCATGTCACTTGTGATTAAGTGTCGTTCATATCTCCTTCAAGGATGAACTCGCTAATATTTTCACAAAGTCGCAGGCCTCATCTCTATTCAGGCAATTGCAATCCAAAAGTGGTATCTCCAATGGGAGCACCATCTTGCGGGGACATATATGTTAAGTATTATTCAATAGAATCTCCAGATTCCTCTCATTTGGCTGCAAGTTCATAACAACTTCCCCACAAAATAAGGTATTAACATATGCACAATCAAATTCAAAAATAACGTCCACAAGATTTGATAGCCATAATAGATATTGTTATGATACTTTTTTAATAAAAAGTAAAGATAAAGTAGTTAAGCTATGTGTGCGCGTCAGTGTTTTTTGTGTACAGACGCGCACACATATATCCTCTCAGGTATAAAATCGCAAGTGTGTAATATAAGTTACAATTCAACTCAAACTCTTATGCACCATTTGTTAGAGAGTTTTGTGAGCTTACAAATTAACTTATATTTTCAATATAATATTTATAAATTATCTTATATTCTTAATTAATATTTTTTATCAAACAGTGCCTTATATTAAAGATTTTCCTGTAACTTTGTACATGTTGAAGTGAAGTTGCTGGAACCAGCTAGCTCATGCATGAGGTTGCCAGCCATGAAACAACAAGCTGGGCGTGTGAAAGCTCAACAGCAAAGGGCAGAAGAAACCAAAGAGCCGAAAGATGATGGTGACACTGCCAACTTGATGACAACTTCCCAAACCGCGTGTTACTGTAGCACGCGGTTTGGCATTATAAAAGGGAGCTTCTGAGTTCATTTTTAATCATCCCACAAATCCCAAATGTGAGAATAATAGAGAGTAAAGAGGGTTGAGAGTTTTTGTAAAGTTGAGTTTGTAAGCTTTGTAATTCTTTATTTGTGTATAATAAAGAAGAATTTTCTCTCACATCTCCTCTATTGTGTGTGTTTTATCACAACAAGTGGTATCAGAGCTAAGGTTACTCGTAGGGATCCCGAAACTCGGTACCAGAGATTCGGTTCGGAAAGTCGGTTCCGACGAAAGTTGTCGAAAATCGATTTTGAGTATACCATCAGACTTTTCACGTCGAGACGAGCACAATGATATTCTCGGCGATCAAACGGAGCTCGGACAACGCCGCACGCGCCTCACAAAAGCTGCTCTCACGCGCGCCCAGTCGCGTCACGCGCTTCACGCGCTGCTAAAGGAAGAAGACGACCACGTCAGTCGCCACGTGTCGTCCAGTCAGCCGCCACGTCAGTAGTAACGTACAGTCAGCAGCCCAGTCAGCGTGCCACGTCAGCAGACCAGTCAGCAGCCACGTGTGCATCCAGTCAGCGCCACGTGTCTGCCACGTCAGCTGTGTCTGGTAAATTTCAGATAGATCCCTAAACTTTCTGAAAATTACAATTCAGCCCCTATACTTTCAAAAAAATTTAATTTAGCCCCTATATTTTTGGGAAATTACATTTTAGTCCATGAACTTTTCTGTAATTTCACTTTAGCCCCTGAACTTTAGGAAATTACACTTTGACCCCTATAATTTCTGGAATTTGCAATTTGGCCCATGTGTCGGATTTTGACAAACGAAGTGTCATTTCCACCATTTTTTACCATTCCGGACGCAACGGTGAGGTCCGTTTTTGAATTTCTGCTTAGAATTTTTATGATAGAAGAGGGCAATGGAAAAATGGTTTTGTTAACCAGTACAAACTATTTCACATGGAAAGGAATGATGAAAGACCTTCTATATGTGAAGGACTATGATGGATCAGTATTTCTGGAGCAGAAACCAGAAGGAATGTCCAATGAGAAGTGGGCTAATCTTCACCAGAAAACATGCAGTACTATTCGTCAGTGGATCGACGATAGTATCGTCAACCATGTGAGTGAAAAAACAAATGCACGTGTCTTATGGAGAAAGCTGGAGGAGCTTTTCCGAGCAAAGACTGGCAACAACAAACTGTACTACATCAAGAAGATGATGGGTTTGAAATACCAGGAAGGTACAGCTGTGGCGGACCATATCAACGATTTCATCGGAACAATGAAAGAATTGTCGGGATTGGGCATAGACTTCGGAGATAAGGTAAATGGCTTAATACTCCTTAATATGTTACCAGAATCTTGGGAAACGTTCAAATCTATGGTGATAAATTCAGCCGCAGATGGGAAAGTCACTATGGAGATGACAAAGACCATGATCTTCGAGGAAGAAAATAGGACGAGAATGTAGGAGTCAGCATCAACCTCAACCTCAGAAGCTCTAGTGACAGAGAAGAACACCAGAAGGGGGATGAGTAAAAGCCGAGGCCCAGGTAGACCAGACAAGAACCGAGGTAAATCAAGAACTAGGGAAATTGAATGTTTCCACTGTAAAAAGAAAGGTCATATGAAGATGGATTGCTACAAACTGAAGAACGAGCAGTCCATGAAAGATGGTGACTCTAATCAAGAAAGAGTTGCTACTACTACCGACAATACCTCCAAACAGTTCTTCATTATATACGAAGAAGATGTTGTGAATCTTGCCAGCCACGAGACCAATTGGGTGATAGATAGTGGCGCCTATATACACGCCACATCTCGCAGAGACTTTTTTTCATCTTACACACCAGGGGACTACGGTGCTGTAAGGATGGGGAATGAAAGTCAGTCCAAAGCCGTCGGTATTGGAGACATCTGCCTTGAAACAGACAACGGGACAAGACTAGTGTTGAAGAGAGTCAAGCACATCCCTGACATCCGGTTAAACCTGATCTCAACAGGCAAGCTGGATGATGAAGGTTTCTGCAGCACCTTTAGTGACGGAACCTGGAAGCTCACTAAAGGATCAATGGTGGTGGCACGAGGTAAGAAAGACTCAACTCTGTATTTGATGCATGCTAAACTTTCCAATAGTAGCATAAATACAGTCAACGGTAATGAGGCAGTCGAGCTATGGCATAAAAAGCTCGGTCACATGAGTCAAACGGTGATGGAAATACTACGCAGGCAGAATGTTCTTCCGGAATTGAAGAACTCACACTTACGGAAGTGTGAACACTGCATGGCTGAAAAGCAGAACAGAGTGTCTTTACAGAGCTCCCCGCCTCAACGGAAACCGGAGGTACTTGACCTCATACATTCAAATGTATGTGGTCCGATGCAGACACGAACACTTGGTGTGTCACTTTACTTTGTGACATTCATAGATGATCATTCAAGGAAGATCTGGGCATAAACCTTGAAGAGAAAAGACCAAGTGCTTGGAGTGTTGAAAGAGTTTCACGCCCTAGTGGAGAGAGAAACCGGCAAGAAACTGAAATGCATCAGAACAGACAACGGTGGAGAATATAGAGGTCTGTTTGATCAGTACTGCAAGATGCAAGGAATCAGACATCAAACGACACCTCCAAAGACACTCAGTTGAATGGCCTAGCTGAGAGGATGAACAGAACCTTGTACGAAAGGGTCAGAAGCTTGCTGTCACAAGCCAAGCTACCGAAGACATTCTGGGGGGAGGCACTCAACACAGCAATACATGTTTTGAACATGTCCCCAACAGTCGCACTGAAATGTAATGTTCCTAACCAAGCCTGGACAGGTAAAGAAGTGTCATACGAACACTTGCATGTCTTTGGGTGCAAAGCATTTGTACACATCCCAAAGGACGAGAGATCCAAGCTTGATGCAAAGACGCGACAGTGTGTCTTTATTGGATATGGTCATAATGATTTCGGCTACAAACTGTATGATTATGTAGAGAAGAAGATCGTCAGGAGCCGAGATGTTGTCTTTGTTGAAGACCAGACCATAGAAGATATCTGAAATGAGATAAAGACAATGCCCCGGTAATACAGAGATGTGAATCCAGAACCTCATACACCGGTGCCAGTACGAGTTGAAGATGAGGTTCCCAGACATGAGGGTACATGTGATGAAGCTCCCAGAGATGATGATCATGATCAACCACCAGTACCAGAAGCTACACCAACAGTTCCACATAGAAGGTCTAACAGAGAGAGGCGACCTTCAATCAAATACTCTGCATATCAGTATGTGCTGCTTACTGACGGGGGAGAACCCGAGAGCTACCAGGAGGCTATGGAAACAGAAGACACAGAAAAGTGGGAGGAATTCATGCAAGATGAGATGAAATCTTTGCATGACAATCACACTTTTGAGTTGGTGAAATTGCCAAGAGGTAAAAGGGTTTTGAAGAACAAATGGGTGTACAGAGTGAAGCAACAAGAGCACACTTCACAACCCCGGTACAAAGCCAGATTAGTCGTCAAAGGATTCAATCAGAGGAAAGACATTAACTTCGATGAAATCTTCTCTCCAGTTGTGAAGATGTCATCCATCAGAGTGGTACTCAACTTAGCAGCAAGCCTTGACGGCTTGACCTGGAAGTTGAGCAGATGGATGTCAAGACCGCATTTCTTCACGGAGATCTGGAAGAAGAAATTTACATAGAGCAACCAGAAGACTTCATAGTCAAAGGAAAAGATGACTATGTGTGCAGACTCAGGAAAAGCCTATACAGTTTGAAACAGGCACCGAGACAGTGGTACGTGAAGTTCGAGTCAGTTATGGGGGAGCAAGGATACAAGAAGACCACTTCAGACCATTGTGTATTCGTTCAGAAATACTCTGACGATGACTTTATCATCTTACTGCTATACGTAGATGATATGTTGATAGTTGGCCGGAATCAATCGATGATTGATAATTTGAAGCAGCAACTGAGTAAGTCTTTTGAGATGAAAGACTTGGGGCCATCTAAACAGATTCTTGGCATCAGGATCGGCCGTGATCGGAAATCCAAGAGATTATACTTGTCACAGGAGGAGTACATCGAGAAGGTACTTCAGAGATTCCAGATGGACAAGGCTAAAGCGGTTAGCACTCCTCTTGCTACCCACTTTAGATTGAGTACACAACAGAGTCCCTCTAATGAGACAAAGAATGAGAAAATGAAACAGGTTACATACACCTCAGCAATGGGAAGTCTCATGTATGTCATGGTGTGCACAAGGCCAGACTTAGCACACGCAGTTGGATTGGTCAGCCGGTTTATGTCAAACCCAGGACGGGAACACTGGAATGCGATCAAATGGATTATGCGGTATCTTTGAGGCACATCCAAAATGAGGCTATGTTTTGGAAGCAGCGAACCAGTGTTGATGGGCTACACCGATTCAGATATGGCAGAAGATGTTGATACCCGAAAGTCTACTTCGGGGTATCCGATTACTCTCTAAGGAGGAGCTGTGGCATGACAATCTAGGTTGCAGAGATGTGTTGCACTTTCTACAACAGAGTCAAAATTCATTGCAGTTACAGAAGCTTGCAAGGAATTGCTGTGGATGAAGACATTCGTCCATGAATTAGGTTTCAAGCAAGAGAAGTACATTTTGTACTGCGATAGCCATAGTGCTATCTATCTCGGTAAAAATTCCACATTTCACTCGATGTCAAAACATATCGATGTGAGGTATCACTGGATACGGGACCTCCTGAGCTCAAGGCTGTTAGAACTCAGGAAAATTCACACCAACGACAACGGTGCCGATATGTTCACGAAGGTTTTACCAGAGGAGAAGCTTGAAATCTGTCGTGACATAGCCGGGATGACAAAACTCTCCGCATAGTCAGAGTGGGGAGATACAGAGAACTATGATTGGCTTGATCCCAACTCAGGGTACGTAGGCAATCATACAGATGCAGCCAGGGGAGGATCCTTTTGGAGGATTCAGATTGGATGATTGATGATCGGCTCAGATTTTCACGGCAAATCTTCACCGAGGGGGAGATTTGTTGAAGTGAAGTTGCTGGAAACCAGCTAGCTCATGCATAAGGTTGCCAACCATGAAACAATAAGCTGGACGTGTGAAAGCTCAACAGCAAAGGGCAGAAGAAACCAAAGAGCCGAAAGATGATGGTGACACTGCCAACTTGATGACAGCTTCCCAAACCGCGTGTTACTGTAGCACGCGGTTTGGCATTATAAAAGGGAGCTTCTGAGTTCATTTTTAATCATCCCACAAATCCCAAATGTGAGAAAATAGAGAGTAAAGAGGGTTGAGAGTTTTTTTTATAAAGCTTGAGTTTGTAAGCTTTGTAATTCTTTGTTTGTGTATAATAAAGAAGAATTTTCTCTCACATCTCCTCTATTGTGTGTATTTTATCACAATAGTACATCCGTTGGGGAAAGAAAAGGGAGGATGTGATGAAGAATTGAATCTTGTAGTGAACTCATTAAATCTGATTCATCATGCACCTTCTTCCGTTTCTTATGACTTTTCTTCATTTTTTAATTTTTGAACTATCAAGAAATTAAACGAATATATTATTAACCAAGAAAAAAAAAAGATAACTTGTCATATATTTGATTTAACAAACGTATACACCAAAATGAACTCGGATTTATAGCTTTTTACTCGATGACGTGTCCATTTCCATTTAATCAGGGATAAAATTGGCTGGCAAATTATCACAACCACTTAAGAACTTCGCACTCTTGGAGTTATCCTGAAAATAATTTGCATACCACGATGTTCGGATAAGATGTGTCATATTGATTCATTATGAGATTCTTTGAAATAAATCATTCTGTAATGGATCCAGTGTGTCTGGAAACTAACAGTCCAAAGACATCTTAAACGAACATTCTCTTACCCTCAAGTTTTTTGTTTTGATAAACCCTAATTAACTCTTGATTAATGTTATATGACCAAATTTATCATAAACATGATGGATGATAATTAGGGCATGAAAAATCAATCCTAATTTATACTAGCATGTGCCATATGACTAGAATTATCACGAGCGCACATGAGTTGAAATTATGGCACATAATCCACCTCAAAATTAGGACGGCATACTTCTACAAATAGAAGAATACATAAAAGCAGCCTTGTTAATACTAAAATTGAAAGATCTCCTTGATTGTTGAAGATAAAATTTCTCCACCAGTTTCCTTGTATATATAAATATATACAATCTTTAAAAAAAAATTGAATGCTTCATTAAAAATGACACCCAAAATCTTCCCAATTATTTGCCTTCGAAGAAGCACTAGCCACTAGAGAATTTGAAAACCATGCCTCTTAACTTTATATTAATTGAATATGAAACTTCTATTCAATCATTCTTGGGGAAAAAAAGCACCCTTAAATCGTGATTCAGTAAATGAACGTGGAGCATTAATTGACATGAACAAAAACAAAAAAAACTGCTGTCATTGAATAGAACGTCAATTGAAAAGGAAGTGTGAATTGATAATTTGGAATTATTTTTCCTCCCATTCATAGTTTTAACTCTACAACATGAAAAATCTGGACGGTGATTGCACGATTGAATTTTGGGATCAATCTCTTGTGGGTCCTTGCAATCATTGTGGGCTCTCACCATTGGCCGGTTGTTCGTCATACAATACGTTTCGTGATCACCTCCACACATAATACAATAATTTTAAGGATATTTTTTTTTGATATTTTTAGTGATATTTTTGCTTCAAATAATTATACATTATAGACTCTCTTCAAAATATACAATTATTTGAAACATGAATATCACTAAAATATTACTAACAAAAAATGTCTCACCTAATAATATATTGGCTGGAGAAAAAATTTGTGAGTAACAACATAGCATATTAAAAGTTGGCAATTTTTATTTTTATTTATTTATTTATTTTCCTGTGGGTTTTTGATGGTCGGTGCTATTTGTTGTGTTCGGTATTTTTTGATTTTCTAGTCAATTAATTAATGTTCTTTGTCTTCAAAATAGACTTAAATAAAGGTCGTGTAAATCATTTTTTTTACTAATAGAAAAATGACCCACTCACTTATGAATATTGTCAACTTTGTTTTTTTTTTTTTTTTAGTTAATTAGAAAAGGATATTTTAAACCGATCTGTCAAAATCCCCAATGAACGAGAAAATCTGCAATATAACGGAGGTATCACATCATTCGTGTAACAATTCAATTATTCATTATCACGCCTACTAAAATATTAAAAATTAATCAACTAAAAGATGGATATTAAATCATACATGTCATTTATTAATTTGTTGGTGATACCACGTCACTCGTACTTCAGTTGCACTAAAGAATTACTCCCAATCAACATATTATGCACTTAAATTATTAATGTGAAAGAAGTATGAGTATTAGTGAATATTATAATACCAGTTATATTTATAATTTCATTTATAATAAAAGTGGAAATAATAATGAAAGTGAAAGTTCTAATATATAAAACACTTTTTAACGAACTAACATTTACAACATTTGTCTCTTTTAAATGAAAACTAATTGGCTACTAATAATCAAGAGACTACAAAATCGTTTATGGCAACATTATATATATTTCAAATACATACATACTAATTGGTTGCAGTATATACTTTTTTGATTTTTTTTAACATATTACAAATCTACATATATACCATCTTAAAATATGATGGACATTAAATACATATATTTATAACATAGTTCATAAGTCACGGGGGAGATTTTTTTTTTTTTTTTAAATCGTTGAAAATCTCGCTGCCAAACCACCTCTTCCGAGCTTAAACAGAAGAATAAGTAAAACTTCCGGTTGTCCCAGACTCTTACAAGAAACGCACTCCTTAGATTCGAACTCAGTACCTCAATGTAAGATTATAAACCTTACACCACCAAACCACGCCCCTTAGAGACCGGAGATATATATACTCATATCTATTATTAACATAATGTGATTCAATTTTAAATTTCATGAAGCTCAAATCGTTGTTCTCACTATTGCGAGCACAATGTTCTACGACTGGGCTACAAGCCCAGTGGCAATAGTATTCATATATGATAAAACTTAAAATAAAAATAAATAGATTATCGAATATGTGTGTATCAAATAGATCTTTTGGATAATTTTTAAAAATATATAAATTAATTCGATAATTAGATCATGCTTTAAAATTAATAGAATATTTACCTTAAAATATGGTCCAAACAAACTACTTTTAAAATGTAGAGAGTTATGAATGGATACTTGATAATGTAAGGCAGAACTTGACTGAGGCTCGTTTGATTTTCTTCTCTTTAATCTATCCACCTACCTAAACAAATATATATAATTTTTCTCCAATGCGGAAGCCCGCATATTTTTTCGTGCAGATATAAGAAAAAAAATAATCGTGTAAAATTTTTAAATTATGTGACAAAATATTAATATTTTATTGTCTATCCGCACGAAAAACTATTGCGGACATCCGCACCAGAAAAATTATTATTTATATTTATATATATATTAATAAGTGTTGAAACGCTCTCCACGTTGAATATGATCTTCTTGTGTTCCACGCAACGACCAAAATATACCTAATTCGATTAGGTTGTGTAATCTGCAAAGTTGACACATACAATCAGGGGCGAAGACGATATATTTTTTGAGAGAATATTTTATAATTTTTAAAGATTTAATTTATAAATTCAATAAATATTTTTATTATTTATTTAATATTAATAATTGAAAAAAAAAATTAAAAAGATCCGCTAAACCTTGACATACAAGAGGCTTCCCTTACGTACAATTGTTATGTATCACATTAATAAATCTTACAAAAGAGAGAAAAAAAATTGTCAAATTATTTGAATAAGACCGATTTGTACTTTTTCTTTAGTCAGAGTTGTATTGGCACAAAAAAGGCCGCTGGTCAATTGCTAGCCATGACAATCAAATGTGTACATACAACTATACAAGTAATTGTAGGAGTCATATTTATTTTATAAAGAGGGATGTAATTAGGGATTGAATTAATAAATAGAATTGAATTAATATATAGTTTAATATTCCATAAGAATTCTGTGGTCACAGAATTCTGTTGGCAATTTTGTCAACCATTTTCTAATTTAGTGTCAATGAAGAGAAGCAATATCTTAATTCTACTTGAATTTTCTTCATTTTGAGGTTAAATGATGCATCCCCCATAGATTTTTCTAGATTATTTATTGTATATTTTATACTGTTTTTGAATTAATCAATAGGTAATTTGTTAGTTTCTTAGGTTGTGGCGCCATCGAAACCGGAATATTTTTGGATTTAGTATTAATATGAAATTTGTATTGATTTTTTTTATAATATTAATTGTGATAAGTAGTTTTTTTTGTTCAACTATTGGAAATCCCGCTGTAAAATCACTCGGTCCGAACTTAAGTGAAGTAGGTAAAACCCCGGCCATCCTAGGTTCTTATAAGAAATACACCCCATGAACCCGAACTCATGACCTAATAACTAGGTCCGAAGTCATTTACCACCAAATCACACTATTTGGAGACGTGATAAGTAGTTATTAGAAAAGAATTTATATATAATTAAATCTAAATTTTATATTGCTATATATACACTCATAAGAAAATATTATAAAAAATAATATCAGCATTAGATTCAATTTAAATAATATATATGAGAACCTACTTTATGTTTGTTATTTAATTTGTTTACTATTTTCGTCGAGTATTATTTTGCATAACTTAAGTTGTATTTTATATTACTTAGGGTCTGTTTGGTTCAACGGAGGGGAGGGGAGGGGAGGGAAGGGGGGAGATTTTAATTAAATATATGTTTGGTTTAAAGGAGGGGAGGGGAGGATAAAGTTTTTAATTAAATATATGTTTGGTTAAAGAAGAGAGGAGAGAGATTTTAAAACTAATTTACTATTTTATCCTTATAGTATTTTATAAATAAAATTAAAACAATATAGGCTTATATTATCTTTGAATTAAACAAATAATAAAATTAAAATTAAAAGCTCTATATAATACGTGTTATTAAAATAAAATTAAACAAATATAAGATAAGAGAATAAAAAGAATTGAATGGTGAAGCAAATATAAGAGAGATTTGTAATTAAGATAATTTTGGATTTTAATGTATAAGTATAGATAATTTAGTCAATGCATTTAATATTTAATTGCTCACTTTCTCTCCCCTCCAAAACCCCTCACTTTTGGAGGGGAGCAAAATTGGCTCAGGAGGGATTTTGCTCCCCTCCCCTCCCCTCCAAAAAATTGAACCAAACAACCATAATTTAAAATAACCCCTCTCCTCCTCCCCTCCCCTCCCCTCCAAAACCCCCAACCAAACAGAACCTTAAGAAAATATTGAACCCTTCAAGCACCAACAATTGCTTTAAAACTAACCCAAGATCTTATAATACAATTGCTCTGAGATCTTAGGGAGGCTAAAGTGAAATATATCCCGAGATCTTGTAATTAATTTTAGATACTAGCAATCCTTTTATATGGCTGGACAGTTTTCCAAAGAAATATTTCTTTGATGTTCTGAAAACTTTCAGGTTATTGAAACTTCATTTTCCTGGAAAAAAAACATAATCTCGCTATAAACAATTTGAGTAACATAGTATACATTCATCATTATCAAACTTGATTGATAAATGTATTTTTTTTTTTTTTAATCAAGTTGGTGGATCAATGAAAATAATCTGATTCAAAATCACACAGTCCAGTCTTATGGGGAATTTTTAGCCATAATTGACTGCTAATTAAATTATTAGAAGATCAAAGATGACGAGTACGAGTGAGTCATATTCATCGTATACCATGTTGAAATATCAAATTAATACTTCTTTCTTTGAGGTGTCAAACTGGCGGCACGTTATGAAGATCACTTGTAATTGCCTTTTAATTGCAGAAAAATAATTGAATTGAATTGAATTGCAGCACGCCATAAAATTTGGTATTGTTTTTTTGTACCATTCCACATAATCTTCTTGCCCTCGACTTAACTTGTATTGCCAAATATATCCAAGCAAAGTGAATTAATTTTTTTGGGAAAAAAAATAGATTTTTGGTAAAGGGTTTGATTAGATTTCTTGAAGATGCATCGATGATGCAGATAATGATGTTATGGCTCTGTCATCAAAACGTACCTCGTATTCTTTTACTCTTCAACTTTTTATTCCCCAATTTAACTTCTTTTCTAGTTTTCTTGCACATATAAGAAATTAGGGTTTGTAATGGGACGGGAAAGAAATTGTCAATTTTAGGCTCATCAAGTTTATATATTTGGAATAAAAAAATCATCCCAATTTCTTTCCTTTTTTATGACAAAAAAATTATCTCATCTTGTTAAATTTCATCAGTTCCACTTAAATTTCGGTACATTTTTTTTGTCCCGTCCATCCTATTCTCAAATTGGGACAGGAAAATAAGTTCCAAATTTAATCTGGAATGAGATCTCATTAGGACAGAAAAAAATATCAATTCAATAAAAAATAGTTCGAGTTTCCTCATTTGCATAGGAAAATATTTCCTTACAAGTGTTTGAAAACAAATCAGTTCATTGTAATCTAATATATTCAAGTTTTCCCATAATTTCAGCAGGGTACCGATAGATTTCGTCTCATTGTAGCAAAAATATGAACGAGATATTCTATCTAGGCCATAATAAAACTATCTAACGAGAGTCTCGCGAGAATTTTAATTGTATTGTTAGTTGATTATACTGTAATATTTTATAAGATAGATCAATAATTAGATTTTCTAGGATACACACACACATATATATATATATATATCAACATGATAAAATGTATTAGTGGAATCATACTATCTATCTATATAACATGAATCAGATAAAATATCGGTATGCACGTGACTCACATTGATTGAGAAAAAAATAAATGAACTTAAAATATAAATCTTGAACAACTCTCAACTTTAAAACTAATTTTTGAATTGAATATGTACGCTATGAATATACAAGAGTTTATCTTTTTAAAGATAAGAAAATTGATAACATAAACATTCACAGTGACAGTGTAGTTGGATAATATCAAAAGAATAAAACTAAAACACGATCCTAATACATCAATTTAATTACACAGAAAGAAATAGAAGAAAACAAAATGGTTAGGTATGCTATTCATTATTTTTAAGGTGTTAGATATGCTAATAAATCAATCTTGTTTATGCATGGTGTATTTTCTAGAGCCTTAGAAAAAGGCAAAAAAAAAAAAAAAAATCATAAACTTATATATGATTTGGTTGCTAGTGTCATTGGTGATCATGGTGGTACCATGCTTGGTTGCATTTAAGATGTAAGGGGACAAACACCTAAAATCTAGTTGAAAGTTGATGATATATTTTATTTATTTTAGATTATTAGAGGTCCACAATAATGTTAATTAAATTTCGTCTTATGATAAAAACATATGATATGGAAGTAGTGGTCCAATTCCACTTTCCACTTGCCACTCTTGTTTGATCAATTGAATCCATCATTTTCATCTATACCCAACTTATAATGATAGTTGCTTACTTGATAAAGACATTCTTATTTTTATTAGTAGATTTTTGGTTCGATTCCTCACGATAGATTGAGTGAATTAATAATTCATATAATTATTATTTTTTGGACCTTGTTCTATTAGTTTACGAGTCTTATTCTCACAGCCTTAGGTACTGTTCTTGTAACTTTCAAGCATAGATCTATCACTACAAAAAAAATAAGGCCTTTAGCGTCGAAAAAAATCGACGCTAAAAGTAAATAGTTCGACGCCAAAACTAAATGGCGTCGAATAATTTCGACGCTAAACTTAGACGCTAAAATGTGGACGAGAAAAACAATTAGTGTCGAAATATAAATTATCGACGCTAAAACCTCTTACTTTACGTCCAACTACTTTCGACGGAAATGGAGAATTTCCAACGCTAAAGTTCATATTTGGCGACGCTAACAATTAAACTTTTAGCGTATAATAATGTTTTCTTAAAAAATTATTATTTTACATAATTTTGCTCTGAAATATTCAATAATAATATTTTAAAAAATATTATTATTTCAAAAAAATGCCATTTAATAGCACAATTATGAAATATTATAATAATTATTTTATTATTATAATGAAAATTTATTAAATAAAAAAATACATAGTATATTAAAACTATCTGTTTTGAATGTTTATACAAATGGAAATAAAAATTATTGCTGCTGTGATGGGGGGCGCTCGAGCCCGATGCACTCCGACCGAGTGAGGTCTCCAACATCTCCTGGAAAGCCCTTATCTACTGGTCGAACTCCTGCATCTTCTTTTCGTGGTCCACCTTAACTGTAGTAGCTCCTCTTGAGTCTTCTTCAGCTCGTCTTGGGTGATGGCTAGCTGGTCTCAAAGGCACGAATCAGTTTCCGAAGAAACAGTAGTGCGTGCAGATGACGTCGGCTTCTTACGAGTACCAAGGCCGACGTTGTATGTTTTCTGGTTCTTTAAAACCAATTGCGACAACTCCTCATCTGGTATCGGGTCAGACCTGTCTCCGGAGTTTGATGTTGGAGCTCCACCATTTCGTTCTGTTTAAAAAAAATTAAGTTAATGTTAGAATTTGAAAAGAAAAAAATCAATTTAAAATAATAATTATTTTATTTTAGAAACTTAAACTTATATAGCAATGTTCGCTTCTTCATTAATCCATTTTTTCTTCTCATTTTAGTGCGTCACTCGGAAAAAATCTGGAAATGACTGCACCTCACCTATGCTACTCTACTAAAAACATAAAATAATTGTACTATTATTTGACATTAGTAAAAATAATGAACTGTTAAATTACAATTTTAGATATATTTACCTCAGAATGTTCGGCACGATGTTGGATAAATAGCTTGGAACCTCCACGGTGGTTAAAACGCAAATGACTTCGATTATCCGCATTTGCGTGACATTTATTCTGCATTTAACAACACTGTAAGTACCAAAAACAAAGAGAATTATCAATTTCTGTTTATTTTAAAATTTACCTTGTGTTTTTCGCTAGACCAAAACTCACACAAGAATGTCCAGCCTTACTCATCTATAAAATCAGACTTGTGTTGTGGAGTATCCAAAGGTCCATATTCGTTGAATATTGGTTTCAAGACTTTTGTCCTATAATCCTTATAACTTTTCCTCATATGGTAGTCAAGATACTGTTGGACATTAACTTTGGTCAGATCGACGTCGAACCACTCATACGGGAATAGCAACAAGGTAAAAATGAGTATAAAAAAAAATTTAAATTAACAAACAATATCGAAAACTTAATACTATAAGGAAACTCACAAGTAGCGTCGAGAATAGCTGGTTGATTTTTATCTCTCACGGTATCTTTCTTCAAGAAACGTAGTTTTGGGGAGCTTCAAATCGAGCTGCGGAACCTATGGCTGTAGTAAACGCTGAAGAATATTGCCCGATTTTTCTTTGTCCATCATCTAATATCTCTATCCGGATACGGCCATAAGCATTAACATGCTTAACCAACCCCAGGCCACGGGTAGACCTGGCCACCGGTTCGGTTCCGATTCGGAACCGAACCGAACCGGCCGGTTCCCGGTTCCACAAGTGTGGAACCGGAACCGAACCGGTTAATTCCGGTTCCACACTTAAGTGGAACCGGAACCGTAAACCGAACCGAAACCGAACTGGTCGGTTCCGGTTCGGTTTACGGTTCCCCTTCCGGTTTTTTTTTTAAATAATAAATTTTTTTTTAAAAAAAATATATATTATCGTAATATTTTTTCATACTATCACATCATTTTTATAGAATACTTTTTTTATAAAATTCTTTTAACATAAATCCTTTTTATAGCTAACTCTTGGCTAGTGCTTTCTTTATATAAGCGATGTGGTATATTTGTTACTTGGCTATTGTGTCCCACATCGCTCATATAAAGAAGTCAATAACCAAGAATTGGTTATAAAAAGGATGTGAACATTCATGTTTTAGTATTGCAATCTTAAACCTCATTAAGTCATTATTATTAATTAAAAAAATTGAGATTTACTTGTGGAACCTTACGGTTCCAAGAAAATAAAATTTTTTTTTTACTTCCGGTTCCAATCGGAACCGTACGGTTTCGGTTGGAACCGCTGGAACCGAACGGTTCCAGCGGTTCCAATCGGTTCGGTTAGGGTAAGAACCCTAACCGAACCGGTCAGGTTCCGGAACCGGTTCCAACCGGTTCGGTTCCGGTTCCAACCGGTTCGGTTCCGGTTCCAACCGGTTCGGTTCCGGTTCCAAACCGGAACCTTGGCCGGGTCTAGCCACGAGTGCATCCTCGACCATTCACTGTACTCGAGTCACCTATGCTAGCAGAGGCCTCAACAGGTAGACCCGGCCAAGGTTCCGGTTCGAAACCGGAACCGAATCGGAACCTGACCGGTTCAGTTAGAGTTCCAGCGGTTCCAATCGGAACCATACGGTTCCGATTGGAACCGGATGGAACCCTAGGGTTCCAACGGTCCCCAACGGCTAGTAGCCACAAATCCAACCCAACGGCTAGTAGCCGTCGTTGCTCCCAGCCCCAAAGTCAAAAAAAAAATTTGGATTTCCCAAATTACCCCCAATAACGGTAATAAAACGGTTAATTTTAGGGACAGTTTAGGTATCAAAAAAATATTCTAAAAATGTATAAATATTGGTGATTTTTCATTATTTCAACACACCAATTTGTCAATTCTCTCAATTCTTACAATTCTCTTATTCTCAATTCTCTCATTTACAAATTACAAATTACAATTTATCATTCTCAATTCTCTAATGGCAAGATCATCTGAGAACACAATGTCAAATGTGACAACCCAAGAGAGCGGTCATAGTATCTGTTCACGTAGAAGAGAAGTTAAGTCTCGTTCCTCGGATGTTTTCAAATTTCATTTTCATTTAGACGTTGCTGATGAAGGTTCAAGAGCAGTATGCAACCATTATGGGGTTTCTTATAAGTTTTATGGTGGATGCGCCAATATGATCAAACATCTGGAAAGACATCATGCAGTTGAACTTGGACTTGATACGACGCAAACTCAAATGGCCATGTATGCATCATCTAGTAGAGGTACGAGTGCTTTAGATTTATTTAAATATTCTGATGCTAAAAATAGGGAAGAATTTGCTAAATTAACTTGTATGACACATCTTTCTTTAAGTTTTGGTGAAAAAATTGCTTTTACGAATTACGTTCAAAATGCTTTAAATTCTGCTGCATGTAGAATGACTAGAAATACAACAAAACGTCAAATATTTAAATTATACAAAGATGGTAAAATTATTTTAAATGAAACATTTATAGGTATTAAAAGACGTCTATCTATTTGTTCTGATATTTGGAGTGAGCATTGACGAACACACTCATACATGAGTGTGACTTGTTATTGGATTGATGCATTATGGAACATGCAAAAACGACTTATTGCATTTAGAGTTTTTGATGAACAACATACTGTACAAAATATTTATAGAATGATTAAAGTATTTGTTTGATGAATATGGTTTATTAGGTAAAATTTTAACAGTTGGATTTGATAATGCATATGCAAATACTACATCAATCAATGATTTAATACAAATATGCGAACCAAATTTAGGGGGTCGTTTTTTTCATGTTCGTTGCACATGTCATGTTCTTAATTTATGTGTTCAAGATGATTTGGCAAAATTATCACTTTTCATTGAGCCTATTAAAAAACACTTAATTGTATTTGGTAATATTCTCAAGTTATGAGAGAATGAGCCAAGTTTTGTAAATTTAATGGTATTAAACCGATAAAATTTTCACGAGATGTTCCAACACGTTGGAATTCAACTTATTTTCTTTTATGTCAAACTTTGCAATACAAAGATGCATTATGTAGTTTTTTTTCTCAAAATGTTCAACATATCACACTTTTTCCTAGTCAATGGGAAGTTTGTGAATTTTTTTTAGAGATTTTAAAAGTATTTTTAATGATGCTACACTAATTTTTAGCAGAGTTTATTATCCTACAGCACATTTATTTATTCTTGAAATTTGAATATTGTTGGAACTCTCAATGAGCATGTTGATAGTAGTGATCCTAATGATATTGTTTTGTTTGAAGCTATTAATGTTATGAAACGAAAATGATTGAATTATTTTAGAGACATTCATTTACTTTATCTTATTGCTGCTATTTTTTATCCTAGATTTAAATTAGAAGGTTTGAATAGTGCTTTACCCGCTTAATATGGATATTTAGGAATATCAGATGAAGTTGATATTACAATAATAATAGCTAAAATAAAAATTGATTTACTAGAGTTATTTAATGATTATGTTAGAAGATATAACTTGCAATCAGTAGGACAATCTAGTAGTAGCGAAACGACCGTAATGGAATCTAGACTTAGCGCAAGTGATCGTTGGTTATTACAACGAAATAAAAAACATAGGGATAACACGACTAATAACCTGTAATTAAATAATTATTTATTTACAAATTTTGAGTTTTCAACTGAATGTTTAGTTAGTAAAAATTTTCCAATCCTTGAATGATGGAACCGACATCAAAATGTATATCATGTATTATCAATTATTGCTAAAGAGATATTGGTAGCACATGTTTCCATTATTGCGGTTGAGCAAGCCTTTAGCATCAGTGGCAATATATTGGAAGTCAGACAATCTTCATTACATCCAAGCACTCTATAAGCAACAACATGTGTAGATGATTGGACCCGAGCTGATCTTAGGCAACAACAAGATGCCCCTGATGAATTTGAAGACTTGTTCGATAATGCATCTGCAAGTGCAAGCGGAACTGGAGCTGAAGGATCAACATGCACGGATGATGATTGATAATTAAATATTTAAATAATTATAAAATTACAATGTGGGAATATCTTTAAAATGTAATGGAACTACGTGAGCTTTGATTCCTCTCACCCCTGGAGGATACGTAGGCAACTTAAGTTTTTAAAAATATAAGTTCAACCTCTTTAATTTAATTTAATTTTTTTTGTTTAGATAAGAATTTTTTTTGTAATTTAATGTAATTATGTAATGTAATTGTAAGTTTATTATATAAATTCTAATTCTTAATTTTAAATTATTTTATTTTATTAATCTCAATTTTTTATTTTCAATAAAGCAAAAAAAAAAAAAACCGAATGGAACCGGAACCGAACGGTTTGGTTCCGGTTCCGGTTTCACATTCCAGTTCGGAACCGAACCGAACCGCCGGCCACCTCTACCAACATGGGCATTTGTCCTTGCAGATGTAGATGGAGTCGCATTAGCGCGTTTGCGATTGCCCGGTACCGTCTGCAAAATAAGAATTCCGATAATCATAATGATGCTAATGAAACTTTTATCATTACACATGGACTACTCAAAACATATTTATCATAACTTGAATTACATAACTAATGAAACCAAGGATTCCATAGGCTTATAGCTTGAAAGTGATCCTAATGGAAGTGAAAGCTTGGGCTAATTGACATCGAGCTTGTGACAAAGGAGAACAACCCGTCGTGGCTCAATCACATGCTGTTCTGGAAATCCAGAACAACTCCTGCTGTTCTGGAAATATCCCTAGCCCATTTGAAAATCCATCAATTTCCCCCACACAAAAAGTACACAGAAAATATCTCACACATGCTTCTTCATGCATCTAAATCACAAATTACACACTCTCATCTTCCTCCAAAATTCGGCTATTGAGAAAAAAAAATTCCAGCATCAACCATTCAAACATGTTATCAGGTAATAAACATTAATATATCATGCATATAATAGTTTCAATTCCCAAATCATTAAAAAAATTCAAACCATTCTTTCTTCTCCATAATTCGGCCATGAAGTCCACTAATTTCAAGCTCAAGCCATGAAATAATTCATTCAAACACTTCCATTATTACTCTAGATTTCTTATTCAAGCCAAACAGACATGAGAGTGATGAAATAAACTTTCACTTACCGTAACCCAGACGATACAACCTAACTTTAATAATGATGAACACTTGAGCTTCTCTCTTAACCGTGACAAAATTGAAAGAAAATAGGAACCTTGATTCTTGCTATTCGATTATGAGAGTGATGAAAAAACCGAAAAATGAGGAGAAGATTGAATTTGGTGAAGCAGAGAAGAATGAGGGGAAACCAAATTAGGGAAATTTAGGTATTTTAATAACCATTTAGTGTCGAAATATTTTGATTTTAGCGTCGAAATGTTCGACGCTAAAACATTGGCGGCTAACAAAAAATTAGGGTAATTTTTTGAGGGAAATTTAATTTCTTACATTTAGCGTCGAAAACATAATTTCGACGCTAAAACGCTAAAAGTCTAATATTTAGCGTCGAAAAAATTATATTGACGCTAAATATCTAACATTTAACATCTATTTACATTTCGACGCTAAATATTAGACTTAATAATAATAATAATAACAATAATTTACTGGCATCCATCCAGTACACTAAAAATAATAACAACAACAACAACCATCCATGATAATAATAAAAATTAATCATCCATGACACATATACTAACTAGATTAGTCACTATTATCTTCGGTATTTGAGGATTCCTGAATTGACTCGAACTCATCTTCAGTTTCGAATTCTTCTTCATTTGCTGCTTCCACGCTAACTTGAGATTGAGGAATTATCTCAACATCTGTATTTTCTCGAGTCAACGTGATATTTTCAGTAACTTGGATATTTGGTAAATGAAATATCTGTTCAGGAACTCCAAAGTTGTCAGAGACTTGCTCTGCTTCATCTGAAATTTCAACACTATCTTTCTCCTGCCTGTCCCAAATGCCCATATGTTGTAACTTTTCTACCACCATCCATCCATTTCCTAGCTTTGGATCAGATATATATATCACAGACCGTGCTTGGGTACAAAAAATGTATGGATCATTCTTGTACCAATAACGTTGAACATTAATTGACGTTAGATGATTACTAAATTAAATTCTCCTCTTTCTGGCATTTGTGTCAAACCACTTGCATTCGAATAGCACTGTACGTCGTCTGGGTCTGTATATCAACTCAATGACTGATTGCAACACTCCGTAGAAGTCAACAATATCAGAGTCGTGTTCTCATGGTACTACAATTCCATAATTCTGAGTGACATGTGAAACATCTCGCTGCTTGATATGAAATCTAACTCCGTTCACAATGCATCCACAGTTTTCGTAAGCCTGCTTTTGAGGCCTATATGCCAATGCCACTAACGAAGAGGACGAGTCCAGTTGACCATTTTGCACTTGATTGTTTATCTAACACATGATAATATTTACGTGTTAATATAACAAACATTAAATAGTTACTGTTATGATCAAAATAAATAGTCAATGTTAGGGCTTACTATTTCCTCAAACCATTTAGGAAATTCTTTTTTGTGTCTTCTATCAATGTTGTGGTCACTACCACATTGTAGCATGGTAATATGTTGCCTACAGAAAATGAGTTACGTTAATGTAAGACAATACAAATACACTTACGCACCTACAAGACTTACGTTAAATACGGTTGTACTTCATCGCAATTACTCAATATAAACCAATGCGCACGTTGAGCTTCCTCAAATGTTAGCAATTTGACACCTAATGCTTCAAACGGTCTGCAATTTTGACGGAACACTGTAATATATTATTTATTACTTTCATCTCTATCATAGTTGCCGACGATTAAAATGAGTTTCAATATTCTGCATGTACATCGAACAAAATATTATTGCCTCACTTATTAAAATCGCCTCTGCTATTGACCCTTCAGGCTGCGCCTTGTTTTTCGCATATTGTTTGTAATCTCCCAAAGCCCTGCAGATATAACAACAAATTTTCATTATAAATAAATTTAATGCAAAATCAAATTTAAGAATGTAATATTTAAAATTGTATATTACCTCTCAATGGGGTACATCCATCTGCAATTGACAAGACCTCCCCTCCTAGCTTCGGATGGTAAATGCACGGCCAGCTGTACCATCACATCAAAAAAAATGGGTGGAAATATTCGCTCCATCTTGCATAGGATTATCACGATTCCTCGCTCAAGTTCGTCAATAACAAATGTGGTTAATGTCCTCTAACATAATTGTTTGAAGAAGCCACATAGATCAAGTACGACGTCGCATACATTCGGTAGCAGATAAGGTCGAATGCCAACAGGAAGGAGAATCTCCAGAAGCACATGACAGTCGTGACTCTTTAACCCAGTTATTGTATCATCACTGACCCAACGTCCAATATTCGATGCATAATCATCAGGAAATTTAACCATTTTCAGCTAATCACAGAATGATTTTCTCTCCGATTGAGTTAGCACGTAACTAGCAGATGGCTTAATAAGACCTCGAGGGTGACATGTAAATGTAATTAACTACGAATCTAAGATCTTGTTGGTCCAATCTAGCATTTATAGTGTCTTTCGTCTTACCCAGAATATTGAACAGTGTGCCCACTAAACTCTCGCATATGTTTTATTCTATATGCATTACATCCAAATTATGTCGCAGATTCAGACTCCCCCAATATTCTAACTCAAAGAAAATATTTTTTCCCGTCCAATTCAACTATTCATATTGACGTTTTCGATTTTTATCTCTATTATTAGGATGTTTCCCTGGTGTGCTGTCTCTGAGATGTTGATGTTGGCAAAGTATGTCGAATCCAGACAATGGACTGGGCATACTCTGAGTTTTTTGTTGACTGTTGAATAATTTACTTCTCCGCCAATGATGACTCAACTCAAGAAATCTCTTGTTCCCTGTGTATCATATTTTATTTTGTAACCGTTGCGAATGTGTTTGACCCGCATAAACTGGACATGCCATGTATCCCTTAGTGCTTCATCCAGATAATGAACCGTAAGTTGGAAAATCATTAATGGTCCATAATAATGCGGCATGCATCTGAAAATACTGATGATAAGCTGCATCATAGGTATGCACACCCATATTCCATAATGTTTGTAACTCTTCGATCAATGGTCTCAAGTAAATATTCATATATTTACCAGGGGAACGTAGACCAGAGATAAACAATGACATAAACATGAACGAATCATTCATACATTTCCATGGAGGTAAGTTATATGTAATAACAATAACGGGCCACATGCTGTAAGAGTTGTACATATTCCCAAACGGGTTAAAACCATCAGAGGCGAGACCTACGGGGGTCCTCAACGAAACATGGGTACATGTAATCAAATTCCTTCCACTCGGTTCCATCCGCAGGATGTCTGAGTATGCCATCTGCACCGATCCTCTTTTCATGATGTCATATCATGTCAGTCGCTGTGTGTCGTGACATGAACAACCTATGTAGCCTGGGCGTTAATGGGAAATATCGTAATATCTTCTGAAGCACTTTCTTCCCCATACCACGAACTTTGTACTGACTTTCACCACATATCGGACAATATTCAAGCATGAAATAATACACAGTCATACTTACAAGCATGAATGGATTCATACCTCATTCCCAGATCACGTAACATTTTCTTTGGCTCGTAATACGACTTAGGCAATTCGCTTCCAACCGGTTACATTTGCCCCAGTAAGTCTAGCATCATATCAATACTTTTGTTGGTCATTCTGTTGATCACTTTAATGTGTAATAATTTCACAACGAAATTCAAGATCGACATCTCATCACCTTTAAATGATATTTTTTTTTTGCCTCATCAAGAAGTTCACTAAATAAATTTTGATCATTTCCACTTAACACTGGTATGTCACCGCTAACACTATGACCAACTTGTGGACCTTGTAAGTCATACAAATCATCGGTTATCTCATCGTTTGCAGGTTGATTGTAACTATTACTCCATTCACCGGAATCAATAAACTGTGATTGAGAATTATACTGCTCACCGTGATAAATCCATGTACGGTAAGTTGGTGATATTCCCGGCATGTATAAATGATTATGAACTTCATCTAATCGTTTCCTTTTCTTAGTCAAACAATTTGTACATGGACACCATACAAGACCTTCTGCATCAATGTGTTGCTTTACCGATTCCATGAACTCATACACTCCATTACGGTATTCAACACTCAATCTATCCACCGAGCTCATCCAATTTCTATCCATTTCAGCCAAATATCTAAATATAAAAATATAATTATTAGACATCATATTACACTCATCAATATCACCAATTTATTAATTATTTATTTAAGCATACACATATATATTCAGTTAATTAATTAATTAGTTACAAAATAAAATATATTTAGTTAATTAACTAATCTACATATATGCATCATAAACCACTAACACAAAGTATATAATAAACATAATTATAAAAACGAAAACCATATTTTTTTTATAAAGATTAAACTGAAATACTTAAGTGAGATATATACTTATTCTTTGCAAATATAAAGAAAAATAATAAAGATATATGAAAGAAAATTTACCTTATGAAAAATTAATTAGAGTTTTATTGAAAATTTATAGGAGAGTTGTGAGATTGCAAATGAGAGAGTAAGATTGCAGAGGATGAGAGAAAAACAGAGGGAAAAGAAGGGTTGGTGGTGCTGCATTTTAATATAGTTTTAGCGTCGAAGTCCTTTAATTCGACGTTAAATGTCTGATTTTTAGCGTCGAAAATAAATTTCGATTCTAAAGGTAAAAGGACTATCGGTGGTATTGTCATAAACCTTTAGTGACACTAAATGTCATGTTTTTAGCGTCGACATGATATATTCGACGCTAAAAATAGTAATTTTAACGTTGCAAATTATTTCGACGCCAAAGGTAACGAGAATAGTTGAAAACATTTAGCGTCGACATATTTTCGACGCTAAAATTATTACTTTTAGCGTCGTTTTGAATATTCGACGTTAAAAGTAGACCATATAGTGTCGAAAATATTTTTCGACGCTAAAATATTGATATTTGGCGTCGAATATTGTTAGCGACACTAAAAGTTGATATTAGCGTCGAAAATAATTTCGACGCTAAATGTTTGGACGCTAAAGGTACATTTTCTTATAGTGTATCAATCTAATCAATTGTGATTAATCAACGGAAAATTAATTTCTATAGAAATGATAACGACGTTCAGATTCTCCTATTCTTTATAATAAATATTCCTTAAATTTATTAAATAAAAAATGTCATGCAACATGTTCTTGAAAAAGGACACGACTGCCATTATTGTATAATACAAGGGTATTAGATGTCCTTTTATAAAAAACTACATATTGTATATCCACTTTCTCTTCGCCTTCCTATTATTTTCTTGTACCGCGTTCTTTACTCGGAAACCATGAAAACTCGTTTTTGACTCAGCAACCCCGTTTCACTATCAAAAAGAAAAGAAAAAGATGTTTCAAGAAAACATCAGAAAAGTAAAAAACATATTATGATTCACAATCAAAAAATAAAAATTTGAAAAACGTGTGGACGGTGTCAGAACCAATTACCTACACATCATTTCTTATATAAATAGGGACAAACACATGCTTATACAGCAACTAATTCTAATTCAAAAAGCAGCTAGCTACCACAAAAAAAAAAAAACTCGCATCTCTTTAGCTTCTGCTTCTTGAATTTCTGCTTTTAGCTAGTGGTAAGAAAGAAAGAAAGAAAGGAGAGTAAATCGATGGCACTGACTAAAGAATTAATGGGTTGTTCAATATTTGAGAGATCATCATCAAAATTGCTTTTAAACCAAAGTGGTTTTGTGCAAAACAAGTTGCAACAAAAGCAGTTTTTGGTTAATCCAGTTTTGGTACCGTCGCAACAAAGGAGAGTGCATTTAAGGAAAGCAGCTGAGAGGAGGGGGATTAATCCTGTGGCTGCTTTGAGTGAAGATTTGATAAAATCAGCTGTTGTGCCTGCTGAAAAACCAGTGAAGTTTAAGGTGAGAGCTGTGTTGACAGTGAGGAAGAACATCAAAGAAGATTTTAAAGAGACCATTGTTAATCATTTAGATTCTTTAACTGACAAGATTGGCAGAAATGTTGTTTTGGAACTTGTCAGCACTGAAGTTGATCCCAGTAAGTGTTTTTTTTTGCTTCTAAATTCGGCTTTTGCCAAAATTATCCATACCCTTTTGCTTTTCATTGCATATATTATCTGGGTTTGTAATCTAATTTGTCATTGATAATTATTTTTCCTCCTTATTGAAGGAACAAAAGGACCAAAAAAAAGCAGAGAAGCAGTGGTGAAGGATTGGTCCAAGAAATCAAAAGTTAAATCTGAAAGGGTTCATTACACAGCTGAATTTGTAGTGGACTCAAATTTTGGGGTTCCTGGTGCAATCACTGTCACCAATAAGCACCAAAAGGAGTTCTTTCTGGAAACTATTACCATTGAAGGTTTTGCTTGTGGTCCTGTTCATTTCCATTGCAATTCTTGGGTTCAATCCACCAAAGATCATCCTAGCAAAAGAATTTTTTTCACTAATCAGGTAATCCTCAATTAATTTTTAATTTTTTATTGTTGTCACCATTTTTTGACAATTGCTTGCCAGATAGATAGATTTTTTTTTTTTTTTTTTTTTTAAATAAAAAAATGTTCAATCATGACAAATTGAAGTAAAAGTCAATACGTTATATTTTAGATTTTGAATGCTGTCAAGAACAAAAAAGTTGAACAACTCAGTGTCAGGCTATGGCAGGTGTAGCTCATGCCTCAGCCCACATGTTAATGAAATTCCCATTTAATATTTTTGAAAGGAATTAAATTGAATAAAAATCAAATTAAACTGCATCACGTATAAGAATTTAATATTCCAAACAAAATTAGGAAATAGAAAAATGAAAAGTATATAGCAGTCATCATATTTAATAATATAAATATTATAAGGGCATATTGGACCACACGTGAATCAATTATTCATTTTGCATTCTTGTTTGTTTCAGAGGGAATGGACGTACATGACAAGACCCCATAATAAATAAAGAGTAATGATATACTCACCAACACTCTCACTCACAATAATCACAATCCACTCACAATAATCACAATCCTCTCACTGTAGTTACAGTGAATTAATCCCAACTCTCTCACTGTAACTACAGTGAACTATAATAATTCACTGTAGCTACAGTGAGAGAGTTGAGATTATTGTGAGTGAGAGTGTTGGTGAGTTTATCATTTTTGTAAATAAAACTTAGCAACCACTCACCAATAACCACATGCATAGGGTTGTATTAATTTGTTTCTATATTTTTAATTTTAATTTTCTATGATCTTTGAATATGAGCAGCCTTATTTACCAAGTGAGACGCCTGATGGGCTTAGAGCACTAAGAGAGAAAGAACTAAAGGAGCTTAGAGGCGATGGCAAAGGAGTTAGAAAATTATCAGACAGAATTTATGATTATGATGTGTACAATGATTTGGGAAATCCGGATAGAGGAAGTGAATTTGTTAGACCATCTCTTGGTGGTGAACAAATACCATACCCTAGACGGTGTCGTACCGGTCGCCTTCCAACTGATACAGGTAATAATAATCATAATATATATATATATATACACACAATTTATCTAATAAAATCATGTCATTTATAAATGACGCGGGTTAATTTTGATATGTGGCTGCAGATATGCATGCAGAGAGCCGTATTGAGAAGCCATTGCCAATGTACGTGCCAAGAGATGAACAGTTTGAGGAATCAAAGCAAGATACATTTTCAGCTGGGAGGCTTAAAGCTGTGCTACACAACTTAATCCCATTGTTAAAAGCCAGCATTTCTGCCCATAATCATGATTTTAGTAGCTTTGCCGATATTGATAGCCTCTATAGCAAAGGACTCCTCCTCAGCCTAGGGTTCCAGGATGGAATTTTGAAGAAGCTCCCATTGCCTAATGTTGTTAGCAAAATTCAAGAATCTAGCCAGGGTCTCCTCAAATATAACACTCCCAAGATTGTTTCCAGTAAGTACAAGTTTTCAATCATATTATATAATTGTTTTAGAACATACATCAAGAAAGGCTCTTGATTGTTCTAAGCACAATCAAATGTGTTTGATCATTCAGATGATATAATTAAAACACACATTATTTATGATTAAGATCATAAATTTACTAGAATAGGCATATGATAATCCTTACAAATCTTTTTGAAGGGCAATTTTGTAGCCAAAAAAATGTGCATTATAGTGGGAGCATGATGATGCCCCAGATTGCTAGTGGGGGTTGTGAGTTTTACAATAATATATTAAAAAAAAATAAGTTCTATGGGCCAGCATCTGATTTTGAAAAGCAGAGGAGATATTCATTATTTCTAAAGCTTATAATATACCATTGAGAAATGATCCACTTTTAGATTCTATTGCTACCAGTCACTTTCTTTACGAGTGCTTTATTGTCTTGCATATTTAACATGTGGGAATAATAACACAATGGTGTTTTGTTTTTTCCATTGCCTTTCCTTTTTGAAAAATTATTATTTAAATGAAAAGCCAAAATTACTTTACTAAACCCACATGTGATCCACATTTGCAGAGGATATATTTGCCTGGTTGCGAGATGACGAATTTGCCCGTCAAGTTTTAGCCGGAGTTAATCCAGTCAACATCGAAAGACTTCAGGCATTCCCACCTGTAAGCAATCTTGATCCTGAAATCTACGGTCCACAAGAATCCGCATTGAAAGAAGAACACATCATCGGCCAACTCGATGGCCTGACCGTACAACAGGTAATTAAAATCTCATGTTACTCGAATTAATTTGTATTCTCTCATGATCTGATCTTTTTGTTGCATCAAATTCTAATTATAAGTGCCAATTATGTAATTTTAAATTTACAGGCATTGGAGGAAAACAAGTTGTACATAGTGGATTATCATGACATTTACCTCCCATTTATTGACAAAATAAATGCACTTGATGGTAGAAAATCATATGCAACTCGTACAATATTTTTCTTGACGTCTCTCGGAACTCTTAAGCCCGTCGCCATCGAGCTCAGCCTCCCGCCGTCCGGACTGAGTTCCCGGTCGAAGCGCGTGGTCACACCTGCCGTCGACGCAACCTCCAATTGGCTTTGGCAGCTTGCCAAGGCCCATGTCTGCTCCAACGATGCCGGGGTGCACCAACTTGCTAACCATTGGTAAGCAAATTAATGTTGCCTAGCCTAGCTGCAATCTTATATTATGTTGACTGGATTATTGAAATGGTGTTTTGTTTATTTAGGTTACGTACACATGCTTGCATGGAGCCATTTATTCTAGCAGCACATAGACAATTGAGTGCAATGCACCCAATTTTCAAGCTTTTGGATCCACATATGAGATACACATTCGAGATCAATGCTCTAGCTAGGCAAAATTTAATCAATGCCGATGGTGTCATCGAGGCTTGCTTCACTCCCGGCCGCTACTGCATGGAAATCAGCGCCGCCGCGTATAAAAATTGGCGGTTCGACAAGGAAGGCCTCCCTGCCGATCTCATCCGCAGGTAAATTAACAAGATTAATAATTAACCTAGGCAATGTGTCTACATTATTTCATTGACATGTTCTTATGTTTGCTTATATTGGTGTATTGAGAGATGTTGAGTAAAATTCTAAATGAAGTTTTACTCTTTTAATTATGCAGAGGCATGGCAGTACCTGACCCAACACAGCCACATGGTTTGAAGTTGCTAATTGAGGACTACCCATATGCCTCTGATGGGCTACTAATTTGGCATTCAATTGAGAATTGGGTGCGGACTTATGTGAACCGTTACTACCCAAATTCAAGCCTAATTTGTAACGACAAGGAGCTACAATCTTGGTACTCTGAATCCATCAACATAGGTCATGCTGATCTTCGCCATGAAAGCTGGTGGCCCACATTAACCAACGGTGATGATCTAGTCTCTATCCTAACTACAATCATCTGGCTTGCATCTGCACAACATGCTGCACTCAATTTTGGACAATACCCTTATGGTGGGTATGTGCCCAATCGCCCACCCATGATGAGAAGATTAGTCCCAGACGAAAATGACCCTGAGTACACCAATTTCTTGGCTGACCCACAAAAGTATTTCCTATTAGCACTGCCCAGTTTATTACAAGCTACTAAATACATGGCCGTGGTGGACACATTATCAACTCATTCCCCTGATGAGGAGTACCTTGGGGAACGGCAACAACCGTCTACTTGGTCCGGTGATAGCGAGGTAACCGAAGCATTTTTTAAATTTTCCGCAGAGATTGGACAAATAGAGAAGGAGATTGAGGAGAGAAACAATGATCCGAGCCGGAGGAATCGGTGCGGTGCGGGGGTTTTACCATATGAGCTACTATTGCCAAGTTCAGAGCCTGGAGTAACATGCAAGGGTGTTCCAAATAGTGTATCAATATGAGCCTAAAAGAGTGTGCTCAATTGATCATATTTGATCAAACTTAGGTATATAATTTAAAGTATTAGATATATATTGAGATGCCCGCTATTAATGGTCATGTTCTAGGTAATCCAAGTGCAGTTCGAGTGCACTTTAAGCTTTGAATTGTTTATGCAATTGAGTTTATAAAAAAATATTGTTTGTAGCTAGCATATCATATATAAATCATGTGCAGTCTCTAGAGATATTTGAATATCAATTAAAATAAGCACAATTTGGGCTTTGTCTTGAGGTGGGGCTTTTTCGAATGCATTGACAATATGATAAAATCTTCATCAATTAATTGCAAATTGGCCTGAAGCAAATATTTGAGCAAACCAATTGGTTACAAGGGATTCAAAAAAATTGCAGATCAATCCAAATCCATGGCTGTTTAAAAAATGTTTGGCCCTAAATGAGATACAACTTCCTAAAAATATAGATATGTGTTTAGGAAATCATATATGGATCTCCAATATAATATATGATTTTAAAATTTTAAGATATGATTATAGAATCTCTAAAATTTATGATTTTATTATATATTTTTACTAATGTTATTTTCTTTCTATAATGTATTATCTATCTAAAAATATTTTTCATTGTAAATGTAATAAAATGAGTTCAAGAATTTCTTTCTGTTACCAACAAAAGTTTCTGCAGCAATAGAAAGTTATGCTTTTCATTTTGAATTTGGAAGGAAAGTGAATCATTCACTTTAGGGGACCAATTCTTCTTGGATCAATTCACATATTATCTATATAAAGACCTAGAACATGACCATCAATTCACATATTCTTCTTGGATCAATTCACCAATTTTATGAAAAAAGTTCTCTTATAGAATCCCTAATATTTGTGACTTTATTACATATTCTTATTAATATTATTTCCTTCCTATTTTAGATTCATATATTATCTATATAAAGACCCATATGATTTTAAATATAATAGAGTGAAGTTAATAGTTTCTTTCCTTACCTAACAATTTAGTTTGAATGATTTGAAACATGAGTCAATTTGTAAGAGATCTTGTTGATTCTGGTTCCACAAGCAAGCAACTTACTTACTTACCCTTCAATAATGCTTCTTGATTATTGTACCAAAAATCTTGTCCTGGTTAAAAAATCTGAAGATACAGAGGTTATTAACTTTGCAGTCCCTTCTTTTTGGTTATTATTTCAATGGCCTGGATGTGTAACGTGTTTATTTGGTTATTAACGTACTGTGATATTTTATTATTATTTTCTTTTGAAAAATCTGAAGATCTAAATGTTTCAAAATTTTGACACATTTTTAAAAAATGAAGCTCGCTAACTAAGGGTGGTAATGGGCTCGGGCTGGGCCAGTAAAATTTTAGTCCAAATTCGGGAAAAGTCCGGCCCGAGCATCTGTCAAGTCTGGTCGGGTTTTATCCGATTCGATTTTTTAATAATAAAAAACTATATTTATATATATATATATATATATATATATATATATAGTTTTTTTAAAGCCCTTAAGCCCAACCTGAGCTCAAGCCGACCTCATAATCCTGGGTCCGACTCGGGATAACTAGATCCGAATTTTTCTACCATCCCTAAAAAAACAAAATAGATAAAGAAATGACATATTAAAGAGAACAACAATGATATACATAAAGACTTTTTTCTCGAATTTTTTCCCTATTCCCTCACCGTAGCTACAATGAGGCACTGTAGCTCACTGTAGCAACAGTGAGGGAGTAGGGAAAAAATTCGGTAAAAAAGTCGATAGGTTTATCATTTTTGTAAAGAGAAAGCAACCAAATGTTTTTTTTTATCCTCTCTGAAAACACAAATAAGCTTGGATCTGGCCCCCTACCTCTCCCTTCTCCCTCACTCCATATCTCTTTCTTCTTCTTTTTTTTCCCACTTTCTTTCCTTTCTCCCGATCTCCTTTTTTTCCCCTTTTTCCTTCATTTTTCTTTCCACTTTCTGTTTTCTTTTCTTCTCCTATTTTGTTTGTTCTCCATTTTTTTTTCATTTGATTTTATCCAAATCTTTCCACCAACCCTTGTGGGTGACGGCAGGGGAGCCCCTCCCTCTCTTGTTCTTCATTGTCTCTCATGTTTTCTTTCTCATTTAATGATCGTAGATTCACTTAGTCATAACTATCTCATATTTGTTGGGTTTTATTTTCTGTTTTATACATAAATCCATTTTCATTAGTATATAAAGGATTTTGTGCGAGGAATATGAATAGATCTGGTGGTGAAAACTGGTTCTTTACGATATTTATGGGGATATTTGCACAGTCGCATAGATCCATTAATTATCATGTATTAGATTTATTGTATATTATTGTAAATAAAAATTGTACAATATATGTATTATGTTGTTTCACTTCTATCTAGGGATTTGTAGTGACCGACTTTGTATTAAGATTAAGGTAGAGAGACCAGACCGGTCCCGTAATTCCCCATGTTTATTAAATAGTTTTAGGTGTTAATATCTATTTCTAGTGGTTACGAGAAATACATAGTATATATATTATTTTATGTTGTTAGATTTATCATAACTTAGCTTGAGTCTTAGGATTTTCCTAAGTTTATATTCGAGCTATTATGGTCGTATAATTACATAATTGTGATATTTTTATTGTTAGCGACATATTCTCAAGATGAATTTTAATGATGCAATACTAGAAGTTTTCGAAATGCATTGCCATTAGCAGACATTACAAAAAAATATCGAAGCAATTGGTGATGAAGAGCAATTGATGTAAAGACTCAAGAGCTTAAATGTCGAATATCTTGTGTAGTTTTAGCTTATGGCTCTCTATACAAGTGAATTGATAATTTAAGTCTCTAAGCTCATAAGACTCACATTCCTATTCATATAGCTGCATTATGGTCAAATGTAAAATGCTTTCAACTTTCGTATCTTGCATTTTATATATTGTGACCGGCATACTGTCCTCCCACACCGGCATACCGTCCTCCCACACCGGCATACCGACATATCGATTTCTGAGACTGGCATGCCAGTCTCAAATAGAGAGCAAATATTGTCTTTCTCTTTCTCTATAAATTGAGCATCAATTTCCAAAAACATAGAGTTTACAAAACCTTCATATTCATACACTCTCTATTCAAGCTCACATAATACACTTTCATATCATTTGTAGTGAGTTTGGATTTCTTGGGTTAGCAAGTAACACTTTAATCTTTTTATCTTTACGAGTGCTTAAGTGGTATAATCTTCCTATCTTATACACTTGTGGTAGTGAAATCCTTTTGTGAGTGAACATACTCAAAATGGTGATTTGTAAAAAGTTTGTGAGTTAGCCTATATGAGAAAACTCATTGTGAAAGTTTAAAGAGTAAGCCTAAGTGATAGAACTCTTGGGTAAAGGTTTAGAGTGAACCTAGGGGGACAAAACTTTTGGTTGCGAGTGAGTCACGGAAAAATTTGTGTAAGTTGTGGATTCAACTTAATGGAATCTTCAAGCATGGCTTGGGAGAGTAGACGTATGCAAATAGTTGGTCGAACCACTATAAATCTCCGGTGTTAATTTCTCTATCACCTAACTTTAAATTATCGCAAGTTTATTTTAGTATTTGCAAATTAATTAGTAGCTTGTATATTGGTGATATATTGTGAATGAGAAATTGATTGATAAGTTTAATTGGTAAAACTACTAGCTTAGTAGTATAAAATTGAAAAGATTTATATTTCCGTAATATTAGGTCATCACCCAATTCACCTCCTATTGGGTATAGAATTGTTTGTTTGTTGTGTGCTTGTATGAAATTTCATTTATATATGAATGAATTTCATTGAAAAAAAAAAAAAAAAACCTTCTAATTAGGTTGGCACACAAAACCTTTACTAATCATAAGCTAACTAGACCCTGTCGAGAGAGAAATAAATATAAATAAAATTTTGACACATAAATCCTGATTGTTTTGAATTTTTTACACTTAGGTCCATAGACAGTTTGGCACTTGGCCGTTAAAATGATGATGGTGTAACAAAAACAATGTATTCTCACGAAAAAATTATAAACATGTGAAAAATTAACATGTGTCAATAATATTCTTCTTGGTTATATAAAATCTATTTGATATATTATTTGTAATTTGATTATGTAACAAAAAAGTATTAATTTATCAACAATATAATTGTATGATCAAATAATTATGTTTTTTTTTTTTTTTGGTAATTATACACAAAAACTATACTTTTAAGACTTATATACTAAACTAGTGTATGCCCGTGCTTACGGCACGGTGTTACAAAATTTAAAGAGATTGAAATTATGTTATTTAATTTGTTTATAATGAAATGATTTTATTTTTTAATTAAATGATTTTATTTTTTAATTTATTTGGTAGTTTTTATTTTCCATTAATAAATGATTTTATTCTTTAATTTATTTGATAGTTTTTATTTTCCATTAATAAAGTAGTTTTCATTTTCCATTTTTATAAAGATTCTATAATGAAATGACTTTTTATCAGCCGTTAGATTATAATGAAATGATCTGAGCCGCCAATTAAGCCACATAAAGATAGTATTTGGATACATTATCTATCTTAATATTAACCATCCGTTACACTCTCTTTCCTCTCACACCATTGTGCTTTATAATAGAGATATATATAACAAATTTTTTCCTAAGAGTGATAATTTCACAATCTAAATTGAAGAAAATATTTTATTGTTTGTAAAGTTTATTATTTCATTAGAGAATCTAATAAAACCCTAAAGATACCTTCAGGATGCGTTTCGAAAGTTGCATTGAGCTGCACTATACTGTATTATTATTTACTAACCCAGAGCTTTTATTTGATTTGAACCTAACTTGACAATTTTGTACAAGACTTTTCCTTATTTTCAATAATAATAATAATGGCAAACAAAAGTTAAATGAATCCTATAAATGATGCAATCTAATCTAATATCTAATCTATATCTATATTTATACTATTTATCCTATTGTAAAAGGATTGTTCTCCTTGATTCAAGGTGAATAGTAAGCTCTTCTTATTTTAGAGGAAAAAATTGAATTTTGGTTAAGTTGAAATTAAATGTAGAAGGTGAAAAGTGTGTTTTGTTAAGTTAAATTCATGCATTTTGATTAAATTGAAATTAAATGTAGAAGATGAGATGTGTGTTTTGTGAAGTGGGATGTAAAAAAGTTTTTAGCTAATGGATTTATTGAGGTTGTTTAAAAAAATTAATTTATTCATAATAGCTATTAAATATTTTAAGGACTATTGAGATTCTAATTATTATTTTATTTTGAGTTCAAATATTTTTTATATTTAGTTATGTTTGATGTATGAAACCATGAATTAATCTTGAATGCATACATAGAATTTCAAGTCTGGGTTTCAGGATGATTTGTAATATGATTTTTCCGTCATTAATTAATAATTATCTTTTCAGTCGTCAATATAGTGATTTATACTTACAGTTTAGTTTGTTTCGATTTTCACAATTTTACAATAATAATTACAATCACAAATCATACACTGATAATCAAAATGAACTTGTGCATCACGCAGACTCTAAGTTAATTATATATATAAAAGCTTAGGATTTTAAAGCTCACACATTCATTTTGGGAATTTTGAACTACTCTCCTTGATTTGAGGTGAGAAATAATGTCATCAAATGATATCATTACAAGAAAATATTCAAATAGAGACGAAAAATCCGTAACTATTCTGTCGCTAATGGCCAATTAGCGACGACAAAATTCTGTTGCTATTTTATTGTTCACCAAATAAATAGCGAATGAAATATTACATTCGTCGCTAAAATTAGTAACTGATTTTATTTCGTAACTATTTAGCGATGAAATAGAATTCTATTGCTAAATATCAAAGAAAAATTACGTAGCTATTTAGTGACGAAATTTATGTAGCTATTTCGTAACTATTTATTTTAAAATTTGTAAAAAGTGAAAAATTTAAAAGTTTAGAGAGGCGGGAAATTTAAAATTTTAGAGGTGCGTGAAATTTTTAAATTTTATCAATATGGGAAATTTGTAAATTTTAGAAAGGTAAAAATTTTAAAATTTTGGAGATGCGGGAAATTTTAAAATTATAGAGAGGGAAAAATTTTAAAATTGTTGAATTGTGGAAACTTTTAAAGATATGATTTTTTTTAATTAGTGTTTGTTTATTAGGAAAGTTTAAAAGAAGAGATAAGAAAATGAGAAATTGATGATGGAAGTTGAAATATAAATTTTTTTTATGGTATATGGAATTGAGTAAGAAATTTTTTGATGGTGTATGAGAGTTGAGAGATAAAAAGATTGTGGTGTATATATAGAGGAAGAGAATTGGAGAAGCGAGAAGATTTGTAGATTTTTAAGACATTTGAAATTTTCGAAAAGTGAGAAATTTTTGAAATTTGACGAAATTTTACGACGCACTAGCGACGGAAAATCTGTCTCTATTTTTTTTAAAAAAAATGGCACCAATGGAATAAAATTTTGGGAAGATTGAAAATTTTAAAAATTAGCGACGGAATAAAAATTTCGTTTCTTTTTAGCGACGAAATATTGATTCTGTTTCTATTTAGCAAAAGAAAATATATCTCTATTTTTAAAAAAAAAAATGGCGCGGATGTAATAAAAATTTGGGGGATTGAAAATTTTGAAAATTAACGAAAAAATATATATTTTGTTTATATTTAGTGATGGAATATTGATCCCGTTTCTATTTAGCAACGAAAAAACCGTCTCAATTTTTTTTTTAAAAATGGCGTCGACGAAATAAAATTTTTAGAAGGATTGAAAATTTTAAAAATTAGCGACGGAGTAGAGATTTTGTTTCTATTTCACGAAAAAATATTAATTCTGTTTCTATTTAGCAACCAAAATTTTGTTTCTAATTAGAAAAAAACTATTTCAAAATAGAAATTAAAATTAAAATAAAATAAAATTAGTGATGGAAAATAAATCATGTCGCTAATTAGCGATAAATTTATGTTTCTGTTTCTATTTAGCAATGAAATTTATCTCTAGCTAATTAGCGACAAATTATATTTCTGTCGCTAATTAGCGATAGATAATAATTCGGTCGCTATTAGCGAGAGAATTTATTTTTCGTCCCTAATTAGTGACGGATAAAGTCTGTCTCCAATTAGCAAAGATTATTTTCCGTTACTAATTAACGAAGGATAGTAATCTCGTCACTAATTAGCGATGGATTTCATAGTCTGTCGCTAATTAACGATGAAAGTTAAGGCATATCTATTTTTCGTCTCAAATTCTATCGTTAAATTTGTGCCATTTTTAGGGATGGGATTGATTTTGTCGCTAAATTCCATCGCTGATTTTATTGTCCGTTTCAATTCCATCTCTATTCTGTCGCTAAATTTTGAAATATAATATTTTGTCACTAAAACTATTAATTTTTTTTGTAGTGGTATTCAATTGCTTACTGTTTTCATTATTATTTGGTGTAATAATGGCTTTTTAAAATGACTTAATATTTTAATTATTTATTGATGTTAACATTTGTTCAAAGCTCCCACATTCATTTGATAAATGACTTTATTTTTATGTTGTCCACGTAGGCATTTCATTTTTGAGGTTGTCCACGTATGCGTATGAATCATTAATATTTAAAATAAATTATTAACATTTAAAATAACTTATTAATGCATAACTCTTCACATTCTTCCACCATTAATATTTTATTTTCTCAAATCCTCTAATCTTTTCGTTTTCCAAAATTATTAATTATTGAAAATATGTTAGTTAAATACATATCGTTTCAAATGAGTTATTAATGTTTTAACTTTTCATATTCTTCAATCTCAAACATTTCATTTTCCCAACTCTTCTAAACTCTTCGTTTTGTTATATTATTAATGATTGAAAATTTGTTAATTAAATATATATATTTTTAATAATATTTAAATTTTCATATTCTTCATTAACTCTCACTTATTTAAAAGTTCAAGAGTCATAAGTTGTAGACGCTGATTTACACCCGATGTCTACAATCGAGATTTCGTAGAAGGGGCACTGGCGATCCTGCAAAACAAATAGGGTATGATGAGCGAGGATGGTCTACCCACCGGTGTGGTGGATGCCGTAGGCAGTCCGACGCCTAAGTCAGTGATGGAAATGTAATACTAACACCATAGAAGGAGAAACAAGGTCAGATGTTACCTTGATCCCTGTGGGTTGCCGTGAGGGCCGTAGGTCAGTGATGCTGGGAGCTATGGAGATAGTATTCTTAAGGTTATGAGTAGTAGGGCTTGAATGTTGAATGTCCCTTCCTCCTAGAGCCTCGTTTCCTATATATACATGCTCCAGTAACGTGTGCCTTTATTTCCTTTTGACTGCTCGTTCGTTATGTCGACTTCATGAGGAGCTATAACTGCGTTTTGCCCGTTGTAGGCTGGAACAGATGGGTTTATGAATGGTGTTTATGAACTTGAGCGTTACGTTGGCTGGTCTTTAGATGGTCCTTCGGTTACAGGTGTTAGTGCTCGTTGGGCTTGGACCTGCATATGTCTTTGGGGTTCAGTTAGGGGGTTTCGGGGGTGCACTCAGTAGTGGTTCTGGAGCAAAATGATGAAATTACCCCTGGACCAAATTTGGCCCGTACAGTTTGTCTCATACTCTCTAAGTCAAGAAGTCATTGGCTTTGAGAGTACTTGACGCGTGTGTCACCTGGGTCGAGGCCATAGCATGTAGGTGTACTTGAGCGTTGATGCTGCATATTGATTGAACCAAACGAATATCAAGTTATGAATTTGACTCTACAAGAGCCATTGGGGAAGTACGCAGTTCGTCCGAGTCAGATGATGGTCGGGATAATGAACTTGACTATACTAGATCCATTGGGGAAGTACCCAGCTAATTGAACCAGATGAAGGTCAGGTTATAAGTCATACGACATGTGTATCCCATGTCTACAACTTGATTCGACATGAGTTCATGGGGGATGTCCCCGGTCGAATGGACTTGATGAGCCAAAGAGATATAAGTCATACGATACGTGTAATCCATGTATAAAAACTTGACTCATCATGAGTCCATGGGGGATGTCCCTGGTCGACTGGACTTGATGAAGCCAGAAAGATATAAGTCATTCGACATATGTAATCCATGTCTAAAAACTTGACTCGATATGAGTCAATGGGGGATGTCCCCGGTCGACTGGACTTGATGAGGCCAGAAAGATATAAGTCACTCGACATGTGTGATCCATGTCTAAAAACTTGACTCGACATGAGTCCATAGGGGATGTCCCCGGTCGACTGGACTTGATGAGGCCAGGAAGATATAAGTCATACAACATGTGTCATCCATGTATAAAAACTTGACTCGTCATGAGTCTATGGGGGTGTCCCCGGTCGACTGGACTTGATGAGGCCAGGAAGATATAAGTCAATCGACATGTGTGATCCATGTCTAAAAACTTGACTCGACATGAGTCCATGGGGGATGTCCCCGGTCGACTGGACTTGATGAGGCCATGAAGATATAAGTCATTCGACATGTGTAATCCATGTCTAAAAACTTGACTCGACATGAGTCCATGGGGGATTTCCCCGGTCGATTGAACCAGATGAAGGTTCAGGAGATAATTCACAGACATAGTCGTATAGACTGTAGGAAGTCCATGTCTTCAGTTGACTCGACATGATTCCATGGGGGAAGTCCCCGGTCGACTGAACCAGATGAAGGTTAGGATAATCCCATACTACGGGTCAAATGACCAGGGGATTCTTCAATGTCGTTTGGACCAGATGAAGGTCTATGAAAGTCTTCACTCCACAGACCTGACGAAGGTCCAAGAGTCTTTCCTTATCATACTACTAGACCCGATGAAGGTCTATGAAGGTTATCACCCATTCTCCTGATGAGGGTCTATGAGACTACGGTCGTATGGACCTGTCGAATGGACTTGATAATGGTCCAAGAAGGTCATCACTTCTCACTCTACTAGACCTGAAGAATGTCAATGAGGGTTCTCATTCCTCATTCTACAAGACCTGACAAAGGTCAATGAAGGTTCTCATTCCTCATTCTACAAGACCTGACTAAGGTCAATGAGGGTATAATTCCTCATTCTACAGGACTTGTAGTCTGAGACCATGTCGTCTGAAGACCATGAGACTACAGTCGAATAAACCTGATGAAGGCCCATGAGGGTCATCATCCTACTAGATTGGATGAAGGTCGGTCGACTGGGCCCGATTGAGGTCCAAATGATTCTTCATACTACCTAATCTGATGAAGGCCGGTCGATTGGACCTGATAGAGGTCCAAGGATTTCTTCATACTACTTAATCTGATGAAGGCCGGTCGATTGGACCTGATGGAGGTCCAATGGATTTTTCATACTACCTAACCTAATGAAGGTCGGTCGAGTGGACCTGATGGAGGTCCAAGGGATTTTTCATACTACCTAACCTGATGAAGGTCGGTCGAGTGGACCTGATGGAGGTCCAAAGGATTTTTCATACGACCTAACCTGATGAAGGTCGGTCGAGTGGACCTGATGGAGGTCCAAAGGATTTTTCATACTACCTAACCTGATGAAGGTCGGTCGAGTGGACCTGATGGAGGTCCAAATGATTTTTCATAATACCTAACCTGATGAAGATCGGTCGAGTGGACCTGATAGAGGTCCAAAGTATTTTTCATACTACTAGGCATGATAAAAGATTCCCTATGTAGTCTGGAGTTTGCGGTATTAAATCAATGTCGTATGGATATGATGACTAACCTTTCATGTCTTTTGAGGAATGTGATATCCATGTCTTGTCGAATGAGATCTTAAATAAGTGTAAGCCTCATACGTGTCATGTCGAGTGAGACATTCACCTCATGCTGAGTGTAGTGTCCAGTGGGACATTCATCTTATGATGAATCTTCATTTGAAGCATCTTCCTTGAGCCGAGACTACATCTTTGTATTGTCGAGTGGGATAACATCCTCATGATGTGTATCCATGTAATGTTGATTGGAACTTTAGGCAACTCACCCTACTTATCTGTCGTGTCGAATGAAACTTCAGCCAATAACTGATCCTTCCTCCATGTCGTGTCGACTGGAACCTTAGCCCCTAACTAAGACATGTTCCTTGTCGTGTCGAGTGGTGCTTCAGCTCCTAGCCAAGACTTTTTCCTTGTTGTATCGAGTGGACCCTGTACGTGCCAAATTTGGGCCAAGGACAAAACCGCCTTTCACTTCGAACACAATACCAAGTGAGGCCCAAAGCAATAACCCAGCCCATTAAACTCTAAACCCTTTACAAAATAAAAGGACAAACCATTTGACCGATTCTCTCTTTTCCCCAACAAAGAATATATCGCCCACATGCAAAATATTCTCCCTGCCGAAAGCAGAGACAATAAGCATGTTATGGGGACCCATTTCTCATGTGCAGATCAGAGAATTCACATTTCTCCTCCTATAAAATGAAGCATAATTCATGAAGTGGGGGGAAAGCTTCTCAACTCTGATGCAGGCTTCACTTCTTTCTTACAATCCCCTGCTCTCTGACATTAGCATTCTCAGAGCTCTCCATCCCCTTATACACTTACCACCGCCCGCACGGCCACCCAGAGAGGTCAAGGTAACTTCAAACCTTGCTTTTCACATTTATATATTTACTGTTCATTTCAGACTACTGACTTGAGCGTCGGAGTGCCCCCGGCACCCACCACACCGGTGGGTAGTCTGCTCTCGCTCATTCTACCTTTGTCTTGCAGGATCGCTAATGCCCCCAACCTACAAATTCTGATTGAGGACCTCGGCCGAAATCCAGCATCCACAATTTGGCGCCCACCGTGGGGCCTTAGAGATTCATAGCAAGCAAAGACTCATCAGTCTACAATCCTTACAAACACAACTACACATGGCTTCAAGGTACAAACAGAAACCAGACAAAGTGGCCATTAAAGAAAATTCATCCTACAATAGACCTCCCAGGCGACAAAGTGGAGGAGGCCAAGACAAGTTAAACAACAACTCTTTTCCCATAGTGAAAATGGAGCCCCACTCGACAAAACCACATACAACAAGCCTCACGAAAGACAATCAATTAGTATGTGACCATGTTTCTTGAAATCTTCAATGTAAATTCAAAAGAATCAGCCCATACGGTCATGTTATACCACTCAGAGCCGTGCCATGCATGCGTAAGCCCATGTCTTTTCATTCCATGCTTCACGTGAATCAGCAACAATGGGAGAGAACATCATTGTTCAGCTAGCTGTCCAAGAAACAGCCCATGCAGCCAAGAAGCCCATAAAAAATCCACACGACCACAACTACAAAAAGCCCATACGACAGGGAGTCTTACTCGCCACACAATCAAAATCCAAATTGCATGAATCGATATTTGATCCAGCCACTTAATCCAGTGTGCCAATCAGCGCAAACGAACTCAGATCCCAACCAACTCAAAATCCATAGCAACCAAATCAAAACAAGGCCCAACCCAAAGCTAACGCAAGTAGCATGAAAGAGTGCAAACTTCCCGTAAAGTTTTATTTTTAGCTTGGCCCAAAAGAGCCACAACAGCCGAGGGAACCATTGCCCAACGCATGCCCGTCGTTCGAATTAAAACCCAAAACAAAGACTCAATTGAGTGTAGTATGCCCAAGCCAAAATACAAGTGAGGAGTCCACTAATTAAAATCCCACATCGGCTATGAAACGACAAGTTAGGAGTTATACTGAACCTATCAAGCCTCACGTGGCTGAAAAATTGGGTTGAGAGCTCATTACCAAAAACAATAACCCACACTACATCACACGAGAATGAGGAATGGACCACATGATAAAGTTCCATGCAAAGACAAAGTCACATGAGATCCAACTTGATATAAGATGTTTGGGTCCATTTGATACTACAAAATGTACTAATCTGGGGAGACAGTCATATAAGAAAAAGCTTGGGCAAGTGGCTTGTGGATGAACTTGGAGTGTGTCAGTGCACTATATATATATATATATTTTTTTTTCAACTTTCACGTGCTATTTCCTTATTAGGCTTGAGGCAAGAGCTTTGCAGTTGCTCTCGTGCCAACTGATTTTTTGTTGGTATGGGGAATGAGTCTTTTATGGCGGGGGCTCATGCTCGTGGACTTGGAAGCTCCCAGTGACATGGAATGATTGTCATACGACGAGGTAAATGGCCATCAACTTCAGGCTACGTGGAAAATTCCATCTCTTTGGAATGATTGTCAACTCCTCCAGACTAAATGAAAGGTTAGTCATCATCTTCATACTACATTGATTTAATATTGCCAACTCCATACTACATAGGGAATCTTTTATCATGCCTAGTAGTATGAAAAATTTTCTTGGACCTCATTTGGTCCAATCGACCAACCTTTATCAGGTTAGGTAGTATGAAAATTCTTTTGGACCTTCATCAAGTCTAGTAGTGGTGATTCTTATAGACATGCATTAGTTTCATTCGACCGTGTCTCGTGGACCTTTGTCAGTTCCATTCGACCATAGTGTCTTACACTTTCATCAAGTCAATCTGTCCCAATCGACATCTACATGTGTAGCTTGAGACTTGTTGTGAATCTTATGCATGTATGGCTTGGTGCTTGGTGTTTGTCCCAATCGACATCTACATGTGTAGCTTGGGACTTGTTGTGAATCTTATGCATTTATGGCTTGATGGTTAGTGTTTGTCCCAATCGACATCTACATGTCCGTAGCTTGGGACTTGTTGTGGATCTTATGCATTTATGGCTTGATGCTTGGTGTCTGTCCCAATCGAAATCTACATGTGTAGCTTGGGACTTGTTGTGAATCTTATGCATGTATGGCTTGATGATTGATGTTTGTCCCAATCGACATCTACATATGTAGCTTGGGACTTGTTGTGGATCCTATGCATGTATGGCTTGATGATTGATGTTTTTCCCAATCGACATCTACATGTGTAGCTTGGGACTTAATGTGGATCTTATGCATGTATGACTTGATGATTGATGTTTGTCCCAATCGACATCTACATGTGTAGCTTGGGACTTATGTGGATCTTATGCATGTATGACTTGATGATTGATGTTTGTCCCAATCGACATCTACATGTGTAGCTTGGGACTTAATGTGGATCTTATGCATGTATGACTTGATGCTTGATGTTTTTCCCAATCGACATCTACATGTGTAGCTTGGGACTTGTTGTGAATCCTATGCGTGTATGGCTTGATGCTTGGTATTTGTCCCAATCGACATCTACATGTGTAGCTGGGACTTAATGTGGATCTTATGCATGTATGACTTGATGCTTGATATGTGTCTTATTTGACATCTACATGTGTATCTCGGGGCTTAAAGGAAAACCCAGTCGACATAACACCTCATTGACTTGAGACTAATTAAGAATTACTTAGTTAACATCTCAACGTGTAGCTTGGGGCGTAACATTGATCCCAATCGACAGTACACGTTTGTAGTTTGGGACTTATTGATGATCACAGCCGACATCATCTAGTCCATAGTATGAGGATTATCCTAACCTTCATCGGGTTCAGTCGACTGGGAACATTCCTCATTGGCTCATGTAGAGTTAAGTTGAAGACATGGCCTTCATCTGGACCAGACAACATTGAAGACTCCCCTGGTCCTTTGACCAATAGTATGGGGATTATCCTGACCTTCATCAGGTTCAGTCGACTGGGGACATTCCCCATGAATCATGCCGAGTCAAGTTGAAGACCTGGACTTCCTCTGTCCAGTTTACACTTGTCGTATGGAATATACTCCTGAACCGTATTATGGTTCAGTCGACTGGGGACATTCCCCATGGCTTGTGTCAAGCCAAGTTGAAGACTTGGACTACTCATAATCCATGCATTGAATTCACTCTGTCGTATGAAACATGAACTAGTACATTCTTGACTGGTACTCTTACATCTTGTTCTATTCGACATATATTGAAATACTCTCCAAGTCAATGACTTCTTGACTTAGAGAGTAGGGGACAAACTGTACGTGCCAAATTTTGGCCAAGGGTAAAATCAACTTTTCGTCTTAAACCCAACAGTATGCAAGGCCTAACAGTATGCAAGACCCAAAATTATTGGACTCTGATTAGACCAATAGCTTCAAGACAAATTCTATCTCATTATATACCAACTGCTTCCCTCTTTTTCCTAACACCAAGCATATTCCCACATGCTATGATCTTTCATCAAATACATGAGCATGTTGTGGGACTCATGCCAACTAATGAAGTTATCTTTCTTTACCTATAAGATGGCAACACAATTCACGAAAGGGGAGGGGTCAGAGCTCTCAAACTTGAGCTCCTAAAGCTTCATATTCTCTAAACACCGGCTATCGCCCTCACGGCAATCAACAGAAGTCAAGGTAACTTCCGACCTTGTTCTTCTATTATTTACAGCTCATTTCATACTACTGACTTGAGCGTCGGAGTGCCCCCGGCACCCACCACACCGGAAGGTAGTCTGCTCCCGCTCATTCTACCTTTGTCTTGCAGGATCGCTAATGCCCCCAACCTACAAATTCTGATTGAGGACCTCGGCCGAAATCCAGCCTCCACAATTTGGCGACTACCCACCGGTGTGGTGGGTGCCGGGGGCACTCCGACGCTCAAGTCAGTAGTCTGAAATGAACAGTAAATATATAAATGTGAAAAACAAGGTTTGAAGTTACCTTGACCTCTCTGGGTGGCCGTGCGGGCGTGGTAAGTGTATAAGGGGATGGAGAGCTCTGAGAATGCTAATGTCAGAGAGCAGGGGATTGTAAGAAAGAAGTGAAGCCTGCATCAGAGTTGAGAAGCTTTCCCCCCACTTCATGAATTATGCTTCATTTTATAGGAGGAGAAAGGTGAATTCTCTGATCTTCACATGAGAAATGGGTCCCCATAACATGCTTATTGTCTCTGCTTTCGGCAGGGAGAATATTTTGCATGTGGGCGATATATTCTTTGTTGGGGAAAAGAGAGAATCGGTCAAATGGTTTGTCCTTTTATTTTTGTAAAGGGTTTAGAGTTTAATGGGCTGGGTTATTGCTTTGGGCCTCACTTGGTATTGTGTTCGAAGTGAAAGACGGTTTTGTCCTTGGCCCAAATTTGGCACGTACAGTTTGTTCCCTACTCTTTAAGTCAAAGAGCATTTGACTTGAAGAGTAATATGTCGAGTGTATCATCAGAGATTTGATCCTGATAATAGATGTCTTCTATGTCTTTTGAAGTAGCTGAAGTTTAAAACTTCAACTTAACTCTAAAATGTCTTCTGGACCAGATGAAGGCCAGATCTACGACTTGACTCTACATGAGCCAATGGGGAATGTTCCCAGTTGACTGAACCAGATGAAGTTCAGGTCTTCCATTTGACTCTACATGAACCATGGGGAATGTTCCCAGTCGACTGAACCAGATGAAGGTCAGGACAATCTCTATACTACTGGTCAAAGACCAGGGGAGTTTTCAAATTTTTCTAGACCAGATGAAGGTCGTATGTTGACTCTACATGAGCCATAGGGGATGTTCCCAGTCGACTGAACCCGATGAAGGTCAGGACAATCTCCATACTACTGGTCAAAGACCAGGGGAGTTTTCAAATTTTTCTAGACCAGATGAAGGTCGTATGTTGACTCTACATGAGCCATAGGGGATGTTCCCAGTCGACTGAACCCGATGAAGGTCAGGACAATCTCCATACTACTGGTCAAAGACCAGGGGAGTTTTCAAATTTTTCTAGACCAGATGAAGGTCGTATGTTGACTCTACATGAGCCATAGGGGATGTTCCCAGTCGACTGAACCAGATGAAGGTCAGGACAATCTCTATACTACTGGTCAAAGACCAGGGGTATCTACAATGTCTTCTGGACCAGATGAAGGCCAGGTCTTCAACTTTGACTCTATATGAGCCATGGGGAGTGTTCCCAGTCGACTGAACCAGATGAAGGTCAGGACAATCTCCATACTACTGGTCAAAGACCAGGGGAGTCTTCAAATTTTTCTAGACCAGATGAAGGTCATATGTTGACTCTACATGAGCCACATGGGATGTTTCCAGTCGACTGAACCCGATGAAGGTCAGGATAATCCCCATACTACGGGTCAAATGACCATGGGTGTCTACAATGTCTTCTGGACCAGATGAAGGCCAATTCTTCAACTTGACTCTACATGAGCCATGGGGAATGTTCCCAGTCGACTGAACCTGATGAAGGTTAGGATAATCCTCATACTACGGACTAGATGATGTCGGCTGTGATCATCAATAAGTCCCAAACTACAAACGTGTACTGTCGATTGGGATCAATGTTACGCCCCAAGCTACACGTTGAGATGTTAACTAAGTAATTCTTAATTAGTCTCAAGTCAATGAGGTGTTATGTCGACTGGGTTTTCCTTTAAGCCCCGAGATACACATGTAGATGTCAAATAAGACACATATCAAGCATCAAGTCATACATGCATAAGATCCACATTAAGTCCCAAGCTACACATGTAGATGTCGATTGGGACAAATACCAAGCATCAAGCCATACACGCATAGGATTCACAACAAGTCCCAAGCTACACATGTAGATGTCGATTGGGAAAAACATCAAGCATCAAGTCATACATGCATAAGATCCACATTAAGTCCCAAGCTACACATGTAGATGTCGATTGGGACAAACATCAATCATCAAGTCATACATGCATAAGATCCACAATAAGTCCCAAGCTACACATGTAGATGTCGATTGGGACAAACATCAATCATCAAGTCATACATGCATAAGATCCACATTAAGTCCCAAGCTACACATGTAGATGTCGATTGGGACAAACATCAATCATCAAGCCATACATGCATAGGATCCACAACAAGTCCCAAGCTACATATGTAGATGTCGATTGGGACAAACATCAATCATCAAGCCATTCACGCATAGAATCCACAACAAGTCCCAAGCTACAGACATGTAGATGTCGATTGGGACAAACACCAAGCATCAAGCCATAAATGCATAAGATTCACAACAAGTCCCAAGCTACACATGTAGATGTCGATTGGGACAAACACCAAGCATCAAGCCATAAATGCATAAGATTCACAACAAGTCCCAAGCTACACATGTAGATGTCGATTGGGACAAACACCAAGCACCAAGCCATACATGCATAAGATTCACAACAAGTCCCAAGCTACACATGTAGATGTCGATTGGGACAGACACCAAGCATCAAGCCATAAATGCATAAGATCCACAACAAGTCCCAAGCTACGGACATGTAGATGTCGATTGGGACAAACACCAAGCATAAAGCCATAAATGCATAAGATTCACAACAAGTCCCAAGCTACACATGTAGATGTCGATTGGGACAAACACCAAGCACCAAGCCATACATGCATAAGATTCACAACAAGTCCCAAGCTACACATATAGATGTCGATTGGGACAGATTGACTTGATGAAAGTCTAAGACACTATGGTCGAATGGAACTGACAAAGGTCCACGAGACACGGTCGAATGAAACTAATGCATGTCTATAAGAATCACCACTACTAGACTTGATGAAGGTCCAAAAGAATTTTCATACTACCTAACCTGATAAAGGTTGGTCGATTGGACCAAATGAGGTCCAGAAAGTTTTTCATACTACTAGGCATGATAAAAGATTCCCTATGTAGTATGGAGTTGGCAATATTAAATCAATGTAGTATGAAGATGATGACTAACCTTTCATTTAGTCTGGAGGAGTTGACAATCATTCCAAAGAGATGGAATTTTCCACGTAGCCTGAAGTTGATGGCCATTTACCTCGTCGTATGACAATCATTCCATGTCACTGGGAGCTTCCAAGTCCACGAGCATGAGCCCCCGCCATAAAAGACTCATTCCCCATACCAACAAAAAATCAGTTGGCACGAGAGCAACTGCAAAGCGCTTGCCTCAAGCCTAATAAGGAAATAGCACGTGAAAGTTGAAAAAAAAAAAATAGTGCACTGACACACTCCAAGTTCATCCACAAGCCACTTGCCCAAGCTTTTTCTTATATGACTGTCTCCCCAGATTAGTACATTTTGTAGTATCAAATGGACCCAAACATCTTATATCAAGTTGGATCTCATGTGACTTTGTCTTTGCATGGAACTTTATCATGTGGTCCATTCCTCATTCTCGTGTGATGTAGTGTGGGTTATTGTTTTTGGTAATGAGCTCTCAACCCAATTTTTCAGCCACGTGAGGCTTGATAGGTTCAGTATAACTCCTAACTTGTCGTTTCATAGCCGATGTGGGATTTTAATTAGTGGACTCCTCACTTGTATTTTGGCTTGGGCATACTACACTCAATTGAGTCTTTGTTTTGGGTTTTAATTCGAACGACGGGCATGCGTTGGGCAATGGTTCCCTCGGCTGTTGTGGCTCTTTTGGGCCAAGCTACAAATAAAACTTTACGGGAAGTTTGCACTCTTTCATGCTACTTGCGTTAGCTTTGGGTTGGGCCTTGTTTTGATTTGGTTGCTATGGATTTTGAGTTGGTTGGGACCTGAGTTCGTTTGGGCTGATTGGCACACTGGATCAAGTGGCTGGATCAAATATCGATTCATGCAATTTGGATTTTGATTGTGTGGCGAGTAAGACTCCCTGTCGTATGGGCTTTTTGTAGTTGTGGTCGTGTGGATTTTTTATGGGCTTCTTGGCTGCATGGACTGGGCTTTTCAAATGATTTATTTGTGGGGAAGATATTTGATCTCAATGTTAATACTTCCATACTTATAGTGTCGAATGATACTTTTGTTTGTTGCTAAACCTTCGTATATATTCTGTCGAATGGGACTGTTACACGGCTGGAGGGTGTGGTCTCTTAGTGCTCACACGGCAAGTCTGCGCATGGAGTGCGTATGAGCCAGCTTGGCGTTTGTGCCTGGCAGTTTGTCATGTTGTTCTTTGCGCAGCTTTGACGCTTGGCAGATGGGCTGTTTCTTGGACAGCTAGCTAAACAATGATGTTCTCTCCCATTGTTGCTGATTCACGTGAAGCATGGAATGAAAAGACATGGGCTTACACATGCATGGCACGGCTCTGAGTGGTATAACATGACCGTATGGGCTGATTCTTTTAAATTTACATTGAAGATTTCAAGAAACATGGTCACATACTACTTGATTGTCTTTCGTGAGGCTTGTTGTATGTGGTTTTGTCGAGTGGGGCTCCATTTTCACTATGGGAAAATAGCTGTTGTTTAACTTGTCTTGGCCTCCTCCACTTTGTCGCCTGGGAGGTCTATTGTAGGATGAATTTTCTTTAATGGCCACTTTGTCTGGTTTCTGTTTGTACCTTGAAGCCATGTGTAGTTGTGTTTGTAAGGATTGTAGACTGATGAGTCTTTGCTTGCTATGAATCTCTAAGGCCCCACGGTGGGCGCCAAATTGTGGACGCTGGATTTCGGCCGAGGTCCTCAATCAGAATTTGTAGGTTGGGGGCATTAGCGATCCTGCAAGACAAAGGTAGAATGAGCGGGAGCAGACTACCGTCCGTGTGGTGGGTGCCGGGGGCACTCCGACGCTCAAGTCAGTAGTATGAAATAAGCTGTAAATAATAGAAGAACAAGGTCGGAAGTTACCTTGACTTCTGTTGATTGCCGTGAGGGCGATAGCCGGTGTTTAGAGAATATGAAGCTTTAGGAGCTCAAGTTTGAGAGCTCTGACCCCTCCCCTTTCGTGAATTGTGTTGCCATCTTATAGGTAAAGAAAGATAACTTCATTAGTTGGCATGAGTCCCACAACGTGCTCATGTATTTGATGAAAGATCATAGCATGTGGGAATATGCTTGGTGTTAGGAAAAAGAGGGAAGCAGTTGGTATATAATGAGATAGAATTTGTCTTGAAGCTATTGGTCTGATCAGAGTCCAATAATTTTGGGTCTTGCATACTGTTAGGCCTTGCATACTGTTGGGTTTAAGACGAAAAGTCGATTTTACCCTTGGCCAAAATTTGGCACGTACAGTTTGTCCCCTACTCTCTAAGTCAAGAAGTCATTGACTTGGAGAGTATTTCAATATATGTCGAATAGAACAAGATGTAAGAGTACCAGTTAAGAATGTACTAGTTCATGTTTCATACGACAGAGTGAATTCAATGCATGGATTATGAGTAGTCCAAGTCTTCAACTTGGCTTGACACAAGCCATGGGGAATGTCCCCAGTCGACTGAACCATAATACGGTTCATGAGTATATTCCATACGACAAGTGTAAACTGGACAGAGGAAGTCCAGGTCTTCAACTTTCAAGTTAGGTAGTATGAAAATTCTTTTGGACTTTCATCAAGTCAATTTGTCCCAATCGACATCTACATGTGTAGCTTGGGACTTGTTGTGGACCTTATGCATGTATAGCTTGATGCTTGATATTTGTCCCAATCGACATCTACATGTGTAGCTTGGGACTTGTTGTGGACCTTATGCATGTATAGCTTGATGTTTGATGCTTGATGTCAGTCCCAATAGACATTACAATATGTAGCTTGGGACTTGTAGTGGATCCTATGTGTGTCTGGCTTGATGCTTGATCTCAGTCCCAATAGACATTACAATATGTAGCTTAGGACTTGTTGTGGATCCTATGTGTGTATGGCTTGATGCTTTATGTTTGTCCCATTCGACATCCACATGTGTGTAGCTTGGGACTTGTTGTGGACCTTATGCATGTATAGCTTGATGCTTGATGTCAGTCCCAATAGACATTACAATATGTAGCTTGGGACTTGTTGTGGATCCTATGTGTGTATGGCTTGATGCTTTATGTTTGTCCCATTCGACATCCATATGTGTGTAGCTTGGGACTTGTTGTGGATCCTATGTATGTATGGCTTGATGCTTTATGTTTGTCCCACTCGACATCCACATGTGTGTAGTATGGGAATTATTATAGTTACAACACTTGCATGTCTTGAGATGTGATATAAATCCCAGTCGACATCATCTAGTATGTAGCTTGGGAATTGTCATATACTACTACATTTGCATGTCTTGATATATGATATGAATCATAGTCGACATCATTTAATATGTAGCTTGGAATTATCATAGATACTATTATGCATGTATGACTTGAGACTTGATTTCCACATCTACACGCCTAAAGCTTGGAACTTGTTAATGACCTCATTCGACACTATACCCATACATCTTAACCTTCATCAGGTTCAGTCGATTGGGAACATCCCCCATTGGCTCATGTAGAGTCAAAGTTGAAGACCTGGCCTTCATCTGGTCCAGAAGACATTGTAGACACCCCTGGTCTTTGACCAGTAGTATAGAGATTGGCCTGACCTTCATCTGGTTCAGTCGACTGGGAACATCCCCTATGGCTCATGTAGAGTCAACATACGACCTTCATCTGGTCTAGAAAAATTTGAAAACTCCCCTGGCTTTGACCAGTAGTATGGAGATTGTCCTGACCTTCATCGGGTTCAGTCGACTGGGAACATCCCATGTGGCTCATGTAGAGTCAACATATGACCTTCATCTGGTCTAGAAAAATTTGAAGACTCCCCTGGTCTTTGACCAGTAGTATGGAGATTGTCCTGACCTTCATCTGGTTCAGTCGACTGGGAACACTCCCCATGGCTCATGTAGAGTCAAAGTTGAAGACCTGGCCTTCATCTGGTCCAGAGACATTGTAGACACCCCTGGTCTTTGACCAGTAGTATAGAGATTGTCCTGACCTTCATCTGGTTCAGTCGACTGGGAACATCCCCTATGGCTCATGTAGAGTCAACATACGACCTTCATCTGGTCTAGAAAAATTTGAAAACTCCCCTGGTCTTTGACCAGTAGTATGGAGATTGTCCTGACCTTCATCGGGTTCAGTCGACTGGGAACATCCCATATGGCTCATGTAGAGTCAACATACGACCTTCATCTGGTCTAGAAAAATTTTGAAAACTCCCATGGTCTTTGACCAGTAGTATGGAGATTGTCCTGACCTTCATCGGGTTCAGTCGACTGGGAACATCCCCTATGGCTCATGTAGAGTCAACATACGACCTTCATCTGGTCTAGAAAAATTTGAAAACTCCCCTGGTCTTTGACCAGTAGTATAGAGATTGTCCTGACCTTCATCTGGTTCAGTCGACTGGGAACATTCCCCATGGTTCATGTAGAGTCAAATGGAAGACCTGAACTTCATCTGGTTCAGTCAACTGGGAACATTCCCCATTGGCTCATGTAGAGTCAAGTCGTAGATCTGGCCTTCATCTGGTCCAGAAGACATTTTAGAGTTAAGTTGAAGTTTTAAACTTCAGCTACTTCAAAAGACATAGAAGACATCTATTATCAGGATCAAATCTCCGATGATACACTCGACATATTACTCTTCAAGTCAAATGCTCTTTGACTTAAAGAGTAGGGAACAAACTGTACGTGCCAAATTTGGGCCAAGGACAAAACCGTCTTTCACTTCGAACACAATACCAAGTGAGGCCCAAAGCAATAACCCAGCCCATTAAACTCTAAACCCTTTATAAAAATAAAAGGACAAACCATTTGACTGATTCTCTCTTTTCCTCAACAAAGAATATATCGCCCACATGCAAAATATTCTCCCTGCCGAAAGCAGAGACAATAAGCATGTTATGGGGACCCATTTCTCATGTGAAGATCAGAGAATTCACCTTCTCCTCCTATAAAATGAAGCATAATTCATGAAGTGGGGGGAGAGCTTCTCAACTCTGATGCAGGCTTCACTTCTTTCTTACAATCCCCTGCTCTCTGACATTAGCATTCTCAGAGCTTTACATCCCCTTATACACTTACCACCGCCCGCACGGCCACCCAGAGAGGTCAAGGTAACTTCAAACCTTGCTTTTCACATTTATATATTTACTGTTCATTTCAGACTACTGACTTGAGCGTCGGAGTGCCCCCGGCACCCACCACACCGGTGGGTAGTCTGCTCCCGCTCATTCTACCTTTGTCTTGCAGGATCGCTAATGCCCCCAACCTACAAATTCTGATTGAGGACCTCGGCCGAAATCCAGCGTCCACACACCCTCTATCAGATACTAAGCCTTCTTCTATCTGGTAATGTCGACTGGGATATCCATGACAAGTATTCATTTGTGTATTTTCGTATGAGACATCCTTCTCATGGCAAGTCTTTATACAGGTAGAGTGGGGCTGCTGGATATTCCAATGCAAGACACATTGCTTCGACGTATGGGATGAATGGTAGGAAAATTGTTTAAAATGGAAGGATGCGCCTTGTTCTTTCATGGTCGAATGAGGAGATGAAAATCATTCCATGTAGTTTGGAGGAGATGGCAATCCTTCATCGTCTGAAAGATATGATAATTTTTTTCACGTAGTATGGAGGAGATGACAATCCTAGAGTTTACTTCTTGTCCGATTGGGTATGTTGGAGGATTTTGAGGGTATTCTCATGTCGATTGGGAGAAGCATGTCGATTGGGCCAGATGTTGGTAAATGTAGGTCGATTGGAGCAAATGGGTTTCTCCCTAAGTCGGAGTTTTGTTAATGATAGTTTTCTTTCTAAAGTAACCAATGAATACTTATTTGGGAAGCTATGATGTCCCCAAGGCGACAATGGGTGGTCATCTAGCCCCTTTTTTTTTGACTAATTACATCAAGTATCACTTTATTGAAGTACATTGCTAGCATATCAGTTGTAGGGTCGCTTGGGCGGATTGAGGTTCTCTCATTGTGATGGCTGATGGAATTATCTCTTTTCTTGTTTCTTTTATCCTCCTCCCATCTAATCTCAATTTGAGCCTGGGCCATGGCATGATCCATAGTGTAACATTGAAATTTAGTGAGCTTTTTATAGAGTCACTTTCTGAAAATAATCCATTTCTGAATGCTTCCACTGCAGTAGGCTGATAGAGATCTGGGATTGTTATCCTTTCTTTATTGAAGCGATCCACATAACTTCGCAATGACTCCCATCTCCGTTGTTGGATTGCATTAAGGTAATTGGTGGTCTTCTCAAGCTTGCAAGAACTTGCAAAATGCTCCACAAATTTATCAGCTAGTTCCTGATATGACCCAATAGTCCTGTAAGATAGATTGAGGAACCGAGTGAGGGCTGGGCCCGCCAATGTTTCTTTGAATCCTCTACACATTCCAGCTACCCATTGATGATGAGCCAGATCAGTCGACATCATCTTGTATTTGTAATAGATCAGATGATCGTTTGGGTCTGTGGATCCGTCATACAACTTCATATCTGGAGGACTGAACTTCCTTGGTAGTTCGGTGGAAGTGATGGTGTCCAAAAATGGGGTATATGAGATCGTGCCGGCTCAGGTTTTTCTCACTGGTAGTCTGACACCAGGTAGGCTGGAGAGAATTGCATCTCTAAACTCCTGCATTTCTTTGCGCATGGTGGAGGTAACTTGCCGTGCTTGGTCGGTTGAGGAAATATGTTGACTTCTTTCTTGATTTGGTGGATGGTTGTTTGATGGTAGATTGTCACTTGTCACATTGTTGAATGCCCCCAAGAGATTGGTGGGGATTGTGGGATTGCCGGGAAGGTTTGTAGTATCAGGTTGTCGGGAGGTTGAAGAGATTTGCTCCAGTTGCTTCTGGAGGGTTATATTGGAGATTCGCATGGCTGAATTTTCCTCCTCTAAGACTCGTAATCGTTCTTGTAGAATGGCCAATTGAGAGGCCATAGGATCTAATGTCTGATCGCTGCTAGAAGCCATGTGCAGCTGTGTTGAGGGATCGTAGACTGAGAGATCTTCGTCTGCTATGAATCGCTAAAGCCCCACGGTGGGCGCCAAACTGTAGACGCCGATTTACACCCGACGTCTACAATCGAGATTTCGTAGAAGGGGCACTGGCGATCCTGCAAAACAAAGAGGGTAGTATGAGCGAGGAGGGTCTACCCACCGGTGTGGTGGATGCCGTAGGCACTCCGACGCCCAAGTCAGTGATGGAAATGTAATACTAACACCGTAGAAGGAGAAACAAGGTCAGATGTTACCTTGATCCATGTGGGTTGCCGTGAGGGCCGTAGGTCGGTGATGCTGGGAGCTATGGAGATAGTATTCTTAAGGTTATGAGTAGTAGAGCTTGAATGTTGAATGTCCCTTCCTCCTGGAGCCTCGTTTCCTATATATACATGCTCAAGTAACGTGTGCCTTTATTGCCTTTTGACTGCTCGTCCGTTATGTCGACTTCATGAGGAGCTATTACTGCGTTTTGCCCGTTGTAGGCTGGAACAGATGGGTTTATGAATGATGTTTATGAACTTGAGCGTTACGTTGGCTAGCCTTTGGATGGTCCTTCAGTTACGGGTGTTGGTGCTTGTTGGGCTTGAACCTGCATATGTCTTTGGGGTTTGGTTAATGGGTTTCAGGGGTGCACTCAGTAGTGGTTCTGGAGCAAAAGGGCGAAATTGCCCCTGGACCAAATTTGGCCCGTACATGAGTTATATTAAGTTAACTATAAAAGTGTTCCTAAGCTAGCCAAATTTATACTTGCACTTAGAGATTTATTTTTCATCAATTAAAATGTATAAAATGAAATAAGTTAGAAGTCACATTTGTTAATTTGAAAAAATATTAAAGAAATTATATTATCTGGACAACTATAATAAAATGTAAGATATTAATCAATTTTATTTTTTATATTTGATATATATCATATTTTTTTTAATAAGACGAAATGCGCATCGTGCGGGTTATCTGCCAGTGGTAGTAATATTTAAGTCAGTAATTTGCATTTATTTGAACAATGATTTTTTTTATTTTTTATTTTTGATATTTTGATTGTTTTTTTTTAAAATCTGTGTTTTGTCATTTCCCATATTTTGAATATTGCAAGGGCAAAACTCACAAATCACAATTCCGCATTCTATTAACATATTCTAACAATGAGAAATATTTTTACAGGACAGACGTAAGGTGTTGCGCCTGTATAATATTTGACAGAGAGATGAGATTCATAATAATTATATAATCTATTCTTATTATTTTTTATTATAAATTTAAAATTTATACGCTCTATATTGGGATCCGCATGCTCTGTCACATTGGACAAGCACACCACCTCTCTTATGGATCTAAGGTAAAAACAAAATAATAATAATAATAATAATAATGTTGATGGTGTTTTTCGGGCACTATGATATTTAAGCAGCACGGCAGGGGTAAAAGGGTAATTCCCTTGTTGATCGAGATCATTAATACCGACCCGACCACATGAGTTAGGGGTCGAGCGCTTATGATCGGTAACCCGACCACTTAAGATCGGATGACCGGCCATTATCAGATCGACAACAGCATTCTCAGTTCAAATGACTATTATGACCGACCTCATGAAGACCGACCAGATAGCGAGATATGCTCCAGAAGATGACACCCTATTCTTGCGGATAAGATGACAAGTTATCCTATTTTCATGGGGAAAACTGGTGAGTCAGAGTCCTAGTAGCATAAAGAAAGTAAATGTAGTTTTGATTAGGAATCCTTATGGGAAAAGGAAACAGTTTTGACTAGGAATCCTTATGGGAAATGAATTGTTTCAACTAGGAAATTCTTGTACAAATAGGAATATGATTTCTACACTATTATAAATAGGAGGGTAGAGCATAGGTAAAAGGGAGAAACAAGTTGAAGGTTAAAAGTGGGCATCAAAATCATCAAGCTCTGACTTGTAAACACAAAAAAGATCCGAGAAGCATATTTCAGTAATAAAAGTACCATCTTTTTTGTGCCCGTGGACGTAGGTCGGACCAAGATCCGCCGAACCACGTTAAATCTCCTTGTTGATTGGTGCATTTATCTGTCTTTTGCTAAGTTTGCCTTTGGTCCCCCATAACCAAACAAATTCACTGTTGAGGGAGGATTTCTTCGGGAGTGATATTCCAATATTACCCTGAAGACCAAAATCCGCCGTCAACAGTTGGCGCCGTCTGTGGGGAACTGGACAAAAAGCAACCCGTGTAGTAAGACAATGGCGGAAGGCGGAAACCACCAATCATCAGGGAGCTCGGCTGCATATTGGATGGAGAAAATGGAGGAAAATATTAGGAAAGATAGGGAGGAAAATCAAATCCTTCTGAAATCCATGATGAAAAAACTGGAGAGGATGGAAGAAACGAATAATGAGAAACTTGAAGCCGGAACCAGTCGGAGGAGAGGCGAAATAGCGGAAGGAAAAAGGGTCGCAGATGTGAGTGATGACGAAGAGCCGAGGAGGAAGGGTCCCTACGGATTGAGGTACGTAGTGGTAGAAAAAGATTTACAAACGGAGGATACGTGGAAAGAAGAAGAGGGGAGACAGTCGCCAGATTCATCCCGTGATGGCCCTCGCGATACCAGAAGGGGAAACATGAAGGATAGTGAAACTGGACGGGAAGTCTCAAGTCATAAGGAACGCCACACCCGTGGTGACAGACGCGAAGGAGGCCGCGGGAGGCAGCATAGTGACACAGATGGCAGTATAAAGTCTTGGTTAAGAAAAGAAATGGCCAAGTGTGTAGTAAACCCCAAAACTGATACATCAGATGCTCGGGATGACGAGGTTGAATCTCCCTTCACAGAAGAAATAAGGTCGGCAAAATTCCCAAGACGTTTCAACATGCCATCCATGACGCCCTACAAAGGCCATTCAGATCCAAAGTCTCATATTGAAAGTTTTGTCCTATTAATGGAGGTCCAATGAGTAGTAGGGGATGCCGTTTGTAAAGTTTTCCCTCTAACCTTGGGAGGATCTGCCATTCTGTGGTTCAGAAGTCTAGCCCCATGGAGCATTGGAAGCTTCGTGCAACTCAGGAAGTCATTTGTTCGGCACTTCAAAGGGGACATGCCACGAATGGGTGCAGAGACCTGCGGGAGCAGGTGGAAGACTTGGTGAAAGAAGACTATCTCAGTGTGTACATAGACCATTCGGCTTTTGAGGTCGACCAAGTTGATAGCGGAAGTCATCCGGTCGGATGCGTGGAATGCTGAGATGCAGAGAGGATGTATTAAGAAGAGCATTGCTTGTAGTGACCCTCGTAGAGTTGCAAGAAAGGCAATGGATCCCCAAAAAGGTGAGTAAAACTTCTTCTGACTTAGGTTGACATTTATTTATGCTTGTTTGTTATGGCTCACATAATGGTTTTGATATTTGTTTTACGGCTCGGGTCTGCTCTTGTACCGCCGAGACCGATGTCTCTTTCCGGCTCGGGTCTGCTCTTGTACCGCCGAGACCGATGTTTCTTCCTGGCTCGGGTCTGCTGTTGTACCTCCGAGACCGATGTTTATTTCCGGCTCGGGTCTGCTCTTGTACCGCCGAGACCGATGTTTCTTTCCGACTCGGGTCTGCTCTTGTACCGCCGAGACCGATGTCTCTTTCCGGTTCGGGTCTGCTCTTGTACCGCCGAGACCGATGTCTCTTTCCGGCTCGGGTCTGCTCTTGTACCGCCGAGACCGATGTCTCTTTCCGGCTCGGGTCTGCTCTTGTACCGCCGAGACCGATGTTTATTTCCGGCTCGGGTCTGCTCTTGTACCGCCGAGACCGATGCTTCTTCCGACTCGGGTCTGCTCTTGTACCGCCGAGATCGATGTTTCTTCCTGGCTCGGGTCTGCTCTTGTACCGCCGAGACCGATGTTTATTTCCGGCTCGGGTCTGCTCTTGTACCGCCGAGACCGATGTTTCTTTCCGACTAGGGTCTGCTCTTGTACCGCCGAGATCGATGTTTCTTCCTGGCTCGGGTCTGCTCTTGTACCGCCGAGGCCGATGTTTATTCGGCTCGGGGCTGGATTTCGTTCCGCCGAGGCCGTTTGGTTATTCGGCTCGGGGCTGGATTTCGTTCCGCCGAGGCCGTTTGGTTATTCGGCTCGGGGCTGGATTTCGTTCCGCCGAGGCCGTTTGGTTATTCGGCTCGGGGCTGGATTTCGTTCCGCCGAGGCCGCTTGGGTATTCGGCTCGGGGCTGGATTTCGTTCCGCCGAGGCCCCTTGTTTATTCGGCTCGGGGCTGGATTTCGTTCCGCCGAGACCGCTTGGTTAATCGGCTCGGATCTGGATTTTATTCCATCGAGGCCTTACGGTTTATTCAGCTCGGGGTCGGGTTACGTCCCACCGAGTCAGCTTCTTTGGACTGAGGATGTAATATTCCCCCAGAGCCAAGTCTTTCTTCAGCTTGGGGTCGGGATACGTCCCACCGAGAGACTTATCATCGACATGGGATCGGAGCATCTCCCCATGGTCGGCCCTCTATTGGTCTGGGGAGGTGACATTCCCCCAGAGCCAAATGTTCTTCTCAGCTCAGGGTCGGGTTACGTCCCACCGAGTCGGCTTCTTTGGACTGGGGATGTAACATTCCCCCAGAGCCAAGTCTTTCTTTTAGCTCGGGGTCGGGTTACGTCCCACCGAGTCGGCTTCTTTGGACTGGGGATGTAACATTCCCCCAGAGCCAAGTCTTTCTTTTAGCTCGGGGTCGGGTTACGTCCCATCGAGTCGGCTTCTTTGGACTGTGGATGTAACATTTCCCCAGAGCCAAGTCTTTCTTTTAGCTCGAGGTCGGGTTATGTCCCACCGAGTCGGTTTCTTTGGACTGGGGATGTAATATTCCCCCAGAGCCAAGTCTCTCTTCAGCTCGGGGTCGGGATACGTCCCACCGAAAGACTTATCATCGACATAAGATCGGAGCATCTCCCCATGGTCGGCCCTCTATTGGTCTGAGGATGTGACATTCCCCCATAGCCAAATGTTCTTCTCAGCTCGGGGTCGGGTTACGTCCCACCGAGTCGATCGTCATCAGCATAAGGGCAGAGCATTTTTTCCACAGGTAGATATCGGGATCCTCGTTAACTGAGCTCATGAAGATGGCATGAATGACCAGATTTGCAGCCAAGGCATTTTTCTCTGCAGTTCCTGAAGTGACCACCGACGGATTCATCGACACACCATCATTTTTTATAGTTCCCGGCATCAACTCACAAACTCGTTGTTACCGAGAACTAGGGGATAGATGTTGATGGTGTTTTTTAGGCACTATGATATTTAAGCAGCACGGCAGAGGTAAAAGGGTAAATTCCCTCCTTGGTCAAAATCATTAAAAAAGGACCATCATGACCGACCACATAAGTGAGGGTCGAGCACTTAATGGTAGGTGACCGACCACTTCGGTTCGGATGACCGGGCATTATCAGATCGGCGTAAGCATTCTTAGTTCAAAGGACCATAATGACCGACCTCATGAAGACCGACCAGATAGCGAGATATGCTCCAGAAGATGACACCCTATTCTTGCGGATAAGACGACAAGTTATCCTATTTTCATGGGGAAAACTGGTGAGACAGAGTCCTAGTAGGATAAAGAAAGTAAAGGTAGTTTTGATTAGGAATCTTTATGGGGAAAATGAATAGTTTTGAATAGGAATCCTTATGGGAAAAGGGAATAGTTTCAACTAGGAAATTCTTGTACAAATAGGAATATGATTTCTTCACCATTATAAATAGGAGGGTAGAGTGAAGGAAAAGAAAAACAACAAAAAAAGAGAGAATAAGGGGATAAGTTGGAAGTAAAAAGTTGAGATCAAGATCATTATTGTGAGACTTGTAAACAAAAGAGAGAGCTGAGAAGCGTGTTTGAGTAATAAAAGTATCATCCTTTTTGTGCCCGTGGACGTAGGTCGGACCAAGATCCGCCGAACCACGTTAAATCTCTTTGTCGATTGGCGTATTTATCTGTCTTTTGCTAAGTTTGCTTTTGGTCCCCCATAACCAAACAAATTCACTATTGAGGGAGGATTGTCTCGGGAGTGATATTCCCATATTGCCCCTGAGACCAAAATCAGCCGTCAACAAATAATAATAATAATAATAATAAAAATAACAACAAAAATAAGGACTCATATGTTAAAACTTTTGAAATCTCTATCTTTTTTTTTATTATTATTTAATTTTTATAATTCTATAGTAAACAAAAGGGACTGCACAACAATTAAACCAAAAAGACAACTTGGTTACATTGCGGGGCAACCTAGATATGCCCTTCAATTAATCAATCCCATCACATGAAGTGCTATAAATAATAACCGAGTTCACAGCCTAAATTAATTCATTAATGCTATCACTTGTTAGTTATTGTCTTGCTTTATTATAAATAATCGACATTATTAATTATAATTTTTCACCTTACTTGAATATTGGATGTGAAGTTGATGTCACTTTATATGCTAGTGATGTCATCATTTAATTTGTTGGCATCATATATAAAAAGGAAAATTTTAGTGGGGATCTAGCGATATCATCATTTAATTTGTTGGCATCATAATGGAAAACTTTAGTGATTAATGTGAGTGTGATTCATGTGTTTGACACAATTAAAATTTTGATTTTTGGACACACATTGATTCTCTTGGTGTATCGTTTTTTGCATTTCGTCATGGAGAGACTTTTGGCATGCATCATATGTAATGGCCCCTTATACTTGGACTTTTTTGAATGATTTTCCCCCTAATACAAAATCAGAACCAGCTATTTTTCAGACGATTTGTGACAAGGTTTAATTATATCAAAATTTTTTTTTATGACCTACTTAATTTTTGTTACTTATCACATCTTGATCAAGACTTTCTAACTAGATTTTTATGAAGTAACATGTGGTTGGATTGTTGATACGTGTTTCTTGTTTTAAAATAGCTGTTATTTCAATTTGGCATGCATCATATGTAATGGCCCATTATACTTGGATTTTTTTGAATGATTTTCCCCCTAATACAAAATCAGAACCAGCTATTTTTCAGAGGATTTGTGGCAAGGTTTAATTATATCAAAATTTTTTTTATGACCTACTTAATTTTTGTTACCTATCACATCTTGATCAAGACTTTCTAACTAGATTTTTATGAAGTAACATGTGGTGGATTGTAGATACGTGTTTCTTGTTTTAAAATAGCTGTTATTTCAATTTTTCTATTTCTTTTTTAAGATAATTTTTCTTACTTGGAACCCCTAAACCTGATTATTGCGTTCAAACAACTTGAAAATTCATCATTTTCACCTTTCATTAATTAATTAATTTTTTGAGAAGAAAGTGATTCATTAATAAGAAAGATTACACATAATAATTGAGGGAAAATCATCCAACCAGAACCAGAGACTTCCCACATGCCTTTATTTAATTAATTGTAATAAGTCCAATAAGTTTGGCTTTGTAAGTCCATCCTTACGAGTTAATATAAACTCCTCCAAAAAAACCAAGAGAGGTTAAGAGTTCATCCCTCTTAAGTTTAACATGCGTCACAATCATTCTAAAACTAGAACATAATAATGGAATCATGTCATATTGAATATATATCCTAAAACTTAGAAAAGTAAGAAAAACCTGGAAAATTATTGATGATGATTAAAAACAAAATCCAAGAACTTTTTAGCCTCCGCCTCGGTGCTCTATGGATGCAATGTGGTTAACGTTCTCCCATAATTCCTTGGATGCTTCTTGTTGAAGGGGTACTCTTTTAACAAGATCCTAAACTAGGACAATGGTGGAAACTCTCTTAAAAAAAAAGACTCCTCCAAGACAAATGTATGAGACTTCACTTCTGGATGCAATGAACTCAATAGGCCCCTTAATAGAAGGGTGTCTTTGAAGGCACCATTTGATGCAGGGTGTAACTCTCCCAAGGGTTATACCTCTCTCCTTATACCCTTTGAGGCCTAGAGTCTCATCTTTCCAAAATAGATGACATGTCCCTATATATTTGTGTCTTTCCGAAAGGCACAACCCAATGGACGTAACCCTCTTACACACATACTCTATATTTAGAGAATTTACAACAATCCCCCATAATTCTCTAAATATTAATGCAGACACTTGAGAGAGTTTTCGTGAAATAAAACTGCATCGAAATAGGTAGCTTTCGCCTTGAATCTTTCCTAGTGAATGACAATCGGATTTACTTGGCAAACGAGTGACCCATAGTCTTGAACTGTTCTGTCGTTGGTGTAAATCAAGACAATTGCCAACACACAGCTTTACTTCGACTATTTCCCGTTCTACGGTTGTGTTCTTTTCGGCCATGAACATTGGTACTGGATTCATCAGGTCTTTGAGGGAATTCAGCCTGGAAAATTCACATGGAAACAGCCTCACTTCTTACTTGAAATATGTGATCTACCATAAAGAGATAATCTATCTTTACCCCAATTAGGACTCTTCTCCTAATATAGTGATCATTAAAAGCCTTAGCTTATCATAGCTTTGACAGACAACACTCTGCGTCATTATCAGAATGGGAAAGAGTATTGACCGGCGTTGTCACAAGCGTATAACGCAAGCGCACGTATCATTCAAGTAGTATAAAAAGTATCGATCCCACGAGGACTTAATACCTAAGCTATTAATTTATGAAATAAATATTTACGAGTATCTAATGGATTGATTGATTGGATGATGATTTTAAATTTAAAAACAAATAATAAAATGGCGCGAAAGTAGGTTTAGGAAAATTCAATATTAAGAAACTATCTAGGGTTGTGAATCTTTCCAATATCTTTTAAAAGATGAAGTGATTATTTTATGTTTGTGTAATATATTGATTTACTAACCTGGAACACGAAATTATGCAAAAGCCTCTGTCGATGGTCGGATGCAAATACCCAGTGTAACCCAATTAATCATATTTCTATGTCAACCAAGTTACCTGAATTCATTAAGATTAAGTTCCAATTATGGTTACCCCCGCCCGACAGGTATATGTCTATCATGTAAGGAAATCTATTAAAGAGTTATCTATCATCAAGGAAGATCGTGGGGTATTAAGTCTAAGGCTAAAACCTAAAATTCATTTGTCAAGTTTATTTTAAGTTTACCAGATCAATCTTATTAATGGCAAGTTAATAAGAAGCATTAAGACTAAGGCTCAATAAATAAACATTTATATTACCCAAACCATAAAATAACCTCTTATAAACCAGTGATATTGGAAATCATCACAACCCCAGATAACGGGCTTAGTTACAACACATATTTAAGGCTAGTAAAAGCTTAAATAAAATAAAAGACAAAAAGTAAATCATGGAAATTAAAAACCTAAATAAAACAATAAAGAAAATGCTGGGGGTTAGATGATCCACTTTTAATATTTCAAAATTAGAAATCTCCATTATTCTCAATGTTTACCGATTAATTAACCAGACCATAAAGGCGGTAATTTTATTTGTCTCAATTAAATCCAACCGACCATATAGGCGGTAACAATGTTATTACCTAAACCGACCATATAGGCGGAAACTACTTCTGAAATGCAAAATCGACCATATAGGCGGTAAATAAGGTTGTCATCTAAACCGGCCATATAGGCGGTAACTAATTAATCCAAATTTTAATTAAAATAAGGGAGATTAATCTAATTCATTATATTAAAAGTCTCACATTTTCACCACAGCAGAATGAAATTACCTGTTCATGCTGTAAATGAAAACACACAAAATTTTATTAATTAAATAAAAAGAAAATACAAGAAAACTTAAATAAATATACAAGACACTTTCCTTTAGGTTTTCATGGAGAAATTCCTCCAAAGAAAGTATGGAAAATTTACAAAGTTTAGCTTGGTATTTATAGGAAAATTTAAAGGCTTCCACCAATTTCTCCACCAATTGCTCCACCAAACATGACACTAAACATGACATCAAACATGGTACCAAACATGGCACCAAATCCTCCACCAAACATGAGCATGTTTGGTGAAAATTTGACAATTTTTATTTTTATTTTTTTATTTATTTTATTTTATATTTGAAAATGACTATAGTAATTACACAAAATATACTAGATTATTAATCAATTTCGGTCTTACAAACTTCAGAATTCGAAAATATTTAACACTTAAAAGTTGTAGATCTTTGTGTCTTCTTTAATCTGGAACTTGAATCACCTCAATCGGATATCGGATGAAAAAGTTATGGCTAAAATACCAAACTTGTGCAAAACTTGAATTTAGGACTGCACTTCGTGATGCGTATAGTAAATTTCCGTTTTCGCCATTTTTTGCTCTGGATTTCATCGTTTTAGCCCCTAGTTGATTCTATTAAGTCCCGATACTTTATTTATCTACAAAACACATAAAAATACATCAAACCGTTCATCAAACCCGAGAAACTAAATAAAATATTAGGTAAAAAGGGCGGTAAATATTGATATATTTTCCGCTCATCACACCCCCAAACCTAACATTTTGCTAATCCTTGAGTAAAATAATAAAATACAATAAACAATTAAAATTAAACCAAGCCACTTTCGTAGGGATCACTGTTGCATTTAGCATATGCAACAAGCTTTTAAACCCCTATGTGTCCCCAGTGGACGAGTTGTAGTCTCGTGAGGGTTTACAGCGACGATACCCACAAACGTCTTATAAAAGTAAAAAGATAGTAAAAATAATGGACACAAAAGTAAAAAGACAAGAGAAAAGAGAATAAAGAAGTTAGTGACTAAACATGTGAAACTTCTTATCCAAGGTAATAATTGTTTTGTTTCTTTCTAAATTACCGAATAAGTAAATTCTCCGATTATTTTTACCATTCCTCATACACACAGCGAACAAGATATTAATCAAGTCATTGTGCCCACAGTAGTCACAAGCGTAGTTGAAAAGAGAGTAATATTTTTGTCCTAAAGTTATATCAGAATTCATACATTTTTTTTAGCAATGAAATTTTTTTTTTTTGATTTTTTTGATTTATTTATATACAACATCTTCCATCTATGTAGCGAGCTTTGGGTCAATGACTCCCAAACCAGTTGGCTTTAGGGCACTAAGTGTTAAGACACCCATGCAGACTTAATTACTCAGACTTCAAATATATATATATTTTTTCCAACATTTTTGATCCATGTAGCGAGCTTTGGGTCAGTGACTCCCAAACCAATTGGTTTTAAAGCACTAGGTGTTAAAACACCCATACGGACTTAATAACTCGGATCTCAGACATTTTTTTTATCCCATCGATTTTTTTAAGATGCTTCCTCCAATTAAACCAGAGCACTGAATATTACAAACTTGTCAATTACAACTCATGTCTGTATGTTACCATGTATGTTGATAATACATGTCAATTGAGCATATGAAGATCCATTTTTAGTCAGTATTATGGAGAAATTACAAATTAAATAATTCAAAAGGAAATAAACAAAAATTAACTTGTTCCGAAATAGGTTAAGATACGTCTCAGAAGTGGAAATTCCTTACACAGCTATCTCACACCAATTTCACCCGATTAATCAAATTAAAAACACAAAAACACAAAATATTTTTTTTGATTTTTGTAAAATTTTTCATTTTTTTTAATTTTTCGAAAATTTTGGACTAAAAAATAAAAACAACATAAAAACAAGATATTAGTCAACTATTCCCCACCCCCAACCTAAATGAGACATTGTCCACAATGTCTTAAAAAATAGAAGCTGAGTTTAGAAGATAGTACATGGTTAGCTGAAATTCTACATTTACAAAGGAAATTTAAAGGTTAAGATCCAGATTTATCCGACGCTTCTTACGATCATTATCAGACCAGTTTATCTTGGAAATGATAGGGTCAATTTGTGGTTCAAATGCTAAGATTTGGTCAATTAAATATGGGGCAGTTCTGGTAGTGAAAAAGAGTTCTTTTAAAAGTTTTGACACGAACCCATTTCTCCGGGCATTATCAAGAAACACACAAAGAAAATCATAAAATTCATATGCGTTGAACAGTCCAATCAGTTTCTAGTGTATGTTCAAGTTCGCCCAAGATAACACTGTAAAAATTTCCTCCATTGTGCCCAAGCCACCTGGCAAAGCAATAAAAGCATCAGCACGATTAATCATTTCCACCAGTCGTTCAGACATTCCTGGCACGATCAGTTCCTCTCCGTTTGATGGTCCTATCAGATTCGCCTCCGCCAAGGGTTTTGGGATGATTCCCAGAACTGGACTGCCTCCTTCCTGTACGGTCTTTGAAATGATCCCCATTAATCCAAGATTGCCACCGCCATATACCAAGTGCATATTCCTTTCAGCTATGACTCGACCCGATTCTTGTGCTGCCTCTATGTATTGTGGCTTAGTACCAACACTAGTACTGCAAAACAAACAGATGTTTTCAACTCTTCTTTTGAAGTAGCTTCCATTTTTTTATGTACTATTTTCTCAAATATGGATGCCTTCAAAAGTGTAATGATGAGTTAAATTTATACACCTAAAAAAGGGTGAGTAATTGTTGGGGTTTTAAGGGGGAATATCGGTAACCCTGACAGCTAGGGCACGTTCAGGATTCCACTTTCGCTTGAATTTATCTAGTATCTAATATACATCCGACATAAATAAATCTCTATCGGCTACACCCTCACAACAGAGGCACGATATCGGTTGTAGTCACGGAAAAATATTCATAAATCATATTGACAAGACGGACCAAGAAACAAGTATTTCAAATACTAGTTACTTTAAAACCTTATTAAGCGGGGATATTCCATAAAGTGTCATACACTTTAAATTTAATCAAATTAAATGAAAGCATGCTTGCATCAAGTAAAGAAAAGAACAAACATTATATTTTAAAGGGCTAATCATATCGGGGTGTCCAGAATAAGACTCACTCTTATACCATTTTGTTTGGGTTTTAAGGGGGAATATCTGTAACGCAGCGGAATAGTGGAAAATCAAAATTTTCCGATTTCAAAATTTTTTCTTGGATCAATTAAATAAACTTATTTATTTAATTATCCAATTATCAAATTCTGAAAAATTACACAAGAGATCAAATTTCTTGGTAATTACCGAATTGCCCCAAAACTTTGTAAATTGATTATTTTAGCCCAAAAATTATCAAATATAATTTTGGATGATTCTAATTCATTTCTAAAATATTTTTCAACACATCTAGCATCAAAATCAGATTTCACACAAATCCCCAATTTTTAGTCTAATGCCGTGAGCCAGCCAAAATTTTCAATTAATTGTAATTTGGTCCTTTTAGTTCAAAACATGCCAAGATCAAATCCAATCAACCTAAAATTTTACATGCATCATATTCATACCATAATACATCACATATATGAAAAGCCCCAAATTTGGAGTGGGTTATGAACCCTAATTTTTCAATTTCTTCAAATTGTCCAATTTCACCAAATTTACAAAATCCAACACTTTAATCCATTCAATACTTCACCAATCTAGCCTCACCACTTTGAAACAACTCTAGAACAATTCTAGTTCCCCAATGAGTGGCTTACCAACTCTAGAATGACAACTTGATTTTCCAAAAATCAAAAGTAAAGCTTTGAAACCATTTCAAGCTTACTTACATGCATCAATCTTTCATCAAAGTTCACAACCAAAATAAACACAAACTATAAGAAGAGAGACAACACCAAAGCAACACAAATGATGCTAAGCATGTTAGAAACATTTTTCATGTTGAAAAATTTAAAGAAAAACTTACAAAACTCAAAGATTTCCAAGCTTTTTCCTTTATCCTTCAAGCTTTTCTCTCAACTTCTTTTATGTTTATTTGGTATCTAATGAACTTGTCTTAACCCTAAAAGATGAAACAAAACAATATATACCTCACCAAAAGGAGCCTTGGCCGAATTTGGTGTAATAGAAAATATCTAGATATTATTTTTTGTTTCATTTAATTTGCATTTATCAACTTGCTTTAATCATCATCAAACCTTTTAATGATTTAAAGTAAGTCAACAATTGCAACTAAAAAATATAAAAATTATATTTAATTTAGGGGTATGGCCGAATTTGATAAAAATAAAGGAAAATATATTTTTCAATTTTAACAAGTTAAAATAAATATCCAAGGAAGTCAAATCCAATTTGACTACCATTTCCTTTACTTTAAAGTCAACAATAAACACTTATAATCATTTCCTAACTTTATCATTTGGTGAGATATTTATATTTTAATTATATTAATCATTTAACAATTAAATAATTAATTAAATACAAATATCTCAAATATATGTATTATATTTACTTTAAATATCTCAAATACATATATTAATGATATATGTCAAATACCTTTATTTGATAATTTATTAATGTATATTTAATAATATCATATATTAAATACAAATACACATTAATTAGGAAATGACGGTTCGGCCCGTTCGCATGTATTTTTCGTTTAACGTTTAAACCTTTTATAAATAATAATCATTATTCATAAAAGTTTCCTTAGTGCTCTACGAGTATATTTCATTAGTGAGACTCTCTAGATTCAGATATATCCGTCACAAAATCCAATTTCGTGTCCATAATTTACCCACCCGTAAATTATGACGATCACGGATAAACTAGTTGAATCATACAGGTCGCGGTCAATGCATACGTATAATCCCTCCGTCACAGGTATCCGGATAATCCTAGAGATATATATGTAAATGTAAAATCTCTATAGGTATTATTCCGTCGACGTATCTATTAGCAATCTCTAAATAACATTCGGAACTCACTTCCGAAGTATACTGTGGCCACAGATTTAACAGACTGCTAATCATATATGGACTACATATGCTCTGTACACAGAACTGACGGATCATATCTTGATAGACACAGGATATCCTGAGGATTGGTCCACACCCAACGAACAGGCGGAGGTCTGATCTAAATAGATCGTTGACGTGACTGCCATCTAAGTGTGGAGGATGTCTCATACATCCACAGTGGTATCTCAAGTCGAATGACCACTATGCTACTCAACTCGAGAAGATTCTTATTGACGTTGGTGTACCATCCATTAAGAATCTTCGGTGAGTCGTATAGTGTTTATCCACTATAAACACCTACACGTCTATACGAGTCTCCATAGACTCATGGTTCATTGGGATAAACCATCGGACCAGGTCTCGATATACGACATGTACTGGTCTTAACAGATTTGACTAACCGACCCGTGTTAGTGAATCTTGACCAGGAACTATATTTGATAATATACATTTAGCAGTGACACTTCCCAATGTCAATTACAAACTACCTTTGTAATTGTGTACTGCATTATATATTATCGGGCCTTTGTCTAATATATACATATCACTAAACTACATTTAGTTTCGATCTAATCGTAATCAGATCGAATACGTATATAAAAACAAGAGGTGCAACCATAAATAAGTAATATTATGGAAAAAGGGATGTTCGTATTCATGAATCAAACATAAATACGGTCCGGATTGGCGCTCTGAGTACCAACCCCAACAATTTCTCTCACTTGCTCTTGTGCCAATCCACAGTATCATATATACATCTCAATGTGTATAGTATACACATTGCCCTCAAAAGCTCACACAGCACTTAAGAGGTAGGCAACAAGAAATAGGTCCGCTATAACATAATGAGTTTGTCAAACAAACTCAATTGTTTCCCATAGCCAGCATCACTCATATTTTGTATAATCTAAATTATACATTAATATGACTCTGATGCTACATCAGTATTGTGCTACAGCTACTGAGTTGTCCAAGTATTTATGGATCAAATCCAAAATATTATGCAGACAACCGCAAGCACAACACCAATCCAAAACTTCTAATTTATCATGTCACTATGCAACTTCATAAGTCAACACTTCATAAGTTGCATCTAATTCCACTCACAAAGTAGAATCCTCCGTGACACTCCCACTGCATCTATTGAGACTCTTTATGACGAAGACTATCTAACGTCATAATTAGTCTCAAAACTAATATGACCCTAATGGTTGCAGACTGTATTCTCCATGAATTAGAAACTCGTTCTTAATATCTCAAAGATCACAAAGAACGTGTTTCAAGATCCATCATATGGTCTTTAGGATATCAAAATAACTCGTAACAATGACGATTAAATCGATATCTTTAATCGTACAAAATAAAGTATTCATTATGTCATCATCAAATGATACATAAGATTGATTAGACATTCTAATCAATATCTCTTTCGAAAAAGGAATCATTCTTTACGAAAGATGAATATTATATACAAGACACACACTAACTGTCAAACAATTATACTAACTGTCATACATATAACTTTGTTGTGTCTTTTATTAGATCATATCTAATGCACGACTAATAGGAGTATCTCACAAGTCTCTTAGTTTTATATCTTATATAAAACTTTATATCAAATATAAAAGAGACTACTCACACTGCTTTCACGGAGTAAAGAAGACTTAGGTAAACATTTTACCTCACAAACATCTCATTATTACAATAATAATGACAATGTCATTAGGATATATAACACTAGAAAGTAATTTGTACGCTCCCACTAACCCTTCAATCACATATGTATCCTCTATACTTTGACAAGATCAGATCTGACTGATGTCAAAAATAGAGAACACTGATTTCCGGAAGACTTATCCGAGTCTACAATAGGCTCTATAAGCTAGCACACTAAACTGCGATTTCAACAGAACACAAACTCTAGGGCCATTCCAGAACGAACTCTTCAAATGAAGAAATCACAACTGATCTCTTATCTGAATAAGTCATTCAAAAATGCCACTTTGCATTCTTTAGCTAAAATGTACAGTTTAATATCAACATTAATCATATATCTTAATTGTTCAATTAGCGTGACTAGAGATAAGTTTTCTCAGAATCTACAATAGATTGCTGAGTATAACTTTTCTCACTGTCATACTATAAAGGTCAAACCTTTAATAAGCTCACACTGCTTTCGCTGCACAAACAATTAGCACATATCATGAACTAATTCATAATGAAAGCTTAATCAAGTTCAAAACTTGATCGTAGTAAGCTATGAACAATCTTAGATCTATAGTTCAATGGTGAACTTCCATAATCGATATCAAATATCGCTTCCATTATAAGTTATATGATAATTTTCTTCGGTAAGAAAACAACAGAATCATTAAGTATCAAATACTCGTTAATGATTCTGATATCCTATTTAACTTATATAGAAGATGTATAAGGGTTGTTTCATCTTATTAATTACGTAGTTCCATTTATAATTTATCATTCTCACATTTGACTTCAATAAGTCAAGTCCTTTCTACAATAATTAACATCCGATGTTACACACCAAGTAATAAAATAATTTTATTACTTAGGATCGTAGGAAAAATATTCTATTAATGGATACCTAAACCTCTTATGGTACACATACGGGTCGACGGATCCTATCTTGCTTCGTACTTGATTACTGTGTGCATCGATCCACACCCAATGAATATCTAGAGGTCAGACCATTAAAGGTTTCTGACATACATGGCATCTAAGTGTGGAGGATCTTACACAAAATCAATGATATCCTATAGTCAAAGGATTACATATGCTACTCGACTCGAGGAGATTCATATTGACGATGGTGTGTACTTCCAACTATTAGGAATCACCTGTGAGTCATTCAGTATTCACTCCAACGAATACCCTCATGTCTATACGAGTTTCCAAAACTCATGGTACATCGCGTTAAACCATTGGAACTCCAATTCCAATATACGACATGTGCTAGTCTTCTAGGTTATAGGAATTCGACCATATTCCAAAACCAACGACTATGAATATTTACTTTAAGAATAGTTTACACCTAGTGTCAAGACTATTCTATGGTCGATGTCATCCTTAGCATATCGATACATCAATTTAATACGCGTAATGACAATACCATTAATAGGGTATGAAATGAAAAATGTAGTTATTTTATTAATAAATAATAAAATATACAATTCGGATTGGAACTCCAAGCACCAACTCCATCAAAAAGAGAGGCTTCCTAATACCAAATTAGGTTAAAAACGCGTCCAAAATAACTCAGTTTCGCACAAGCGTTCGAATGCCACTCGAACGTGCCTCAAACACGTGCTCTCTGGAAAGTTCGTTCAAACTCTTACTCGAACGCATCATGAATGTTTGCTCTCTGGAATGTTTCGTTTGAACGCTTACTCGAACGCATCACGAACGTTTGCTCTCTAGAATAATTCATTCGAAACCAACAGCGAACGTGAAACTAACGCCACATGTTTGAATGCTTCAACGAATGCAGCATTAACGAAATTACTCCAGTGTTGCCAAAAACCATCTAATTGCTCCAAGTTCTTCAAGTCTTATTACAACTCAATTGAACTTATTTTGTTACGGACATTGCCAATAAATATGGAACTAGAAATCACCCCATTTGGTAGTCTGTGACAAAACACTACCTAATACAAAGACTATGGTAAAAGACCCAAAAAGGAAAATAGTCAATTGTCAATCATCAAGACAATGAATTATTACAATAACACTTGATCTAATACCTAACCAAGTAGTCTTGAAATCAGTGCCACCTCAGCAAATAACCCGCTTACCTGAAACATCCACAAATAAGAATATACCGTGAAAAGCACAAGAATTATAAGAAACAGATAAAGCAGCAATAAAACTCTTGCATGAATACATAGATATTAGATATCCCATCCCCACTTAATCTTACTCCCCTTATAAAGCACATGAATTATAAAGAACAGATAAAGCAACAATAAAACTCATGCATGTATACATAGATATTAGATATTCAACTCACTCTTAATCATACTCCCCTTAAAATTGAGATATCAAATGGATATATTAAGACTCCCATATAATACTACTATCCCCCCTTTTCTCACGAAATGACAAAGGGTGAAGGTATTAGGATAAACAACACATGCAATAGTATATGCAAATAAGACTTACTCCCCCTTACTAACAGCTCTACTAAGTTATTACAAAATCATACGGGAAGTAAACACTCATAAATATGCAAAGAAATTTTGTAAGTAGAAACTTAAAGCATACACAGACACGCAATGAGGTAAAAATAAAAATCAACAAAATTGACTGAAACAACGCTTCAAGCAAGTACAATGATACCCAGTCAGTATTCAGCTGTTTATGACATGAAATAATGTGCATCACTTTAGATTTTGTTAAATACTTCACATATGCATATGACATAAACACCAAAGCATGGCAAGTACTTGCGTGAAAAATAAGTACACAATAAATCAAGGCTTAAGACCTTATTTTATGAGCCGGACACAGTCAAATAAATCTAATCTCTTAACAAACCAAGTCAACAAAATACGTGTTCAAACCCAGCACCACTAGGACCTGAAAATTAGCAACATTGGTTGCATGTTATGTTATTATCCCCTTAAATATCATGAGCTCATAAATAAAAATTCTTTCCAGTGAAGGATTTTTGCCCTTATCTTTTGAATTTTGGCCCATTGGCTCTTTTACATTTGAGACTCGTGTAATTTTTTTTTTATTTTCTCATTACTATGAGATAGGGTAATCTAGTTAAATGTCACACTATCTAGTGAATGAAGTATGATAGAGATTAGACTGCCAGTCCAAAAACTCATACATGCAACCAAGTCGTGACAATAATAAAATCGTGTATGTGAAGTGCAAGCACAAGATATATCAAGGGTTTTTATCACACACACTCATGCATATAGAGCATCAAGAAAAATAAAAGCATATTACACATCCATAAACATATATCCTACACACCAGCATAACATGCAATAAGCTTTTCATGCTCTAACAAGCCAGCACAAATATTTTCTTTTTTTTTTCAATTTTAACACCCAACAAAATTTAAGTCACATCATGACTTGTCAATATCTAATGATATGTGGAGTTGTATCCCGAGTATAGATCATACTGCCATCTATTCGGAATCGGCTATGAAATTTATGTCCAGGTTTCCATCTATACCAAGGAATATATAACAAAAATAAGACACACACCCATATTGCAGTGAAAAAAATAAATGTGCAAAAATGTAAAACACACGCGCACACACATGCAATGGGAAAATAAAATACAACTTCTAACATGAGTTACACCGAAGTGCACTCACATCATGCCTTTTATGATCAAGGCACTCAAAAGTAGATGGAAAGTCATCCTACTTCCTCACCCAAAATTTTTTAGGAATCTCTTCCACTTGAGAGTTCTTAGTCAATACAACAAGTTTCTCACTGAGGGGTTGTGTCAGTTTTGTTAGTGCAGAAACCTGAGAAACTAGATTTGAAGATTCAAAACTAAATGGAACATTCCTAGGCCTTTTCTTGTATCTACGCAACAAGAAACATTGGGGCCTAATATGTCATGCCTTGCCACAGTGATGACATGCAGGCACAAACCTCGCATGAGAGTGAGGTTTCCTCTTCACACCTCTAGATTGAGATTGGGACACATGATGAAGGATACGATGAGGAATCATGTGATTACAATGAACATATTTTTTTACCTAAGTCACGTGTAGGATCAACGCATTATGTCTGAACTTGGACTGGGCTGTGACAAACACAGTTTTGGAAGTTGATGCATTATCACAACTCGACTCAATAAAGCATAATATTTTTTTTGCACAATGAGGCATACAAATCCCCAACATATGATCTAGTTTTTCAGTCCCACTAGAAAATACAGACAAGCGAGTTCTAGCATCTTCAAGTTCAGTTTCTAAGGAGTCGACTCTATCAATTAGACTTGTATTCTTATCCTCGAGGTCATCTACCGTCATTAGGCTTTGTTTAAACTTAGCTTGAGCTTTATTCTTTTCTATCTCTATATCTTTCAGCCTCTTACTGACCTATATGTTCGTCTTCTTGATAGCTAAACTCTCATTAAACAGCTCAACATAAGCTAACTGGAGACTATCCTCATATACAGACTTATCGAGAGAGACTTCTAAATCAGCATCATTAACATCATTTTCTCTCTCATCAGTGACACTAGCAACAAAATCCATATAGTTGCTCTTATTCTTAGAAGACTCATCAAAAGTGTAACCACCTTCTGAATCACTAAGGGAGGTTGTTATGGCTCTCTTACCTTTAGACTTAAGGTATGTGGGGCACTCAGATCGAATATGCCCATAACCTTCACACTCATGATATTAGATACCTCGGGGTTTGCTACTCATATCATCTCTAGACTTCCTTCTACTGTGCCTACTCTCTCTAGGCTTATCTTCCTTATCCTTATTACTGCTACAACTATTCTTCTTCAGCTTAAGAAATTTCTTAAACTTCATTGCAAACATGGCCAAATCATGATCCGTGAGGGTATCATCATCATCGCTAGATGGATCATGAGCAACTTCCTTTGTGGTCTTCATGGTTATGGTTTTGGGCTTTTTATAGCCAAAAAGCTTCTTATCATAAACTTGCAGCTTTCCTACAGAGTTGTCTAGTTTAAGCTGATCGAGGTCATTACTTTCCTCGATGGTGGTAATATTCGGTAGAAACTTATCATGCAGGGATCTAAGGATTTTCCTTACTATCTTATTAGTAGGAATAGTCTCGCATGAGTTAAAGCTTGAGTTAACGACATTGTTAATCTCATCGTAGAACTTATCAAATGTCTCATCATCTTTCATCTGGGCGACCTCAACCTAGTAGCAAGATCGTGGAGTCTATTTTATTACCGAGTTATTTTATTACTTCGACACTCTTATACTTTAGAGTAAAGAATCACTTTTTGAGCATGTCAGTGTGAACTGACAAAGAGGGAGAAAAGCAATTTTCTTTCCTTCTTGTAAACTAATATCACCTCACTTCTCTCTATTTTTTCTTTTTCTCTTACTGTTCCAACAATGGCAGATTTTTTTCCCTTAAAATTTCGTCAACCTGGTGTATTTTTTGTTTTTTGATAATTTTTTTGGTGTTTTTCTTGTAATGCAAAAGTTAAACCTATTTGCAGTTTGCACTCGAACAATATCCTTGTCAATTTATTTATTAGATTTGATGTTGAAGAGGTAAGTTAGTATCACTGTTAAAAGAAAAAAGAAAAGAAAGTTAAATGGGTGTTTAAAATATAAATATTATATTTAATTATATTAATTATCCTTAAGTGTAAACTATATTATGGGCATTTTTGTAATGAATGTTTTTAAAAAAAATTAAATATTCAAAATAATTTATAGAGTGCAAATACCCTCATTCCTCTCTAAAACTTTTGTCCTGCTAATCATCAATAACTACTTCTTTCTTATTTTATCAGGGATATGGAGCTTTTTAGTAGACCTAGCCGGCGGTTCAGTTTCGGTTCGGAACCGAACCGAACCGGTCAGTTACCGGTTCCACAAGTGTGGAATCGAAACCTCGAACCGAACCGGAACTGAACCGGTCGGTTCCGGTTCCGGTTCCTGTTCCGGTTCGGTTCGAACCTTTTTTTAATTATATAAAAAATTGAAAATAAATTAAAATAAATTAGATTAATTTAATAAATAAATAAAATTATTAAATTGAAGAGCTTGAACTTAAATTTTAAAAAATTTAAGTTGCCTACTTAAATTTCAATCATCATTATCAGTTGATCCTTCAGCTTCGGTTCCGCTTGCACTTGTTGTTGCATATGCATTATCGAACAAGTCTTCAAAATCATCGGGGGCATCTTCTTGTTGTCTCAGATCAGCTCGAGTCCAATCATCCACACAAGCTGTTGCTTCTAGAGTGCTTGGATGTAATGAAGATCGTCTAGCTTCCAATATATTGCCTCCCAAGCTGAAGGTTTGCTCAACCGCAACGGTGGAAATAGGTGTTGTCAATATCTCTTTAGCAATAATTGATAAAACATGAAATATATTTTGATGTTGGTTCCACCATTCAAGGATTTTAAAATTTTTACTAACTAAACTTTCAAGAAGAAATAAATGTGCTGTAGGATAATAAACTCCGTTAAAAAGTAAAGTAGCATCATTAAAAACTTTTAAAATATCTAAAAAAAAATTCATAAATATCTCATTGACTAGGAAAAAGTGTGATATTTTGAACATGTTGAGAAAAAAACTACATAATGCATCTTTTTATTGTAATGCTTGACATAAAAGAAAATAAGTTGAATTCCAACGTGTTAGAACATCTCTTGAAAATTTAATCGGTTTAATATCATTTATTTTACAAAATTTGGCTCATTCTCTCCTAACTTGAGAATATGACCAAATATAATTGAGTGCCATCTTAATAGGATCAATGAAAGGTGATAATAATTTCAGACCATCTTGAACACATAAGTTAAGGACATGACATGTGCAACGAATATGAAAAAACCGACCCCCTAAATTTGGGTGCCATATTTCTTTTAAATCATTGATGGATGCAGTATTTGCAGATGCATTATCAAATCCAATTGTTAAAATTTTATCTACTAAACCATATTCATCAAAAATTACCTTCATCATTCTATAAATATTTAGTGCAGTATGTTGGTCATCAAAAACTCTAAATGCAATAAGTCATTTATGCATGGTAAATGATGCATCAATCCAATGACAAGTCACACTCATGTATGAGTGTGTTTGCCAATGGTCACTCCAAATATCAGAACATATAGAAATACGACATTTAATCTCTTTAAATATTTCATTTAAAATAATTTTAACATCTTTGTATAATTTAAAAATATGATGTTTTGTTGTGTTTCGAGTCATTCTACATGCAGCAGAATTTAAAGCATTATGCACGTAATTAGTAAAATGAAGTTTCTCACCAAAGCTTAAGAAAGATGTGTCATACAAGTTAATTTCGCAAATTCTTCTCTATTTTTTGCATCAGAATATTTAAATAAATCTACAGCACCCGTACCTCTACTAGATGATGCGTACCTGGCCATTTGAGTTTGCGTCGTATCAATTCCAAGTTCAACCGCATGATATTTTTCCAGATGTTTGATCATATTGCCGTATCCACCAGAAAAATTGTATGAAACCCCACAATGGTTGCAAACTGCTCTTGAACTTTCATCGTCTTGGCGGTCTAAATGAAAATGAATTTTGAAAACATCCGAGGAACGAGCCTTAACTTCTCTTCTCCGTGATTGTGAACCAACACTAAGGCTGCTCTCTTGGGTTGGCATATTTGACATTATGTTCTCAGATGAGCTTGTCATTTTTTATTTAAGAAAATAAGTAAGAAGAATAATAAAATTGACTAATTGAGAATGATAATAACTAATTGAGATTGAGAATAAGAGAACTGTAAGAATTGAGAGAGTTGAGAAATTGGTGTGTTGAAATAATGAAAAATGACCCATATTTATAGAATTTTAGAATCTTTTTTGATACTGAAAATGCCCCTAAATATAACTGTTTTATTACCGTTATTAGGGGTATAATAGGAATTATATAATATTGGCTCTCTGCCCCTTAAACCCAACGGCTACTAGCCATAGGGGTGTAGCCGTTGGAGGGTTCCTGTTGGAACCCGACGGTTCCAACAATAACCCTACGGTTCCGGTTGGAACCGCTGGAACCGTTCGGTTCCAGCGGTTCCAACCGGTTCGCGTTGGGGTGGAACCCCAACCGAACCGGTCAATCACGATTTTGGTTATGTAACCGTCGGATTCCAATCGGTTCGGTTCCGGTTCCAAACCGGAATCGTGTTCGGGTCTACTTTTCAGGAGCCATATCCTCTATAAAATTGTTTTTTTTTTTTAAAGCCTGGTTCGTATTATTACTTTCACCTAATTTCTTTTACATTCTAATTAATTTTTTCCACCAAATCTTAATGTGTCATGATCGTGATAATTCTAATAATTAAGGTTTTTTTTAATTGAGTTGTTTTCTTATAAATTTGAAATTATATGAAAATATTTTATTTGGAAATTTTACACATTGAATATATATATATATATATATTGTAAAGCACAATGATGTGGGGAAAGAGAAGACAACCGATGGTTAGGACTAAGAGAGATAATGTATCCAAAGCACAATAGTGTGGGGAAAGAGAAGACAACAGATGGTTAGGACTAAGAGAGATAATGTATCCAAAGATTATCTTTATGTGGCTTAATTGGCGACTCATATCATTTCATTATAAT